>OY776303.1:31210926-31392381 GCA_963675345.1 Trididemnum clinides
AAACAAGACTGGTGTATCTCGAAAAGGAGTGCAAGAAGTGTTAAAGCGGTGGATGGAGACAGGAGATTCGAGTTGTCAGCCTCGATCAGGAAGAAAGCGAAAGTCAGTAACCAGATGTGATAGAGCTCTGATTAGGATTTCATTGAGAAACAGAAAACTGACTTCGAAAGAGTTATCCAAGGATTTGAAGGGGAGCAGTGGAGTTGAATTGTCTGCTCCAACAGTGAGGAGAAGGTTGCTAGAAAATATTCTTCGAGAGTGCAAAGCTAGAAAGAAGCCGCTGTTGACAGAAAAGCAGAGAAAACATCGTTTAGAGTGGGCACGTTCTCACGTTAAATAGCCTGTTGAGAAGTGGAGAAAAGTTCTCTTAAGCGATGAGTCAACATTTACCCTAAATAACCATGCTGGAAATAATTATGTGAGAAGAAGACCTGAGGAAGAGTACCGACCATATTGCATCTCACCGACCATCAAGCATCCGCAGTCGATAATGGTATGGGGTTGCATGGCTGCAAGTGGTATTGGTAGGCTCAAACTAGTCTCTGGAATGATGAACGGAACAAAATACATTGATGTGCTGGAAAACCAAATGCTACCCAGTGCACGCTCTTTGTTTTCCAACGATGATTGGATATTCCAGGACGATAATGCACTATGCCATCGTGTTAAGAAAGTGCAACATTGGTATGGAACCCACAAAGTTGAACGAATGGACTGGCCAGCCCAATCTCCTGATTTAAACCCAATTGAAAATTTGTGGAACCGAGTTAGCTGTATTGTCGGTAAAAACAAACCGAAGACTAGAAGAGAGCTTATCGAACAGGTTATTGCTGCTTGGTTTCGAGTAATTACGCCCGAAGAACTCAAAAAGCTTGTTGATTCACTTCCTCGCCGCTGCAAACTAGTCATCGATAACCATGGATGGCCAATAAAATATTAATCCAATTCTTCTCAATTCAAACGTCCCTTTTTAGGGCCCCATAATCTTTGTAAAGAGTGCTAATAATTTGACAAGGCTGTTACATATCCCAGTTTTACAACAGAATGCATTTTTAAAAAATTTTTTGGCAAAATCAAAATATGGTATAAATTATGACGTCATAAATAGAGCAGCGTGATGGAATCACTAAAAAAATCACAAACTAAGTGTCAAATGACTTTAACGTATTTTATTGCCAAAAAAATTATCGTTATCCATTTATTGCTATTCACAATACTATTGTTATGCTGTTTTGTTACTAATGACAAAATCAGTTTTCGGTATGACGTCACATTATGAGATGCATCTTGGCTTTCAAAAAAATTTCAGAAAAAAATTATTGCTGTTATTAAATTACCTGCAACATACCCTTTACGAAAATATATAACATGTAGATACACAATTCATATAAATGAATAAATTTGGCTTGGAACAAGAATATCGACAAATTTCGCAGGGTGGCTCCTGAATTATGAACAGCACAGTATATTAAACAATGAACAAAACGTTGGCTACCATGACAAATGCGACGTCATGATGACGTGTCTTTACGGAGGAAAACACTTCTATGCTAAATTAAAACCAGCACTGCATTTATTAGCTTTAAATAATTTTGCTTCTTCAGAAAGAAGAATGACGTCTTAATCAACGATTGATTACAAAAATTTGTCCTGAAATGAGACCCCCATGATATAGGTAGTACTGTACGATATTGTCTTGTACTGCATCTTTTTTTTTTATCAACGTTGCTCATACCTGGCTTATAGGCCAACAACTGAATATTACTCGATTGCTGCTTTTTATAAGAATAGAATACATTAGGTTTAAATTTTGTCGGAAGCTTATATATAATGTTGAAATTTGACTGTGTAAAAAATGGCCATAGATTTGTTTTAAACAAATTAGTTAATAAGCAATAAATATAGTGTAAACCTTGCAACTAATTGGCAAAGCAGCATACGGGCGTAAGGGGCATTAACAATTTATTAAAATGAATATGCCAGGAAACTATAATGAGTATACCACCCAACCAATTTAGACGAGACCATCCCTGGACGCGTTTCGTCCTTTTGGACTAATCAGCAGGGCCCGTCCCGTCACAAGCAAAAGTAACCCACTCATTAACGTTGTCCTTAAAAAAAAAATCCAACACATGCAGAAGCACTGAGACTTCAACCGACGACGTATTGCTTTGCTTAGCAGGGCGGGTTGACAAATTGGTTGATTTTGGTTGCATATCCATTGGGAGATCAGTTTACACACTGATCTGAAAAAGCAGATTAAACGCTGCATTTATAGCCTAGCGCCTTGTCTTTGCAATGCCATACGCTCGAGGCGAGTGCGTTGACAATTCACAAGGTGGGAGCCGGGCGACCTTTGATAGACATGTCGAGCAAATCCATGCCAACGAATTTTCACTCTATCTCACTTCGCAGTAAACCGGGCCTCCTACCGCTATAAATGCAGCGTTTAATCTGCTTTTTCAGATCAGTGTGTAAACTGATCTCCCAATGGATATGCAACCAAAATCAACCAATTTGTCAACCCGCCCTGCTAAGCAAAGCGATACGTCGTCGGTTGAAGTCTCAGTGCTTCTGCATGTGTTGGATTTTTTTTTTTTTTAAGGATAACGTTAATGAGTGGGTTACTTTTGCTTGTGACGGGACGGGCCCTGCTGATTAGTCCAAAAGGACGAAACGCGTCCAGGGATGGTCTCGTCTAAATTGGTTGGGTGGTATACTCATTATAGTTTCCTGGCATATTCATTTTAATAAATTGTTAATGCCCCTTACGCCCGTATGCTGCTTTGCCAATTAGTTGCAAGGTTTACAATTTCCCTCTTCGCTTAATAACTTTCAAATCTATAATAAATATAGTCTGTTCTTCCAAACTGATTAGTACCACAAACAGAAAATGGTTTCAAGACTATAAAAAGCTAATATTTGTAATCTTTTCACATAAGTAATCTTAGCACAACTTATCCATACCAGCTTATACGGTTCTCTTGACGTAGGTGCCCTTATGAAATATCATTGATAGAAACTGCCCTGCAATTGCATTTTGATACGTTGCTCATTCTGAAGCAGAGAATTCAAGTTTGGAGGGTAGGTAAGGGAATAATGTCCCGAAATATTATAGAGCCACGAATTATTTTTATACAGAGTTTCGTATATTTTTGTGGTTAATCAATAATACGTTTCTATATGTGACTGATCCGAGTATGTTGTAGCATGCGTGCCTAGGTGAAGCACGTATGCAACAGCATTGACAACATTTATTCAGGTTATTTTATAACAATAAACAAAAAACTAAGTGGTATGTGATGAAAGGTTGTCATCTTTGGTGATAGACTGTCATAAGCAAGTAAGTATACATAAACATAAAAAGCAAGTAGGCCTAGCAGGTAACATTTTTGGCCTCGTTTTAGGTTACTAAATTTTTCAAAGCATTAAATTGAATTAAAAAAAACATTTATTCAACCGATAAATTTGACAAACTATATCGACGTGATAGGTCAAAACAGTGTCACTGTCTGCAGTTTGCTCAAAGTGCTTCGTAGGCCTCTTGTATTACTTTAAAAGCTTGTGACCCCTGGGCTGTGACAGCACTATTGTTCTAGCAGTCGTTAGACGTAGTGCGCCTTTGACAACCGCCACTCATTCACGAGTGATACGACTTCGCAGAGTACTGACCGACCATCCATTACAGAGGACCTAGTATAGGTTTCACAAGTGTGACGGTCTAAGCTATGCTTTATTAAAAGCATCCAGCTACTTGTCGGTCACCAACTTCACTAAAAAGAGCTGATAGGTCGAAACAGTGCCACTGTCTGTAGTTTACTCAAAGTGTATCGCTGGCATCTTGTATTATATTGATCTTGTTCTCTACAGCAGTGATTTTCAACCTTTTTTCCACTTTTTACCACTTTACCAATTTAATTTACTCGGCATATATACATATATCTAAAACTCATTTTTTACAGTTTCACCCATTTATCTACCAAAAAGGTCGCTCAACGATCTACCAAAAAGATTTCAGAAATAATTGACTAAACGTAATTGTTCTTGAGTAAGTTTTTCTCTGAAAAGCCAAATGCCGTGTATTCCACGTGAATGTTTTACATAAAAATTAACGCTAGTTGCCACTACTTGCGGAGGAAAATAGTCGTAGGTTCGTTCATTTTTCTAATTCTTCATTCGATAGAGAAATCCTCACTCGATGCAGAATTTAGTTCTTTTTATGGTAATAATTACTGTGATCCGATTTACACAGTAATAATCTAATATATAAAACGCAATTCTGTCTGTCTGTGTGTCTGTATGTCTGTTTTAACTCCTATAACACTGCTAGAGATACAAGCATCAAACTTGGCACAATTGATCACCACCCCGTGGTGAGTTTCATGTGGGTATTTGTGACGTCATCATGACTTCATAACCAAAAATAATTTTTTTAGAATTTGCATTACTTGACAGAGGACAACCCTTTTTGCTCAAACGAAAACCACCTTCCGACTTACCACATTTCAAAAACTTTCATTTGTTTGGGGTCAAACATGACGTCACAATCAACGATTAATTGAACAATCTGTTTTTTGTTTTTGCAAAATGTACTCATCGCTTTTTTTTTCTTTTTTTTGTTTTTTGTTCCTTTAGGAGTTTAGGAGTCCTTTAGGAGTTTAGGAGTCCTTAGGAATTAAACGTTCCTTTAGGAGAGTATTAATAAGCTGATATTGATAAAAACAACTTCACAACAATTAATGCTTATTTGATTATGCTGCGGGCAATTCATTGTTTAAGCACTTCAACACTTTAAGCATTTATTCTTCTCTATTTCCCTTGCATGCTTAAACTGGCTCTATGATGTCATAATATGTCTCGTACGATTAACACAAATGTTCGCTACCGCAGATCATAATATTAGGATGTTTTCAAAAATCGCAAACTTTTTGCAAAATCAGTTTACTAAAAAACTGATTTGTGACCTCATTTCCCAACTGATTTCCAAACTTTATCCAACAAATTAAAGGTTATTTCAAGGCGAGTCCGATAGTATATAATGTGTACAATTAATATTAGATTTTATACTGAAAAAACTAAATTTTAAGACCTGTGTTGTAACTTTTTACCCCTTCCAAAAGTGGTGAGCTCAGTGAAAACAGGTGATTTTACTACAAAACGTTATAGTAAAGTACTAACAATTACTATCGTTTGAAAGCCAAGGAAATTTCCTTTCTAGCAATATGTGACTCCAATTACTGGATCTTTTGTAGAAAGCCCCCACCAAAAAACACCCACGCCACCGCACTTATCCAGTTAAAATTTTTATTCATTGATGGAATTCACCACTGAATTTAACGATGTCAGCTAGTATTTTGTCCTAACCCTAACCCTAAAATCTGCAGTTCTTAAAACGTGGCGGGGGCTTTCTACAAAAGGTTCCAAGTACTTAGCGCTGAGGCTTAGTTTATAATGGCTGATCAAAACTTGGTTGTCATAAATCGTGTTTCATTTCTAGTTGAACAATTATTCTACTAGAACTAACAAACTTGCAATTGTTAAACAAAGTTGGTTCTTTGGTACATTTTGACTACTTTTCTTCACAATCATGGTTCTTTTGCATTATCTGTCGACGTTTTCAAAAAAGATCCACCAAAAACTGAAGTCTCAAAATGTTTATGAAATGCAGTCTATCGGTTAAAACACACAAAATTTTAGTGCCTGCAGTTCACAAAATTGCAATTTCTAGAAAAACTAAATACTTCGGTACATTTTATCGATTCTTTCTCGATAGCATGGATGGTTGGCATTATTAATCAAAATATTCAAAAGACTCAAAGTCTACAAATTTTAATATGTAGCCTACTGCAAGCAAAACACTTGGTGATCACCCAAAAAAAATACGATAGGGTAAAGATATTCCTTTCTTATCATTTGCAACGAAATGTAAGTGTCGAGCTATATATGATATAAATGTTGAAGCAATTTCCTTTGCAATTGGACAAGGCTGTCGTAGCAGCCAGCTGATTTGATGTTCTTAACCTCGACATTATTAATGGGGACTCCCGCTACTGCTATAACTCAACTGTGAGTGCTTCATTTCGGGTAGTTTGCTCTTTGCGAGCGAGCTTTCTGAAAGTTGAAGGAAGGGGGACGCTCGTTGGTGCGAAAGATCGGAGAGAGAGGGACGGATAGAAGAATTGGTAGGTGATCGGAACCCAGGTGCTGAAGCACCTCCCAGGATCAGGAAAAGGCGAGAGAGGAGGGAGAAAAAGAAATGTCAGGAGAGAAGCACTGCAGAAGAGTAGGTATGTCAGGGTCATTGAGGTCAGAAGAGATAACCCAGTCGAATACGTCCTTACCACGGAGGTCAGAAGTACCTCTTGAGTTCCAGAGGGAATGATGGCAGTTAAAATCTACCATAATAAAGAGATTTCTGGAGGAGGGAAGAATGGAGGGAGAAAAGGAGTCAGTTCTGCCATCCATCGGAGAAGAGCGAATAGGGGGCGTACACATTAAGAAATGAGAACGATGAGAAGTTGTTTAGAGAGATGTTGACCCTTACATAATCAGAGCGAGGATCAAGCGAAGAGAGAGAGGAGGTAGAAAGTTCAGAAAAAGATAAGTCCTTTCTAACGAAAATGATGACGCTGCCGCTAGCGTGCGTGGCATCACGAGAGAGAATGCCAGACCGGTAGTGGGTGCAATCAGAACGCAGAGCAGTGAACCCAGGGATCCGGAAAGAGGAAGATGAGTTGAAATTTGATTCCTAGATATAGATAACGTCAACGGGGTCGGACGAAAGAAAGTGTAGCAGTTCAGTGTTCCCGGCTCGAAGACCTCCAGCATTCCATCGAAGAACCCTGAGAGAGTCAGGGGGAGAGGAAGCAGGAGGCATTAAAAGACAGCTAGGAGCAAGGGGCAGTGGTGAGGGGGCAGTAGGGGAAGATACAAAATGGGCAGAAGGGGGATAAGAGGTTTGAAGACGAGGGGGAAGTGTAGCATTAGAAGAGGGTGCCAGATTGTACAGTGGAGGTATACATGTCGGAGGAGTCCGAGGAGGAAGTCAGAGTGTTGCGAGTAGGGATGTAGCAGGGGGGCAGCTCTAAGAGTGAGAGCTGCCAAGAATTCTGAATTTGAAGAGGGAAAGTTGTGAGCACCTTAGATCGACCCATTTGGAGCAGGTACAGCATTGCACTGACTTGCCCCGCCTGGTCACATTTCCAGCGCAAAAAACTGGGAAAGGAAATATGGGACCAGGGTTGGGACAAACGTTACCGCTATCAAGAGAAGGAGAAGAGTGAGGAGACGAGGACGGGCAATAGAAAGGCAAGAGAAAAGAGAAACCAGGCGACCGATTTTAAAGAAGCTGTGTGCTGCCCTTCCGTGGGCATTCAAGGGGCAGCACAGCGAAAAAATCAAGGGAAGTTTCCGGGGTAACTGGGACTCTCGGTAAGGCCAACAGCTATTTCGACCCAACCGAAACGGGGTCGGGGACCGCACCACCACGTTGAGGCGGCTGTTGATTGATGCTGACAAGTTTTCCTCCCACCGGAGAATTAAATTATTTAACAAGAAGCCTTTTTAAAGCAAACACTGCGAATACTTCTCTGACACATATTAATTTTTAATAGTACCAACATCTTTTGTACAGCTTTTACTGTCAAAAAATCCATAAACAATCTGAAATTTACTAATATGATGAGATCTTCATAGAGTTTCTGAGCAACTCCCAGAACATTGGAGCCGAATTCTCTTCATTCAAGCTTGCGGCATAGTTGAGAACGGAGCCAGGATTACGCTGATGACGTGTTTGAAATGTTCCTTTTCTGGGCGGATGTGGAGCAAAGGTTATCAGAATGCTTTTATCTATTCCTTTAATGTAAAGCCATTGCTCAAGAACACCAAGCACATATCGACATTGCGTTGATGCCGAAAACTTACCACTTAACAAAACGATCGTTTTTCTACTTGCTTCCATTCTGAAAAGAAGTTGTTCAACCTGTGGAGCACCACACCAATCGTTCTTACCCAACAAGCACATTTTAAATGAAGGATTACCTTGTTCAAGATTAGGAACCAAAACGAAATCAACCCAATCAGCAATGGTTTCGTCTTCTTTGTCATAATAAACAAAACCATCAAAAGCATATTTGTTAAGATCATTGTTTGGTTTTGATTGTTTTACACCAATCACGTTTACCGAGAGAGCTTTTATCAAGAAGTTTTTCATGAAACTGCTGTTCGCCAATAGAGTCAATGTCACGAACAAAAATACAAATGTGGCACATGAGAGTGACAAAAATGTGAGAAACAATTGTTGACAGTGGTTCGTTAGGCTGTACTGAAACAATGAAATAGAAGGCGTGAAGCTCTGACCTCTGCAAGTCAAGCAACCTCCGTAGTAATCTTGAACGGCTTGATCACAAACGGGTAAAAAACCTGGCAAGACTAACTTTCTCATACCCTTATGAATTAAGATACCGAAATTTTCGCTCAACGTACAATCACATTCAAATACATTACCTCGAAGATCAAAATACTTCAATCTTTCCAAAACACTTTTATCAATTACATTTGGACCAATGTAGGCAATGTCATTGAAGCTTAGATCAATTGTTGTGAGATTAGGACAACGTTGCATAAGATGTTGAAATGTACCTGGCGTAATGTGATTAATGAAGTTATGAGACATGTTGAAAATTAGTAGATTTGTGCTGATATTGGAAAAGTAAAACGGTTCCAATTTGTCCATTTCATTGTAAGACAGATCGAGGTGTGTCAGGTATGGTAGAGTACTCAAAGCTTTGTATGGAAATTTTTGCAGCCAACAATTAGTCATCGCAAGTCTATTCAAACCGCTTACGCCGTCAAAAAATTTGTTTTGTAGTGGATAAGTTGCTCTGCCACCTTCAATTGATAACTGTGTTAGATAAGGAAACGGTTTGAAAATGTTTTTGTTGGTGGCAATGTCATAAATTCGAATTTGAATGTTGGATAATTGAAGATTGGTGACTGTATTGATGGTAATATTATCTTCCCAGTAATATTCCATCAACCGAAAGAAATTGTTTGAGATGTCACCGTACTGCAGAACAAGGTCGGACGCAGAGTTTTGCAAAAATGTCAAATTGAATTCCTCCTGATAAACAGTAAAATTCAGCATGAATTTGCTGAGGTGACTCAAATCGTTCAAGGCATTTGGATAAATAAATCGAATTGGATTAAACTTCAAATTTATTTCGATCAACTTAGTTAAATTCTGAAAGGCATCTGCCGAGATGTAGTTGATGCGATTGTCAGACAAATCCAGATTGGTCGTCATGGGAAAGTACTTCAGTGGATATTTGTGCAAATCCGAGATGGCATTCCGGGAGAGCTCTAACCAAGATTGGTTTGCTTTGAAACTCAATAGACGCTCAATTGATAACTGAGGGTGATTAGAAGAAACTGAAATCTCAGGAAAGCCATGAGAAACAGGCGTTTTGTGTTTTAAAACATGCTTTGATAACGTTGTTTGTTTGCCATCGTTTTGCATTTGAGGTTCACCAACGTGGTTGAATTTCAATTGAAGGTTTTTTAGATTTTTCAGACACTCAAATGCTTTCATATTGAGATTACGAATTCCTTTTAAAGACATTTCGAGAGTATCCAACTTAGCCAGGTTTCGCAGGACGTTTAAACTCTCGCTATCTACTGTGTCAAATTTAACGCCATTTGCTATAAAATATTCAAAAAATAAATTTGGTTCCGTAGGTTGAGTGGTCGTGCCAAGGAGCAGAGCTTCTAAATTAGGAAATTTTGAAAACGCGCTTCCTAATTTCATTACGCTAACTATAGGTCTGTTTGGGTAGAATTGAGAGGAACAAAATGTGTTACTAGACAAGTCCAATATTGTTAAATTCTTCAACGATGGCAAAAAGCTTGGATCTTGGACATGTTCCTTGAAACAATTCAATGCTAAATTCCATGCTTGAAGTTGGCTATTATTTGGAAGGGTATGCTGTGACCAGTTCTTCAGCATGTTTCCTGATAAATCCAAGTGTTTCAGATTGTTTAAATCCATGAGAGCATGCGGATGAATATTCAAAGGCACGAAGTCATACTTTGCTGTCCAAGAAAGATACAAATGTGTGAGACTAGTACAATTTTTGAAATCATTACGGCTGATGTTATGAATAGGATTTCCACGAAGATTTAGTCCCAGCAATGTATTGCTAAATAGCTTTGAGGGAACATTTGTGAGATTGTTGAATGAGAGGTCCAAATAAGACAAGTTGTTTGAATGCAACGAAAAATGCTCGATTGAAAAGTTTTGTTTGCAAAAAGGCGCTGAACTTTTGCCAAAGCAATTAGAAGAAAGTCGCACAACTCGTAGCGAAGTTAAATCTTTTACGTGGCTGCTATTTAATTGACTTAATGTAGAAAAGAATATATTCAAAACCAAAAGATTTTTAGGTAAGCTGGTTGGAATATTTTTCAAGAGATTTCCTGAGAGGTCTAAGTACTTCAGATTTGAAAGCGACTTAAAAGCATTTGAAGAAATTTCCAAATAATTTGATTTACAAGGAGGAACTACTGTGTTGTAAATGTGTGCATTTAGCTCACAATTTTGTCTGATCATGATCGCCATTAATGATTTGTAAGAAGCAAAGTCATCTTTTTCAATTTTTGTTATCGAGTTTTGACTGAGATCGAGAATAACAACGCTTGTGTCCAATTTCTTGGGAACTTCCGTTAGTCCTTTTTGAAAGCAAGATATAAATGCGTTGTTATCTAACATCCATGAAGAATATCCAATCACATTAAAGGTATTTTGTATATTCCTGTGCACTAAATTGTAAAGATTGGTCAAATTGGTCATCAAATCACATCTCCAATCGTCGAGTAAAGGTTGAGCACAGTTCGATGTCAGACCAACCACAAATATATAGATGTAGCAATGCCTGTTCATTATTTTATACCTAAACACAAGTCAAATTTGAAAATTGCTTGAAGTTGCACTTCTCCGAAATATTTTTTTGACTGCTGTTTAAAAACCATCATGAAAGAAATGTCTGACGTAAGCGTTTACTTTATATCAGAGAGAAAACTGCGATGAAACAAGAGATAGTCAATTTTGTTAGCCAAAAAAGGAAATTCGATTACGCTATAGCTTGTGAGTTTTCGGCTGTTTACAAATTCCTGTTGTCGACATAAATTAGGTTTGGTTTTTTTGATTATTTTATTTTCTCAAGTCGTCAAGAGAATGTTGAACGTTTTTGAATTGGAAAATTTCATCATTGTAGTTTTTAAAACAAATACTGTGTTAAAGTTGGCGATAGCCATTGGCTGATTTATATCTTGTTGATTGGATCAAAAAATTGCATTCACGAGCAGGTAGCGTTTGCTTTTCAATGCTATGAGTTCCCTGACATATTTTGGAACGAGTTGTTTAATTCCGCATTCGCAGCTTTCGAATAATACAATCAACGCACAGACTATTTATCACGAGGTACACAACACGATAATTAACGTTACTTTTTTATGCGACAGATATTTAGTACTCCTCCGTTACAGGGAATGATGTTCATGCTAAGTAAGTGACTTCTGACCAGGACTGCACCTGATTCAGCTCTATAAGCTCTGCTCTTTATTGGTTCAGACACTAGTAGAGAAGTTGATGGTGGAGCGTTGGTCATGGCAAGCGTGCGTCTTTGTAAATTTTGCTTGCGGTGTTTCATCGCATAGATATCAATGTGAGTCTACAGCTGATTATAATGCTGACGATACATGGAAATTCCAACACTGTGCCCATCAATGTTGTTTACAAATTAGTCTCTATAGCTACATGCCAGTTGGAAAAAGTTCAACTCTGTTTGATGAGCTGAATGTAATCAATTGTGATTGAGGTTTTTTGTTTTTGTATAATTGTTATTGGATAAAAATTTTGCTTAGTAACTTTTCTATATTTACTGTTGGCCACGCCGGACAACTGAAAGGCACAAAATATTTTTGCGATAAATATATTGCAATAAAAGATTTTGAAAGAGAAAAAGATGTCAGTTTACTGAAATGTATGTGATGCATTCATGTAAATAGCACACTAATAAAAAACTTCTTGTTCAAATGAAAAAACTCCAGCTAAAAAAATCAAGCTATTTGGCTTTGTGGTTACAGTACTGATTCAGATATAACAGTTAAACACATATATCCACTGAGATGGAAAGATATTTAGGAAAAGAATTGTTATTTTTTATACTGATCCCTTAATTAATGCGCAGAAAAGATTAATCCCGAGAACTATCCACACTTCTCACTTTGGCGAAAGAATAATCAAGCCTAACTGCGACATCAACCCCACTAGAAAGGATACTTCCAATTGCTACTAATTTTTATACCGCATGGAGAAAGTTACTGGGACCAGATATTTTTCGCAGCCCAATGCTCACATGCAATGAAACATTTTTTGAACAAGTGAAAATGTACGATTGCTTAAGTTTAAGCAATGAGATTTAAACTATCTTTTACTCAAAAAACGTTTGTTTGCACTCGATGCAAAATATAAGTATTTTGTAGATTTCAAAATTCTCCTTTGTGCATACTGATCTTAAAAGAACAAATAAGTTATGTAGTGCTTTCACTATTAGCTGTACCTCGTTCAAACGGTATTCAGTTATCCGGTCGCCAGTGTACAATCTAAAATTTAAATACAATGTAAAATTAACTAATTTTTTGATGGATCTACAGTTGTAAGCAATTGTTTACCGAGAGCTTTCTAAGTAAATTGCTAAATTTCCATCAATTTTTGAATAATAATAGTGCTATGTTCTCTTATTTTTTTGTTGGAAAACGAAGTGGTGGTATTTGTAATAAAATAAAAAATGTTTAATAGTAATGGCAATGATAGTAAAAAGTTATTGTAAAGTCGATCCTATGTTGTTTGCAAACATGATTGACCTGTGGGACCCAAAAGCCCATATATGCATGTACATAAACTGAATTGAAAAGTATGGTTTTACTGAAAACGATGTCATATTAGAAAATGGTATATTCGCTCGTGTGCTGTTTTAAATATTGCAGTATTTTTGGAACCATAAAAACCTGATCTCCAACATACACTCCGTGGCTGTAATTGCCCTTGAAAAAGAATGAGTTTGAAGGAAACTGAAGTAGTTCAGCTTTCAAGAAAACCTGATTAGGTGGATCTAAAGGTTTGTGAAGAAACTTTGCAGCAGTTGGATACGTTCAAATAATTTGGGAATGGGAATATTTCCCGGTGATAGTAGACAGAAACAAAAACTCGATGCTTTAATCGCAGAAGTAAGTTTTTGTAAAAGAATAGCATAAAACAGATTTTTTCATGGCACAAGAGCTGTAAAACAATGCTGAGCTTTTGATCTTTAAATCGGTTTTCGTTTCCATCTTCTACTAAAGGTCGTGAATTAACCATTTGAGAACCATAAGAATTTAATTCATAAAATTTGAAACAATGCCGCAATGGTTTGGTAACAACGCAAATATAATGGATTTCAGATAATTGGTTATCACGTCATAATGATATAACAGTGAGCAATCATGGCACATATGTGTGCCAAAGATCCTCAAAAGGTTAAGAATAATGCAATAGAACGCAACCTCGAGTCAAGCTGCAGAAATGGGATCTTTGTAAATAATTTAAGTTTAAATCAAGAATAGTTAAAATTGTTAGTGTCAAAATCGAAAATCTGAGATTATCAAGTCGCTTCTTCTTTGTATTGAAAGATTTCAGCTGCCTTGTTTTGGCCAAGAAAGCACAATGCCCCAAGAAAGACTTGCTTATCAAATTTTTTGTCGCATCAACTGGAACAAGACAGGTTTTCCACTCCAAAATTGGGTGAACAAGTGACACTAATGACTTGGCTTGATCAAAGCTTTGAATCAAACCAGTGGAATTAGCAGTGTAGCAGAAGATGGTGAGATTTAGACTAGATAACAACAAGGGCGGGTGTTTCCGCTCCTCTCCCTGAAGAAAAAAAGCGGGTCAAGACGAAAGAAAAAGAACTCACTGCCCGTTTCATACCAAAGCAACATCCTTTATGTTGTCGTATGCTGCTGTGATATTTGATACGTGGCACTACTTTTCAAGGTTTGTAAAAAAGAATTAAAGATACAATTCTTAATTCATTTGGAAACCACATGCTATTAAATAGCGGAAACAGCGTGGTCGCGCATGCAAGTCTTCGACCCAATTAGTTCGCTCTGAGTCTTCGACCCAACTACATTGATGAAATTACATCTTTTTTCGTTTTGATTTTCAATGCTACATTTATCAAAACTCGATCCAAATGTTTGTCGACAACAACAATTCGTATAAAGCCAAGAACTTATTTCCCGGTAACCCGTGATAGTTTTTTGGTTTTCTCACTTACCGGTATGTAAATTCGCGGGGTACCTCCGTCGTTTCCCTTTAAATAATTTAATTTTGAAAAGTAGCCTGATGAAAATGTTCGAGAACATGCTACTTCAAGCTACATTTATTCTTCTACCACTACCCAACATCTCAAAAATCAAATTAGAAATCGAAATAACCTTTACGCAGAGCAGAATTTTAAACAACTTGTCAATTTTTTATTTTGTTCTTGTATAAAACTCTCATCTTGTTTTATCTAAAGCTAAATAGGCTACCTACTTATTGTTTGCCTATACTGCAGCAAAGTCCACTGCACCTTCATCAAATTTTTTGAAGATTAAAAAAACTCTTATAAATTTTAATAAACTAAACTCAGATATCGCAACTATTTTTCCGTCATATCGATTAACATTACATTTCTTGGTGTTGTCTGTGAACAACACCGCACTAATTTTGCTTTGATGGCCAACTTTAAATTGATACAGCACCCTATAGTGAAAGAGAGTACTTGATTCGTTTGTTAAATCCAAAGTGCTCCAAAATATGCATTCACTAGGTGATAAGTGAGTTATTTTGCAAAGAAAATTTTTGACAAGTGGTAAGAAGTTCAGAGTTGAAAAATTCATGTATATCTGCACTTGATTTTTCATGATTGATACAGTAAATCAGCAGACCGACCGTATTTTTGTATTGGGGAGTCTTACCGTCTGATATAAAATTAGATTTGGGTTTCAACCTCTGTTTACGAAAAATAAAACAAATAATCTGTTTATATAAAAACAATTTAATGTTGTTCACAAACAACAATAAGAAACCATGGGCTAATTATTGGCTTTCTTTGATCGTTACGTTTTGTTTACTTGTTGGCCTATGAAATAAATTGCTCCAATTTTTTTTAATTGATGCAATAGAAGAATATGAACTAATCTTACTCTAGGCATTTCTGAACCTCAATTCAATGAATATACCGATATTCCTGATTAGGAAGTGACTAATTCATCAAAATAAAGGGGGAGGGACAGGTTTTTGTTGGCATTGTCAACGTAGGCAGGCTCGTTTCAAAAAGTTTAAGAATCCCTGCTTTATTGCGCAATGAAAAAAATAAAAAATATATTAAAATGTAAACTGCTAAAAACAGATGCCAATGAAATTGATCTAGTGATTGGAATTCTGCTGTATACGGGTGTACATATATCCACTTCTGCAATTCAAAATGTATCGGAATCCAAATTTCAGACTGCACCTCATTACTGAAGCTATCATAGGAGGCGTAAATCAATTTGACTAAACAAAAAGGTTTCTTCATTTTAATCGTAACAGTCTAATGGAAGATTCTAATTTCTCTTTACCTGATCAATTGTTCAAAATTCTACCAATAATAAAATTGATAAAACAAAAGTGAAAAAATTTAGAACAAACAAAATACAATTCAGTAAATGCGGAAATACTCTCAGCCGAATATCGACTTCCATCAAACAGCATATGCCAAAAGAGCAAACAAATGGGGAAATAAAATATATACCAGATGAATTGTTGTAGACATGATATAAAATTTTGAAATTTTCTCCGCTAAAAAGCAAATCTGGGGATATCAAACCATGTAGGTGCTACTGGAGATTTGGTGTTGCAATAATGCGCAAATTGCCCAAGCACCAATACTACGGTTGTTCATATTTCGGAAAAAAATTAGATTCTACGAAGTCACAGTTTTTCCCATTACTTGAACCAAAAAACGATTACTGCAAAAAAATTTTGAAATTCGCTCTTTTCAGCTAGCATAACACGCTTAAAGATTTTGTTGAACTTTCAGAAAATAGGGAAATAACCTTTATGCTAATTAGCTATTTTCGTTAATTTGTCGCAATTTAGGATCGCTTTAATAGCAAATTAGATAGCATATTTGTACAAATCAACTGAATTATACTTTAGTGTTAGTATGGCATTAATTCAAGTTTAAGTATTTACACCCTTGTGCAAATTAATTGCATCAAACCTGCTTTTACACCAAAAACTGCATTTTTTGGCATAGACTAGTCTTTTATTAAATGATAAGGATTGTTTGTGACGACATAATCACAATTCAGTGTTAGCAATTGATTTTGCTATTTTCACCCATCACTTTGAAGGTGATGCAATATTTCATTAACTTGATCCTAAATTAATTGGCAAATAAACAAATGGATTAACTAATGTAATTTGGTTAGACTGAAGCTGTTTTGCCATTTTTTTCTGCTATATATTGTCCCATAAGTTACAGAAAAGTCATAATGGATACTACTCCACGCAAGCGAACAAAAATACTGACCCTGCACAAGCATACGGCGAAAAACCAACGTGAAATAGCCAGCATCGTGGGTGTAAACCAGTCCACAGTTTCACGAATATTAAAGCAAGCCCGAACCATTGGCACATGGTCACCCAAGAGGAAGGAAAAGTGTGGTAGGAAGAGAAAGACTTCAACAAGAGACAATATCAGGATATTGCGAGAGAGTAAAAAGGATCCAAGAAGGACGAGTGATATGCTGAGGAAGGATTTATTGTCATCTGGAGTGAATGTTAGTTCAAGTACGGTACGTCGTTGACTGATTGAATGTGGGCGAATGGCAAGAAGACCAGTAAAAAAGCAACTTTTAACCGCTAACATGAAAAAGAAAAGGCTTGACTGGGCAAAAAAATACCGAAACCGGATTGCAACCGATTGGAAAAAAAGTACTTTTTTGCGATGAAAGCCATTTTCTGGTTCAAGGCAAGCGCAGTCAGCATGTTCGTCGGTCGATTGGAGAGCCCATTCGTGAATGCCACATGAATCAATCTGTGAAACATCCTCCCAAAAAGATGTTTTGGGGTAGTTTCAGTTGCTATGGAGTTGGATCATTGCTGCCCATTGAGGGAATGATGAATGCAGAGTAGTACATAAAAGTTGTGGAAAAAAAAGTGGCCGCTGATCTTGCAAATGCTTTTCCGGATGGATCTGGGGTGTATCAACAGGACTCGGCGCCACGTCATAAGGCAAAAAAATGATGGATTACATGAAGAAAATGAAAATTACAGTGTTGGATTGGCCAGGAAACTCCCCAGATCTCAATCCAATTGAGAATTTGTGGTCGATAATTAAACTTCGACTTCGCAGTGAAGACTGTACGACCAAAACCAGGCTTATAGAGGCAATAATCCGGATATGGTATCGGGACCCAGAAATTAAAGAAAAATGTCAAACGTTGGTCGATTCTATGCCAAACAGAGTACAACAAGTCCTAAAGAACAATGGTGGTCATATCATGTATTAAAATTGATGTATTGTGTAAAAACCTGTTGATGTGAATAAAATTTTCAATTTTACTTTGTTTTGTGGTTTGATGCAATTAATTTGCACAAGGGTGTATGTTAACGTCAGTATTTTTTAGTACGGTAAATCATTTTCGATGTTTGTCTTGACGATCTAGAAATAATAATGACTCCAGTTGAACAAAAGGAGTGATACACATTTTTGCGATTAGCCAACGCATTTCAGTAATGTTTAACTGTGTAGTATGTTTTAAAGAATTAGGAATTTCACAACGTGACAAATATATGTTTGAAATTGAATGTTGGTAATTATTAAGCAGTAGCTTATCATGCTGCATACAGTTGTAATTTAAAAATTGCAGAAAGTAGAGTATTCATTCTCGAAGCTTTTCGTCTGACACTTTTCAAGAGAATCCGTCAGAAATAGAGTGAAAAGATGAAGTAAGTCACTTACGAGTACAGAGACACAGTTGACGAAAAAGGAAAAAAGCTCTATCATGATTGGTAAAAGAAGCGACCAATAGAAGGAACGGAAACTCCTTCTATTAGCGGAAAATCACACATTAGTTTCCGTTCCTTCTATTGGTCGCTTCTTTTACCAATCATGATAGAGCTTTTTTCCTTTTTCGTCAACTGTGTCTCTATACTCGTAAGTGACTCACTTCACCTTTTCACTCTATTTCTGACGGATTCTCTTGAAAAGTGTCAGACGAAAAGCTTCGAAAATGAATACTCTACTTTCTGCGATTTTCAAGTTGTAATTTACATATTATTCTTATAAGATCTACTCCAGCAAATACGTAACACACACGAAATTCTTTATACGATTAGTACTTCCTATACGTTCAGTCACAGATTACAAACAAAAGACTGTAAGCAATAATGTTGATTGATTTGATTTTAAGCCTTTAGTCTTTAGTCTAGATCAGGGTTTCCCAAACTTTCAGGTCAGCGGTACCCTCTGGACAATTTGTAGATTCGCTCGTGTATCCCCGCACTTCCGCTAACATAAACCGCAATTTATACTGCAATGTTGCCTTCGTGATCACTTTTCTTATTTTAGGAGGTGAAATTCTGCCGTCGACTAAACGTCGATCTCCAAAAAAAAAAAAAAGGTCAACACCTACCAGACGTTCACCTCCCACCCACAAAATCGTGGCGTCCACTTTTTCCAAGCGGTTTTACCGTCCTAAGGAGCTCTTAAACTCAGGTCATCAAATTGTTAAGTGATCTAATGTACCCCTTGAAATGTCAAAATGTACCCCAGTTTGGGAACCCCTGGTCTAGATGAAGAATCTTATTCTAATCACTACATTACATTACATTACAGTAGGCAGAGCACAACTAATCAATTGCACTTTTCGCACAATTTTACGTCATGCACCACATGCTATACCGTTTAATGTATGCACTGGCTGCAGAAAAATAACTGGCTCTCTATCAAAAAATTGCTGGAAGGCAATCTTCAAATTTTACAATTTTCTGCATTTAGCTTACCGCATTCAAGATTTGTATCATGAAAAAATAAAAATTCAAGGTAGTTACCAGTAGCTACAACACAGATTTGTTTATAACAAATAGTAATTTTGCAAACATCCCTTTTGCAACGTCATCTTGCGAAAATCAGGATATTCTCTTCGATTTTTCTTCACAGCTTGAAAAATGTGTGGGCGTTCCTCCAAATTATCAGTTAAAATTGCTGAATAATCAGTGTGCAGTTTCACGTTTCTTTGTTCACAACCTTGTTCACAAACTTTGTGGCATTAATAAAATGTTTACCGTATTAAAACCATTCGAAGTTTGGCCAAAGTGATGTTGGTTCAATGAGCCAGTCAACTGAACCAGTTCAAGCGCTTAAAATATAACCATGATTCGGGACCAAGAGAATCCGTCAGTTTTGTTTCTGAATTCAATGATTTCTTTGAAATTTGTAATAATCTGCGAAAAACCTTTTGCCTAAATATTTCCAAAAGCTTTCACGCCATTTCATGTTTCTCTTTCTTTGTGGTGGTTGAGTGGTCACAAACCAAATAGTAAATAAGAGTTTCCTGTTGCAAATACCACCTTTGATTTGCAAGTTTGTTGAAAGCAGTACCAGCCACCTCCCCATCAAACTTTTTCTACTGGGACACGTCTTCCAGAAAAAGAACATCATTTACTGCGGCAACGGAGCCAATGCTTGAATGAATATGTTGATTCATTTTGATTGTTCGAGAATTTCTCACTGCATGTTATTTAGTGTGACCACAGGTACATTGCTAGGCAGTATAGCACTTGGCCCATCCATTTTTCCGCGTCGGCAGCACCAGGTTTTTTGTATTTTAGCAGGCTTATTTCTTTCTGCATTATCATTTAAAAAAGAGCTTTTCACTACAACCAGGAGTTTTACTCAAAAGTCACTGTTGTAATGTCCTGAGATTTATCAATAATCTTCCAAATTGCTTTAAATTTCCAAAATGAATAATTTCCGGACCCTTCATTTTCATTCCAAATATTTCTTTATACGCTACTTTGAAAATCATTTTATGCGTCAAACTCGCTCTATGATGCCACAATGTATCTGGCGCGATTAAAGTAAAAAAGAGGAAAAGCACACATCGGGCAGTAGTCACACGTAAAGTGTCTATTCACTTCACTGTCGTTTCAAAAATAAAAAACTGACATGTCGATTGTGAAAGAAGACATTGCACGTGACCGACACATTGCAGTAATAACATAGCAGTTGGTCAAAAACATCTGCTACTTAGTAATGCAATGGCAAGTTACTATACTTTTGTTCAGTCGTGTGGCAAGCTTGGCTTATCTTAATCTCTAACACATACTGTATTAATCAAATGCAGCAAAGTTAAACAAATCGACGATTTTTGGCGTTACATCTTATAGAAATCACAAACAATTATTCAGATTTTTAGCTCAAATACCTGGTGCATAGTTTGTACCATTAAATCTTAACCAAGTATAACAAAATCCACACTGCTGTTATAGCAAGCAAGTTCAATAAATGAAAAATTGTAAAACATCTTACATTTCGAACATCTTCGACTTTCGTAAAGCCCTTTTCACTAATTAAGATTTGTAAATGTGACGTAGTAAATAAAAACAATCAACGATAATTTCAAATAATAGACATTATTTGGATATAATATTTCTAAAGGCTGTAAAAACGTAGCCAACTTCAAAATAAATAATTGGGAGAGATCGGATGCAAAGTTGAGCACATCAGAATAAGAAAATTTAAGCACATTAAAAATAAGCACTACAGAACAGGCAAGCACTTCAAAATTATGCGGAAAGTCCAATATGGAATGTGGTGTGGCAATTATGTGAAGTGAATACAGTTGTTATAATAAAAAAAAATTAATGTATGTTTAGCGAAAATGTTCTGCACAGTACCTACTTAAGAGCAAAAGTGTGCTGTGGTCAATGAAATGAGTGAGTGAAGTCTATTTGTTTCAGCATTTATTTAAAGTTGAGATCGGAAAGTTGAAGCGCTTATTTTATGATAATAATTATCCGATTTGATTTTTTGATAAATATTATAACAAATGTAAAGCAAAACTTATATACAGGGTGTCCCAAAAAGATGTACTCACTCTTTGACAGACAATTAATTACATACTGTTTGTTCGGGTGTCCCAAAAAGATGTGCTCACTCTTTGACAGACAATTAATTACATACTGTTTGTTCTATTTTAGATATAGATATAGGCAACCCTTCATAATGGCAAATGCTCAACTAACGTTTGAAGAAAAGAAATTTATTTTAAAGTGTTACTGGAAGCACGAGAATATCATGGAAGTCCAAAGACAATTTAACAGACAGTTTCAGAAGACTCCACCAACGCGACGTACCATCGCTCGCATCAAAGAGAAATTTGAAGTTCACGGAACTTTACACAATGTCAGTAAGCAATGCTCTGGAAGACCACGAACATCCACGAGCCCCAACAAGCACAATCAATTACAAGAAATCCTTTCCCGAGCCCCAACAAGCACAAAAATTCATCTACATAACAATAAATAATGGGTTCTATATTAATTTGTTTATCTTTATTATTACTTATATTAATTTGTTTATTTTTTATTATTTTCTTATTAATTTAACTTCTTAGGATTGTACATTTGTCAAGACACATCTACTTACACACAAAATGTATGATTACTAGAAGGTCAAACGGTGAGTACATCTTTTTGGGACACCCTGTATATACCCGATGATGAAATAAGTGGGGTGAATGATGAGGCGTTATATCCTACTTTGGTTCCGAATGTTGACCAAGCGTCAATCCACTTTGTGAAAGCTCTTTCTCAGTTACGATTAAAACAATTTGATGTAAAGCTAATTCCTTTGTATTCTGCAAATAAAGTGAAACAATAATTTCAACCAAAATCAGCAACGTCTTTTCCTACATGCACAAATGCCCTTTACATATCTACTTGTTGGTGTGATACAAACTGGACATACATTCGTGTGTCTTCCTGACATTTGACCACCAGAGTAAGGGAGCTTCTGAATTTAGCAGATTCAAGAAAAAGCGCCATTATGAATCACATTTCGTCATGCCCACCTGCTTTAATCTCCACTATAAAGCGAAATTTTGTCTGTTTGTGTCTGTCTGTCTGTGTTTCTGTGTGTTTGTTTTAACTCCTCCAAAACTCCTAGAGGTACAAGCATCAAACTTGGCACGATTAATCACCACCCCGTGGTAAGTGTTATAAGGGGGTTCGTGACGTCATGATAACGTCATAATCATTTTTTTTATTTGCATCAGTTGACAGAGGACAACTGCTTTTTGCTCAATACAAAAACTTTCATTTGTTTGGGGTATAAAATGACGTCACGATCAACGATTCATTGCACAATCTATTTTTTTGTTCTTTCTCAAAAAGTACTGATCGCAGAAACGTGATTAAACGCTGTTTCAGGAGATATTAATAAGGTGCTTTTGATAAAAATAATTTTATAAAGATTAATGTTTATTCAACTAGGCTACGAGCAATTCTTATTTGAGCACTTTAAGCCATCTATGCATTTTTCTTCTTTTTCGCTTGCACGCTTAAAATTCGTTCTAAGTTATAATTTCATGATATGTCTCGCATGATCAACACAAATGTTCGCTACCGCAGATCATAATATGAAGATGATTTCAAAAATTCTACCCTTTTTGCAAAATCAGTTTAGCAAATAAATGATTTGTGTCTTCATTTTTCAACTGATTTTCAAACTTTTTTTACAAATTAAAGGTTATTTCATGGCAATTTCGATAGCGATCTACAAATAATATCAGTGTTTATACTGAAAAAACTAAATTTAAGACTTGTGGTGTAACTTTTTACCCCTCACAAAAAGTGATAAGCTTAGTAAGATCTGGTAACTTAAATACAAAAACGTTATAATAAAGTACTAACAATTACTCTCCTTTGGAAACTTAGGAAACTTGCTTTCCAATAACATGTGACTCCAATTTCGTAGGGCTAACAATTAGTTTAAAATGGCTGATCAAAAATTGGTTGCCGTAAATCATGTTTCATTTTGAGTCGAACAATTATCCTACTAGAGCTAACAAACTTGCAATTGTTAAGAAAAGTTAGGTCTTTGGTGCATTTTGACTACTTTTCCTCACAAGCATAATTCTTTTCCGTTATCTGTCAACGTTTTCAAAAAAATTTATCAAAAACTGAAGCCTCAAAATGTTTATGAAATGTAGTCAACTGGTTAAAAACACACAAAATTTCAGTGCCTGCAGTTGACAAAATTGCAATTTCTAGAAAAGCTAAGTACTTTGGTACGTTTTGGCTATTCTTTCCCGATAGCATGGATGATTGGTATTATCCATCAAATTATTCAAAAGATTCATCGAAAAATGAAGTCTACAAATTTCAATGTGTAGCCTACTCCAAGCAATACACTAGGTGATCACCCAAGAAAAAGACGATGAGGTAAAGATGGTCCTATTATATCGTTTGCAACAAAACGTTGGTGTCGAGCTATGCTGCATATGATCTAAATGTTAAAGCAATTTCGTTTGCAATTGGGCGAGGCTGGCGCAGTAGCCAGTTGATTTGATGTTCATAACCTCGACATTATTAATGGGAGCCCGGCTATTACTATAACTCTGTTGTAAGTGCTTCATTTCGAGTTAGTTTGCTCTTTTCATGACGGCGTTTATGCCAGGGCTAAGGATCATGCACGCAGGCAGAGATGTTAGTTCATATTAATTCGCCTACAGTAACGAGGAAGTGGCAAGTAGCAATTCTAATTATTAATGGTTTAAAATGCACTATTAAGTCATAATGTTAAATGACATCGCAATGCTTGCCACTGTATAGTGAAAACAGCAGCAGGCAGCAAAATTATCCAACATCATTTTGAAAACGAACATAATTGGTAAAGCCCAATACTGATATTTGTAATTGGAAAGATATCGGTACAAAACACTAATCTTCATTTAGAAGTAGGGAGGTCTGGATTAGGGGCAAAGTTAAATCTAATAAAATCCCAAATTTAAGAAAAGATCAAAATTAAACAATAATAGCATCAATCTGAAACACTGGATTAATAGGAAATGTTTTTGTTTGAAAAGAGCTTAATGGGTGCTTATTGCAATAGGTTATATGACTTAGAAAAAAGGCATGGCCCCTTTTCATGCTATGGTCGAATTAAAGCAAACAGCGCAGGCAAAAATCTTAATGTCACAAATATATATATGAAAGCGGGCCTACCAAATCGTCGAACATGCCTACCACCAAGCAGCCCATTTCTTTATGAGTTAAAACGACCACCATTTGGGCAACGCCATCGATTTTGACTATGGTTAACCCCCTCCCCTAACACTTTTAAAAATTATTAATGGTAGTTTGTGACATCGTTCTTTCTTTTTGAATACTTCCAGTCTCCATCAATAAACCAACATGATCACCATTACATGCACAGGAGCTACGGCTTATATTTAGTAAAACATTTCGTTGTGGCTCTAACAAATGTTTGTACGGTTAAGCTGGTGAAGCTGCATTAATTGATACGTTTTGAATTGGCACGGGTGATAATAAGGCCTGCCCGGATTAAATTGCACCATATTTCGGACAAACATTTTTTTTATTTTCTTGATAACAGCTTTCTAGAGTTACCGGAATCAAACCTGAAAATTTGGGAAAAGCAAGAACTTATTTAACTTCTACGAGCATACCTAAGCAAGAAAAAACGAATATGAATCATAATGCGTAGCCAGCAGGGACTTGATAAAGTTTGAGGGAAAGTCAAAATTAATAACGTCACTGTGTTAAATCGCACCACATGGAATATATCATTGGTATCTTGCTTTATAATAGCTTTATAGAACCAACGATATCAAACCAAACATTTGGGGAAAAGCAAGGACACTTTAAACTACCCTGGGCACGTCAAGCAGGGAGATAAGAACATGCTACATAATGTGTAGCCAGCGAGAACTTGAGAAAGTTAAAGGGAAATAAAAAAAAAAGCAACGTCACTTTGTGAATTCGCACCGCACGGAAGACATTTTTAATATTTTGCTTTAGAATAGCTTAATATCAAAAATGTGATCTCTACTTTCAAACTATGGAAAACGCAAGACTCCCTTGGGTTTGTGTCAGCAATGAACAGAGCACATAGACCTAACGCATAGCCAGAATCTTGAAACAAAATATTCTATTTGGAAAAGGAGCACAAAAAGTCGTGAAAACCTTGTATGCAGAACACATACAAACGTTTGGTAACTGTTCACACAAGAGCCTAATAGGCGAAGCTGGCGTGGCTGGCTGAACCGACACTCTCGATCCCGACGTTACTGATGGGGGCTCTTCGGGGACGCCGTCGTATACACTATAAAGCAAGGATTTTTTCTTGTGCTCACATGCTGCCTGTTATGGTATTTATGTCTTTACTCTACATTATTGTAATAAAATCCCAACTTCAAGAAAAAATCAACATAAAAGCATAGCCATAACAATTTGTAAAACTGAATATAGAGAGAACAATAGCCGCTTTTGTCGCTATCCCGGAAACAAGACAAATAGCGCAGCCAACTTATTTTACCACAAATATAAATAGGAAAGGGGCAGCACCACATCGAAAAATAGGCTTACCATTAAATTGTTTATTTTTGTAATTGTGAAAGCAATCACCGTTTTGCCGCTACAATCAGTTTTGATTGTGTTTCAATCCCTTCTTCCTCACAAGTATTAACGATAATTTGTGGCAAGATTCTTTGTGAGCATTGCCAGTCATGATGAAGAGAATATGATGATCACAATTTTATGTACAAGAATTGTAAAAGTGCATTAATTTCATTAACTTTTCGCCACTGCTCACACAAGAGCTGGATGGGTGAAGCCGGTGCAGCCAGTTGAACCAAAATTCCAAACCCCGAAATTACTGATGAAAGGCCCCTGCCGGGCGACGCCGGCAAAGCCGCCTAGTCTACCATGCAACGGTAATTCTTTCACCATATCGAGGAAATATAGCTTCAGTTTATGAAGCAAAATTCCTGAAGCTTTGCTTGTAAAGTGTCATAGTCCTTGTTGTAACAAATAATGCTATGCAAGTGGAGCTTCGTTTTTGCTAGACATGCATTAATTTTTTTACAACAATGTATTTACTTCATATAATTGCGACACCACATTCCATATTAGACTTTATGCATAATTTTATAGTGCTTTCCTGTTTTGTAATGCTGCCATCTTATTTTGAATGTGTTTAAATACTTATTTTTAATGCGTTCGATCTCTCCAAACTATTTGTTTTAAAGTTTAAAGTTGGCTACGTTTTCACAGCCTTTAGAAATATTATATCCTCATAATGCGCATTATTCTGAAATTATTGTTGATTGTTTTAATTTATTACGTCACAGTTGCAGATCTTAGTTCTTGAAAAGGACTTCATGAAAGTCGAAAGCGTTCAAAATGTAAGATGTTTTGCAAATTAAAATAACTTATAATTTATTAAAGTGGCTTGTTAAAACAACAGTGTGGATTTTAAGATGATTTATCTCTCTATCAAAGTTGTAGCATTGTAATAACTGAACTATAAGTGCTTGAGTTTGGTTTAGCTTGCACTCCCCCTAGCTGCCATTATGACAGTGCCTAGCAATATACCATCGCTGGGGGTGTTAGATCATATAAACAGACATACAATTACCAAAAGTCGTAAGTAGTATGCCAAATATTTAACAGCTTATATCTGAAATTACACATCTTTCACTTCGGCACCTCCCTCCTCCTCCACATCTTTACACTTATGCATCCATGCAAGTGGTGAAACAATCGGGTTAAATGTTAATGAAATTATTGGCTGTTTCAATTGCTAACAAGATCACTTTCTAAGTACATACTGGAAAGAGGGCAAACAAGAGATTGCCAGGGAATTCAAACAGCTTGGGGGTAATATAGCGGCCATGCACAATTTTTCTTAATATTTTTGCTCGATTCTCAATTGAAACACGGTGCTTTAATTTTCAAACAAAAATTGGCTGAGCCAAAAAACATTCAGCAGTTATTGCCGTTCTCACAACAACTGCAGGCATAGGCCAAAGCCGGCACAGCCGGTTTAAGCGATATCCTTAGCCTTGACGTTACTTATAGGATGGCCTCATTTGTAATAACATTTGTAATAACTACGAGTGCTTGAGTTTAGGTAATTCGTTTTTCCCTGGCTGCATTTATGCCAGGAGCAAGCAACATGTTCGTAGCCAGAGTTCTTAGATGGTACAAATAGGCATACATCTAGAAATAATCGTAAGTAGTGGCTCTAATATTTAATATGTTATTTTCGAAAATACATATCAGTCACTTTGGCGTCCTTCTACAACGTTGAAATTATGCCTCCTTGTACTTCATCAAATTAACGAAAAAAACTGTTTCAAATCTTTGACTGTTTCTATTGAGAGCAAGTCCCGTTCTTAAGTACGTCTCTGTAGAAAACTGGGCAAACTAACCGTAGCTAGGTGATGCAGAATTTAAATATTTATCTTGGTCTTATTGACCACCCCCTGATTGGTCCTATTGAGCTCGCCCTGGTCACCGTATAACTCAAAACGTTAGCTAGTTAGAAGAGCATGGTAGCTTTTATCCGTGGCGTGTTTAAAAACACTTTTTTTTGGTGGAGTGCAGTGGGCGGAACTTTAAGTAAACTCAATCACATTATCAAGCAATCTTATAATATTAGCGAGCACTATCTTATATGAGGAGGAAAGATAGGCAGAGCATTAAGGGAGATAAAGTTTGTAAGAGTGAGAGTCTTGCCGACTTTGATATCGAAACCAGCATGAATACCTTTTCTTGAGGTCATCGTTTTGAAAGTAAGAATTTTGCTTATATTCGTGTTCAAACATACACGATCACGTTTTTATCTCGGAGATCAAGGTTTTGAATATTCTGTCCTAGAGTTTGGGGAACATTGCATTTTATTTTCCCCTAATTGCACAGGACGTAAATAGGACTTGGCAAGAATTATCACCTCTCCGGCAAGTGTCATAAATAGTTTACTTCATCGAGATGACATCACATCACATCACAAAAATTATTTTTTAATTTTGCATGAAAAGACTAAAAAGAATCAGCACCAAATTTCGATTTACCAAATTTCAACATTTCATTTTTTTGTTGCTTAAAATGACGTCGCAATTGACGATTGATTGCAAAAGTTGTTTTCTTCAATGCCTCAAAATATACTGATCGTGCAAACGAAGTTGAAATCTTTATCGAGAGATGAAATAATAGGCAGTTTGTAAACGACACCAGCTTCCATCACCAGCATGGAGCATGGAGCGTTTTAAAAAAACAATTGATTGATTATTTTATTCCTTGCTTAATATAACAAATAAATTATCTCTTTACCTTCATTTAGTGAGGAATATATAATTCTCAGCGTCTCAAACTTAAATTCGTTATTACTGTAGTGGGAAAGCTACATTTTAGCATAAAAAATTATCGGGTGTTATTGGTTCGATTGCGTTTTTGCTGACTGTCCTAGATTGCTATTTGACTCAATAGCAAAGGTTTGGCTGCGTTTGAACGTAGCGGTTTTCGCAACCAGGGATAAAACTTCTTTCCAATATTTAGAAATGGTTTTGAGATGAAGTTTCACTGTTTAATACTCAGTGGAAACATAGCGTCACTCTCTTCCTATTTAGTAGGCTACTTAGTAGTAAATTCTTGTGTCAAAACCTGCTTTAAAAACAGTGAAAACTTTTATTCCTGGTTGCGGGGGCCGCTGCGAGCAAACGTTGCATTTGACTGCGTCACCTTTATTTTGTGCTGAATGTAATATAATCCAATACATTTACCACAAGCAGTTTTCTCGCAAACGTGTCGCATAAAAAGCAGAAGGAAGATCAGGACTGGAGACATTATTTGTCCTAATGATTTGTTTATTTCTTTACTGCTTATTAATTATTTTCACGAGAGGAGTTGCATCAAGTTGTTAAATCTGCTTACCACCAGATCACTGATTTCTGCAGTCGTAAAATAAAAGCCATTTCGGCGTCCATTCCCAACTTTGCGCTTGTTCTTCTATTATTTGAAGAAAGGGATAGAATTTGTAAGATAATGAACCAACGCGATGGTGAAGTGGTTAGAGCGTCTGCTTTGCAGTCGGTAGACTTGGGGTTCAATCCTCTTGTCGAGTCATATCAAAAGACTTTAAAAAATGGCATCTACAGCTTCCCTGATTGGCGCTCGGCATTTAAGGGAGGCTGTGGAGAACAAGCCGGCAATTTCTCTTGTTGTGTCTTGGACAAGGCACTTAATGGGCCCCCATCTTTTTGTGGAAGACAGGTGGCCCAGACACCTCGAAAATAGAAACTACCAAGCGAGTGCGGACGTCCTGTCCAAAAGATAGCGATACAATTCGTTTTCTCGTGAATGGAGGATAAACATGTACAAATACAAAAAAATGATAGAGAGTTTTTAAGACCTCTATTACTTCTAAGTACTCGTACTACAATCGGGATTAAGGGTATAAAGGCGATGCTTCCATTAGCACCAACTTATTGCTTATGGTCTTAAAAATATAACTTGGTTGAAGCCTGCGCAGCCGGCTGAACCGATATTATCTGATATTAACCCGATATAACCGACCGGTTGTCCTGCCAGGCGATGCCGGTGGAGCCGGCTATTTAGCTACAAATGCACTGCAAAGCAATGACGTCATAACCATCAAACCAGCTGATAAATACGGAGCCACTGTTGCTAGCAACAAGGAGGGGTTCGTTTAAAAGCAAAAAGAAAACTTCATTATAAACATTATTTTGCCAGACCCACCAAATGCTCTAAAAATCGTTTAAAAAGGTTGTAAAATACGTTAGTAAAATTGATCAAGATCTGAAACTAAAGTTAAATCAGCAAGGTTCACAACCTGTGCATTTTTTTTCCTGCAATCCAAAATACACAAGCCTAATACTTTGGGAAGCCCAGTTGTTTCAAAAAGTTGACTCTCACATAAAAAACTTTACAGGACTTTGAGTTCTGTGTGAAAGCATATTCTCCAAATGCAAATAGCTTTATCTGGTAAAAGGGTCAGTAACCGCCGGGCAACGATGCGGTGACGTGAAAAATTGTCAATTTGTTTTACTTTACTGCATTTGATTAACATGTGTTAGTGGTTAAGATCAGCCAGGCTTGAGACACGATGGTGCAAAAGTATTGTAACTTGCCATTGCATTACTAAAAAGCATGGGTTTTTAATCTACTGCTATGTTAATACTGTAATGTGTCGTTCTTCTTTTACAGTCGGCATGATAGTTGTTTGCTTTCGATATAACACTCAATAAACACTTTACGCGTAATTGCTGCCCGATGCGTGTTTTCCCTCTTTTCCTACTTTAATCATACCAATTAGATTATGATATCATAGAGCGAGTTTGAAGCGTTCAAGATCAAAAAGGTCAAAGAATGCTTTAGATAGCATAAAATGCTTAAAAAAAGAATCTGATGCTGCATCGTCTATTTAAGCTTAAATAGTTGTGGAAGTCATGTATGGAAAGCACCTTGTTATTTTCTCGCAAAAAAGCTGTTTACTACGTTTTTACTATGAGAAAAGAGAGAATATAAAGTGTGTAATTAAGCGTTAGCTGTGACATGATCTTAAACCCGAGAGGGATAAAACTTTTGTAAGTTTGGTTCTAGTTTCCGTTTGAGCGTCAAACGCTTTTCCTCGGTCAAGAAATGCAAATTAAAATAAATCATGATGACATCGTAATGTTACTATGTCATCATAATGATTGATCAACCCCCCTTACGATACTTACTCCAGGGCATTGATCAATCACCCCAAGTTTGATGTTTGCATGCCCAGTAGTTTCAAAGGAGTTACAACAGACAGACACATACACACACCTTCACACACATACACATACACACACACACACACCTTCACACAGAAAGAATTGCGCTTAACAGTACACATTTCTTCTCTCGTTTTTTTTCTACGTTTATTTTACTTACTTTCTCTATTTTGAGTTTTGTGTTATCTCACTTATTTTTGCTAATGGATTGTTTTTCATTACGCAACTTTCGATTAAGGTTGTATTAAAATTTTTTTACTTGTTTAGGCTAGGACGCAAAGTCAATACAATAGTAGCAATTCATTTTAAAAATTATTTTAACTGTCGCTTGTAAGCAAAGATACCGCAAAACAAGCTTACCATAGACAGTGACACTGTTTCGACCTATCAGGTCTCTTCAGTGCAGTTGGTGACCAATAAGAAGCTAGAGGCTTTTAATAAAGCATAGCTTAGACCGTCACGCTTGTGGGACCAAATACTAGGTCCACTGTAGTGGATGGTCTGTCTAGCTTCTTATTGGTCACCAACTGCACTGAAGAGACCTGATAGGTCGAAACAGTGTCACTGTCTGCAGTTTGCTAAGTGCATCGCTGGCCTCTTGCATTACTATACATGTAAGACCTTGTGACCACTCGGCTGTGACAGCACTATTGTTCTAGCAGTAGTTAGACTTAGTGCACCTGCGACAACCGCCACTCATTCACGAGTGATAAGGCTTCGCAGAGGTTGACAGACCATCCACTACAGTGGACCTAGTATTTGGTCCCACAAGTGTGACGGTCTAAGCTATGCTTTATTAAAAGCCTCTAGCTTCTTATTGGTCACCAACTGCACTGAAGAGACCTGATAGGTCGAAACAGTGTCACTGTCTGCAGTTTGCTAAGTGCATCGCTGGCCTCTTGCATTACTATACATGTAAGCTTACCATACTTATACAATTTGCTAACATGTGGTGGCAATTAGCTTACCGTCAATAGAGAGAGGTTTAATTTAACTGATTAAAGCATTATGTTGCTAAAACTTTATTGCAAAATTAAGTGAGATCAGCAAAAATATTTCAATGGAATATTGAAAAGCAAAGATTTTTGTTGCCATCATCTAGTAAAGCCTGTACATTTTTTGGTGTCGCAACATCTATTTTGTGGGGCCGAAACAAAAGGGAGTATTGAGAGTATTCGGTTCACACTTATAATGACTCATCAACAATTCTTTGTTGCTGAGACACATACGTCCCAGTAGTCCCAAAAGGGTTAAGGCAATGTGGTTGGCATATTTTCAATACCATTTGTATTTTTTGTTTTTATAAAATAACCATTAATATGCAACTGTCGATCTTCAGCTTTAAATATCAGAACGAAATAAAGTTTCATATTTTAATAAACTGCACCACCAATTTTACACATTTTTCAGTAGACATCTTCTTAATTCAAACATAAAAACCCGGAATTTACATTGTAAATGCTAGCTATTTCTTACTATTAATCAGTTTTCAGTACTATTAATCAGTTTATTACTATTAATTATTACTATTAATCAGTTTACTATTAATCAGGCTACACTAAATAACAATCCTAACTTTAATACAACTTTTACATACGCAGCACTTTTCTTAAGTTATAGGGGTCACGCTGGGGGCTCCTATGTGCGCACCCCCTCAAGAGCAACAAAATGTCTATCTCAGCGATTATTTGCCAAAGATTATCTCGCGATTCCCCCTCAGGAAATCGTGGAACGTGACTGTCGGCTGCCATGATTGTAACTTCAGCATTTGTTCAAATTCAGCGCTGTGAACACTCGATCTCAAAGAAAAAGGTTCATCACCGTGTTTACTTTGTCACATTTTAAACTGCCGCCAAAATCGATCTCACAAAAAACAACGTCAATACTGCCTGTTGCAGCACAATATTGAACACTGTGTTTTTATCGTTTCCGATTTCCAAAAACAAATATCTCGCGCCCCTTCTCCCTTAATAAATTTTGGCATACGCCTCTGGTCAGAATCTGCATCTGGTTACCTTGCCTTTAAAATTCGTAAACTAATTCTCAAGCCTAAAATACTACGTGGTAATTTGCTAACTACCGCAAATCTTCAAAAATCTTCAAATTCTTAAATTTTTTGTGGGGCTCTGGTTAAACCATCAACAAAGTGTTTAGTGACAGATCTACTCTCATCAATCTTGAAAGTAAATATTGACAGTGGTTTTCCTGCTTTGTGAGGAACGATTACTTGGCTTAAAACAGACTAGTTTCATTTATGCTTATTGAAAAACGAGTAAAAGTAAATAGCCGTAGAACAAAATTAATTTTCATCAAGAGCAATTTTGGTAAATAGAACTGTTCGAATTAGGTAATCACATTCGCTAAATCAGCCAATAATATCAAGAAGCTATATCTGAAAATTACGTTCTTCACTACCACATTATAGATAAGACATCTCTCCATATTTTAGTTCTGGATTATGTTATTGGTCTCCATGAAGTGCAGTCACTACGTCACCACTTTGAGACAGCATTAGCAAAACCGAATTTGGGTGAGATTTGAACTCAACATCGTAGTAGCTGCTCTGACAAATGAACCAAAACTTTCAGTAAAGGAGCAATTCGACCATAAACATCGGCTTAACTCAGCGCTACTCTACTGTTTAGCAGCATCGCTCAGTTTTCAGCATGATGTGAACGCAGTACCAGTGGTATGTAACATCACGGTGGATAATAATAACTTTTCAAGATTGTTTGCTCAGTAGTGGCTTTTCCAAAGAAGGGGCCAATTTGAGAATAAACTTAAAAGAGAGGAGAGCAAATTTTGAGCTCTTTGCTTCAGCGCTTTAATCAAACATGCTGTTTTTCTTCATCTCTTCAAAACAGCACTGTTTTGTCGTAATGTTAAATGACGCAATAATGCTGTTTGATCCACTACCATTTTAGCAAAAAAGCTTCACTTGCATTACATAAACCTTAATACGGCCTGCGCAAGAAAATTTTGCGATTTGGGACTACTCTCGCAAAAATTTTCTGCCACCAATTACGTTTTGGCAGGCAAATCCCCAACAAAAAAATTGAATATGCTTTCATCACCCTGGCAGCGATCAATAAAATATTAACTTAGACCAGCTGAATTACAAAAAATAGTTTTTATGTGGCTCGTCAACACTTCGCATCAGCGGAATGTGCCCCAAACCGCCAAAACATTGGGCAACCCTGTTCTAAACCGTTATTTTTGAAGACATACGAATATCATAACTTTGAGTTCGTGTCCTCTCCCATACACTTTATGAATAGAAAGATTTCTTGAATAACACAACTTTTGCTTTAAGGGAAGTGTTACAGCAAGCATTGCTATTCAAATCGTCATGAGTTTCGAAGCCGGTTTCTCTTGTTTATTGTCTAGCTTTATGTTTACTTTGTTTATGTTCACTTTGTCCGATGTTTTCTTGTTTGACGTTGTTTCTCGCACACCTCGTCGTTATTTTATTGATTTCCAGATAACGTGATATACTTTTCTGACCAAGCTTTTTACCCCCGACAACCTTTGTTTTTTAATTAATCACTGTTATCTCTCCACTATAGCAGACGGTTGTTGCACTTGTAGTCACTTTGGAATTGAATGAATTATTGTTTGATTTACTTGCAACCTACTGCTATCTGAACGCATACTGTTAGATCGTGTTTTGGATCTGATTTACGGTCAAGCTATAGCAGGTGAGTGCTTCGGTGAATTTACGTTTGTGTATTTGTGTTATGTGTGTTAATTATTTTACGGAAAACCGTACCGCATCAAAGGTCTCACGTTGCTGGCGCAGTGCTCGATAAGGACCGAGGTTCCACACTCACACACACACACCCATGCAGCGATCTCCAGTTTGCAGCTTCTCATTGACCAAATTGTTTAACAAAAGAATGGATCCATTTATTAACGAATTGAAAAAAGAACATTCGAACTAAATGAAACTAAACAAAACGGAACCAACTGAATTGAACTGAATTGCATTGAATTGAAATGAATAACGTAAAAGCGAAGTCAAATGATTTAAAGAATTCTAAAGCATGCTCAAAGCAAAATCAGAAACTTAAAATGTGCCCTAATTAACTAAACTGCGCAAACAAGGAAATCAGCCGAAAGCGCTGAAAAGATAAGGTGATACAAGACAACTTAGATCAAAAACACTGTTAACATAAAAAGCGGGTTCGAAACCGCTCCACCCACATCAAATGATAAGATTATTTTATAGCACATTGAATCACTTCGTTAATAAAATAAACTTGCATTTTAACCAACGAAATTCCAATTGAATGCTGCTGTCTTAGCAATTCAACTTAAAAATAGCAACTTATTTCGTATAAAGATGGTGAAGCTTCTTTTGGATTTGGAAAAATGCACAGCTCTTGAAGCGGAATTTGATGTCGCAAAGACGTTTGTTGCGAAATCAGCAGTGATGCTAAGCCAAAGATGACAACAACAAAGCTTTATTCAGAACATTGTAAAGCATTTATGACGATTTCTACTGTACATTTTGCACTGAAAGTAGCGGTTAGTCTCGGAACTTCCACTGTAATGTGTAAAATTTCTTCTTCTTTTCTCAAAAACATCATGCGAGATCGCAGATAAACAAGCAATCTAGTAACGTTCATCTTGTTCTACTTGCCTTTGAAAGCGGCTTGATTGCATCTTGCCAAAACAAAGAAAAAAACTTAATCGAAAAAAATGATCTTTCGAAAGTTCTGTACTTTATGTCGTAGAATGCAGTTTTGGTCAAACTCAATCTATTTATTATACATTTAGACTATGCAGTGTTTGTTTTTTTACAGTATCGCTTTTGTTTGTTCTATAGAAACTCGTAATTTGTAGTTTTCGGAAACGCTTTTTTCTGCTTCTTGTATCTTGATTCAGTAGCCTACAAACAATTACAATAATATGCAGCTTAACGCAAACTATGCTTGATTACCGGTTACGATATTGGCAGTATATTGAGATTCTAAAAGTCCGGTTGTTAACAAGTTTATGCCACTTTCAGGTCTCTCACTTATGGCTAAAACCACAAGTTACGTCATATTACAAGCTTATCGCTTTAGCTCCATGATCGTCATCACTCAACCAACTATATCGCTTGCAATATATTTCATGTTTGCTTTACAAGGAATTCAATAAGGCATTCTATAACAGGGGTTGGCTAACCTGTGCTACACAAAGAGCCAAAATTGTTAGAAACGATCACTGAAAGAGCCGTTACACGACTCTTACTTTGAACTTGCACGTATTCCGTACCAGCAGAAGACGCCGACCTTTTTTTTGGAGATCACTCTTCACAACACTGAAGCATCATCACACAAGCAAAGGGATAACCATTTTTTTTAGAGATCATTTTCAATGTCGATATTAACCTTGTGTGACCTTCACCCACCATGGAATCCAACATGACCTCTAAGTTTTTACATCACTACCCTCAATCACTGAACACAAAAGATGAGTCAAAAATGCCGCATGCGGCTCGCAAGCCGCCGTTTAGCCACCCTTGTTAAATAATCTGTCGTCGTTTTTTCCAACCAAAATATAGAACTAAAAATATTGCACCAGATTCAAAGTTGTAGAAAAGTTTTAATTTGTAAAACTGTATTTATTTTAGTTTCCCTTATCTCTGAGTTTGTGTCTCATCACTGTGTTTGTTCTGGTGAGACAGTGGTTACGCTTGTGCAGTGAACAGAGCTAATAAGACTTAGGCAAGGATTTGAATTAGGGTAACTAAAAAAACTTTCGTGTGAAATCGCGTCATATACGGTTTTGCTATTTTAGTAAACAGTTTGACAAATTTGTCGGGATCAGAAACTAAAACTTTAGGGGGAGTGGCATGACTCCTTTAGCGTTCCTATATATGCATATACAGGAAACGTAGTACATGAGGTGCAGTCAGCGACTTTAAGTTACAAAAATAATTAGGAAAAGGAGCGGAAGAAGCAGCGAAATAGGTCTAACACTTATTATTGGTAAAAGCAATTAATTATTTAGGTGCTCCCTTTGAATTTGACTTTGTTTCCACGAATTCTTCTAAAAACTAGAATAGGAATTATCATAAAGAGAGTAAGGGCCATTTGCACCCCTTCATAATGTTTTTGACGCAACTCCTTTTAAAGTACAATTGGTTTTGAATCAGCATTGGTCATACCAAAATTGTCATCTTTTCACATGTGCTCCTTAGAAAAAGCCGGTGCACCCGCCTATACTAATATCTTTACCACCGATCTCACTGATGGGAGCCCTCCAGGCTTCCCCATCAGAAACAACGAGTAGCTTACAACTCAAAGAGGGAAGACCAGCTAAATAATGTACATTGAGAAAACATCAGCGCATCTCCACTCACTCTCCTCGCAAGATGATCGTGAGGGAAGCGTACCAAGGATTTTCCTTTAAACCTTACGATCTTCTCCACCTATGTCCGCTAACTCAACCTGTTCAACTTTATTTTCATTCCAAGTTGACCAAGCCAGGTCACTTTTACAACACAACCATCTACTTTTCGGCTGCCAAGCGGTATTTTCTTGTTGATATGACAAAATGAACTCAGTAGGCCTTTGTTAATTAAAACATTCTACTTACAAGGCATATCCAACGAAATTGAAAACCTATCAGTACGAAAAAGCAGAATCTCGATTTCAAAAAGATTTTTGAATTACAATGCAAAGATTCTATCCATTAGCGACACACCTGTAGCTCTTTTAAAAACATTTCGATTTCGTCAGCTTGCATATAAGATTGCACTCTTCGTTTATTATCGAAAATTTGTAATCATAATAACAATAGGAACAAAATCTAATAACAACATCAAAAGATTATCGCTTTTGAACTGCTCTCGTTTCTAACAACTGAATGTTGAAACTCATGCGTTACTACATTTGCTTCGTCGATTTGAACATTAATTCCTCTGTTCTGCCTACCGTCGCACGAACTGTGACCTTAGAGCCTCCATGAAATTATTTACCAGCCTGCTTCAAAGTCTTCCACAAACCTGTTGACCTATCTGATCAGGATTTCTCAAAGAATATAGTATTCTATTTTTGACGTTTATTTTCACCTAAATACAATTGTAGTGATTGAGAGTCACTAGTCTAGCGGTAACCAATCTACAGCCTCTAACAAATGTTTAAGGACACTTACCAAAAACCTAAATATGTAACTTTAAATGGTCAAATCTCGATGAGCAATTGGCATTCTTTCTGTCATAATGCATATTTGCGTCACTGGGTTAAAACAGAATCTCTGTAGGACAATATGCTTACATTTTCTTATCAATAAGTTTTATGCAAGAACCGCGGTTGCCAAATAGGGCTAAGTTTGCATGCATTTGTGCGGAAATTAAGCGTTAGGCGCTGAAAGGAAAAAAGCTCCCAATCGGGCTGCTTTTTACCTACTTGGTGAATAAAGATCAGTTTTTATATTTTTAATAAAAAGGGAATTTCAATGCAAAGTTTAATGTTATTCTTTTCATGTTTTTTGTTATGCTTGGTGGAATAGTTTAACAAGAGTAGGTTCCATCGCTTGTTGAAAAATTATTTTGGAGAAAAACTGGTAGAAAATTTGTGAATGCAGTTATGTATTTGGTCTCTGCTTTAGTACGTGCATTTGTTACAATGAGCTCTTTTTTCAATTGCTCGCTGCAGAGAGCAAGTTTTGACGGGCACAACTTATCAGATCTGTCTAGTTGTGTCCTGACGAAATCTTTATGAAGTTACATTTGTTTTATCAGTATCAAAATACCAGCTGATAGGTATTTGTAAATAATCTGCATTTTTTAAATAAACCGGAAAGTGACCACTCTAATCGAAGAGATATTCAGGTGGTTTCGCCAGTCTTTTAACACTTAAAAATTACTCTATGATATACAAACGAAAGCTTGGAAGCACAAAAAAGCTGTTAGGCGGTCGTGTCATGATGCTCACTAAATTTTGCAAACATGTTGACAAATAATTTGGAGATCTTTTTTGACTAAATACATTGTGCATTTTCCTAATGTTTAGACCTAATTCTTCAGTAAATGGACAAAGTGTAGCAAAATAACATATGTCCTTAAGACACTTAGAAAAATGTTTAACGAAAAAAAATTTGGTCATTTGCAAGACCACAGATTTTTGCAATGTTTTGGTCAACCTGCGATGTAATCTGAAGTTTTTCCAAAGGGTTATAAATAAAATTTTTACGCAATTTTGCGAATTTTTACTAATGGTTTAGTTCAATTATGTTGCAATCAAAATGCTAGAGGGGCAAGTGCCCAATTTTTCCCACCCAACGGATACCCATTGTCTCAACCAGTGGTGCTGCTTGCGAAAGTCTTGAAACCAGAAAAATATTGGGAAAGGGAAAATTTTTTGAATCTAACTTCTCTAAATGATAAAGTTTGACCAAAATACGTTTTTACATTTTTTTAATGAAGTGTCGGTAATGGGTTGAATAAAATGACTTCAACCACACTTTTATGCTTATCCATGCATCGGCTACATAACTTCTAGTGAAGTCAACAGCATCCAGAAATTAAAAGAAAATACCAAAAATCAGCTCTATTTACTTACCGAAGCTTAGCAGCTGTTCAGTCTAAACATTTTTGTTCGAAAAAAGCCCAGTTTGAAGATCGAATTGAAGGTATTTGCGGGGTGTGAATATTGGCTTAGGTCCCCTAATTATGCTTTTCAACGAGAGGAGGGGTGAGGAAGTTCTCTCGCTTTGCGCCTAGCCTCAATCACTGTATATCAATCATTCGTTTTATTCTGCTATTGCTTTGTAGATGATATTGAATTGATGCTTATTTTGTGACAAAAACTATTAATTACTTGCCATCATGCGTCATTTCTTTATGGGTTATGGGATTTTTAGAAAATGATAAGCCCAACAATAAACATTAGATTCAATAAACAAGCCCAACAATAAACATTAGATTCAATAAACAAGCCCAACAATAAACATTATGTTCCAGAACGCTCTACTTTCTGGAATATAATGTTTATTGTTGGACTCATTTCGGGACCAGTAAAAATATTTTTGAGCGTTTTTGGACGCTAATTTACAGCAGATTTCGTGGCCTTTTAATATTTTTGTTTGGAAAAACGCTTTTTTGTCAAGATTAGTTAAATTCATAGGTGTAAAAAAGGATGGAAGGTCATTTGTTTGTACGGAAAACGAGCCTAAATCGTATCCTTAAGCAGTTTAAAGTTTTGTGAACGTCAAATTCCGAAAAAATAAAGATTAGCAAAGCAGCCGTACACTTTGTAATCATGAAATACCAAAATGAGATTACTTTTATTGACAGAAAAGATCTGGCTGATTAAGATTTCCTGGATCATAAAAGACGGTCTTATGCGAAAGGTGGTTACTCGCTCTCCAATGAGTTCATCCAATAAAATTTCAGGGTCAGTAGATGGAAACTGGCGCAGTGGTCAGCACTGAAACAATTGAGCGCAGTTGTGTTAAAAATTTGGCTTCATATCTCGAAAGACGGCTCGAAAATCAATTTTGACTCAGGTGATGAAATAGAAACGAAAGGACTTCGTCAAAAGACATACTACCAGTGACATAAAAATGTGGAAAAAGATAGTTTTCCTGAGCTTCTGTAAATAAGTTTTCTGTTTGAAAATACCGGGTTTGGAGGCTTGGAGTTAAAAGGAAAAGTACACAACACCAATTGTAAAACATCCCCCCCGTTGTCAAATGATTTGGGGGAATATGCCCTTCGTGGGAACACCTGGAGTTTATTTCTAGTCGCCGAAAGCCACTGCAAATGGAAAAATGTTAATTTGTTGAAGAGAAAGCTTTAGCTCCACATGATAATCTAAAACAGCCGGATTTTCTTGGATGATGGCACTTCATGCCATTGAAGCAAAGTGGTAAAGAAATTCTTTGAGCAAAAAATTTCCCAAATGTTGAAGTGGCCAGGAAAAAGTCCGCCTTTGAATCTGATAGAATACTTATCGAACCTAATAATAAGTTAAGTTTGGGGATAATAATGGAACCTTAAAATAAGTTTCAGAAAAGCTTCCCTCAAGCCTTGGTGCACTACCAACAGATTAATTTCCCAAACAATTAAAAAAGTTTGGGTAAAAGAAATCTCCCCAGATTTTGTTGCAAACTGATTGACAGCGTACCACGTCGCTGCAAGAAGTGATTTAAAACAATACCCATCACACAAAATACTAATTTCAAATTATTTTGTCAATTCTTTGTAAGCTTGGTAAGTTTTTAAATACGCCAAGAAACTAATAAAGCATTGAAACAGCATATAGATGCCCCTCCATACGAAGAAGAAGAATCACTCAATCTACGTGAGCATAAAAGAAGTCATATAAATGAAATGTTATATAAAATGAAATTACTCAAGTAAGTAGCAATTCAAGCAAGTCGTTATTGAAAATATACTTAAATAAACCTACTGTGTTATTCACCATGTCTGAATAGAGCTGAAAGATTGACAAACTACATTGAACTTATTCTCTATAGCCGTTGCTCTACAGTACCACAACTCATTTCGCTGCAGCTTCACAAATTGATTTCCCCCAAAAAGTCATTCAATAAATTTTTGGTACAAATCTACAAAATTGGCTGTCAGAACTAAAAAAATAGATTATCATTTTAGTGATAGAAATTACCCCACATTAAGAATCGCTTCTCTACAGGTTATAATAAAAAGACCACAAAAAATCGCACGAAATATAACGCAATGTAGGCTGTATATATATACTGTATATTTCCTATTGAAGGTATTTTTGTCAAAAATAGTACATTGTAAAATCAAATATCAGTTTCACATCTTCATAAAGCATTTGTTCAGAGAGTGACGCAGAGTGCGTCAATAGCAACACTTTCTAAAGCGCGCTGACAAAATGAAAAGTGTAGACAATGGGAAGTTAGTTTCAATCTGTCATGCAATGCTATCAGCAGAGCGAGAAAAATACGAAGTGTAGACGTAGGCAGTGTAGACAAAGTAGACAGTATAGACTCGTAGAGCAATTAGATTACATAAAACTTGCAGCATTGTGTGTAGCAAAGTAGCTATATAGAGAACTACTATTTAAGAGTGTAATTGCTTTGTAATAGCTTCCTTAAGCAAAAGTAAATTTTTGCATGAGATACATGTTACGCACAGCGAAATGGAAGCATTGCGCTGGCTATCAACTTGAAAAGTTAGCACATCTAATTGTCTTGGAGTAAGCCTAGTAATGATTAGGGGTAAGTTCCTATCAAAATCACTTATTCCCTTACTCTTCCTCAATGATTAATTTTTCTCAACATTTTGGGAAAAGCCTCATAACTTACATCGCTTAAAATAAATCCTATAACATTCAGCAAAATCTTAAATAACATCATGTTACAAAAATTTTTTGTTTTTGCAAATTTCTATGCAATATTTTTCTAATTCTTATGTATTGAAAGTTTTAAAAACCAATTTTATTTGCTTTCAAACTAGCTACGCAATTAAAAAAAATATCTTTAAAATCACAAAATTTCAGAGAAAATCGTTGTAAATACATTAATTTAAAATAAACCAATTTTGGGTGAACATTATAGATGATTCTATTGGGGAAATGTAGGTTTTTTGATTTTGCTTATGCAATAATATAGCCTATTATAACTAAGATCCTTACCGATAATCACATAACCATGGTTTTGGCGATTTTGCAGCTAACAATCGCAAAAATGTTACTCTAAAAATTTGATCTTTAAAAACAAATGTAATTGCCCAGGAAACTGACAATAAATGTCGACTTCAGCCAGTTGAACTCCAAAAATAATGGCCTTTATGTGGTCTTTCAAATCTTTGTTATGACGGCGATTTGGGCTGGTGGCCGTCACATGGACTTTGACTGAGGTGTCATAGCCTCAACACTGATTTCCCAATATTTGATTTAATTTGGAATTGTATTGAAGAAACCGTTATCTACAAATAAGCAAACCATAAGCGAACAATCATAAATTAACAAATAGCACGAACTTACTGGCAATTGTGACACTTCGTTTTCTTTTTTAAGGCAATTAAGTTAGCACAAATTTTGATATATATAAATTTAAGGTTCTGCACAATAAAAATACAGAACTTCATTACTAAATAACACCGTAGACTTTACAATACTTATGTTGTCTAACAACCAAGCTCTATCCAACTGTCTGTTTAGCGAGGTTTCCGAAATAATTGAGAAATGAGGTACCGCAGACAATTTACGCTTAAAACCAAACGATGATTGATTGAAACAAAGGGAACTGATTTATTCGAATTTAAAGCCTAATAACAAGTGTCATTGTACGGCAGTAACATTTGTATTAATAAAATGTAGTCCGTATCGAGAAAAGTTTAGGCATTTTTGCTCCACGCCTATCATCGTCAACTGAATCCCCAGCCAAAGTCCAGACTTGCATTCCACCTCTCTTTCATCCAAGCAGCAGCAAAGCTTATTGATACTGCCTCACCCCAATTTACCTCATTTTTTCTTTTGTTGGATCCAACAACGATCTGAAAAAAATCGAATGCCTTTCAGCACCATGTTGATAGGCTGAATATGAATCGGTTGTCAGCAAACCTATGTTTATTCATTAATGCCATGAACCTTGAATTGCGGAAAACATCATAAAAGCTTTCTGCACCAAGCAAAATATTAACTTTGATGGCCACCATCATACCTATCCTCCCCACTACCAAAACTAATCACAAGACACCTGGTTCGAGAAGAACCATTCTTGTAGTATTAATATAATTAACTGATTATGGCCGTGATAACGTCATGATGACGAAACAAAACCCAATTAAAACGCAGTATTTTTGCGGCTACGCAGATTTTGTTGGTTATGGGACGCCATTTGTTCGCATGTTTTAGGACAACATTTATAAGTAAATCAAATCGATTTGTTTACATGCACTAATCGATTAGATTTAGTCGTAAATTCATATGTCACTCAACCGTATCACTCTTTAAAGGCAATGTACAGCGAATACCGCTTTTTCGACATATTTGATCATTGACGGATCACGAGACAGGTGTGCGATAGAAAAGTGGTTCTTAGCCAGGGGGCACGCCTCCCCTAGGGGGCGTACGTAAATTTTCAAGGGGACGCGAGCCCTGATGTGTTTTACAACACATTCTTTATTATTTTTGAAATTAACATTTTCTCGCCTATTGTATGGTTTTCAGTGCTTAAATGCTGTCTGAGATATTATTGTGAGTAATTGTAACCTACCTTCATGTGGTAATCCTGTTTCGTAAACTAAATGATGTATTTCGGCACACGGTATAGTTGGGAAAAAACTAATAACTTTAATCCAAAAATAACAGCCAAGCAACTTGTTATAAACATACTGCGAACGTTTCGGCCCTCAACTGCTGCCATTTTCAACGCAAATAATGTACCTCAAACAGGTTGGCTAGCAACTACGCCATACTGACACAAAAATGCGTTGTACTGCCTGACACAAACATTTTTGTGTCAGTATGGCGTAGTTGCTAGCCGACCTGTTTGAAGTACATTATTTGTGTTGAAAATGGTAGCAGTTGAGGGCCGAAACGTTCGCAGTATGTTTTTAACAAGTTGCTTGGCTGTTATTTTTAGATTAAAGTGAATAATGTATGATGTCATGAAACAACTAAACTATCAATCGTGTTTACTTTATTTTGATAATTTATTAGTTGCAAATCTACAATGTAGAGTAGACTGTAGCCTACCATGTCATGCTAAACGCAGTCAGTAAAAAATATAAATACATTATGGCAGCTATAAGTCAGTTTGCTAAAGTGGTAGAGCGCTATATGTAAACTTTGTAAAGCAATCTCGAATAGACCTAATCTTACAGTTGACTAAGTTTATGTTTTTATCATGTTGCAGTGCTTGCGTAGCTAAGTAATAAAATTTGATAATCAAAATGTCAGGGAAAAAGAAAGTACATTGATGAAATGCACTTGAAACACTACTTTTGTTTTCACTTATAAGGGTGGGAGCTTCACAACATGAACACCATGTAACAAATGAAACAACCATTCTAAAAGCTTATCAGAGATATTTGCCTTAAAGCATCGCCAAGGTTTAAAAATTATCTTTGTGGTATCTGTGAGTGAATACGATTTCCAATCAAAATGGTTTTATGCAACATATACTGCAGTAGTGGTCTTAGGTATGTGCAAACTGGGAAAATGACCAGGGCCCCACAGCCCACATGATTTATCGCGTTAAAGGGTCGCCCACTTAAGTTCTCGCGTTATAAGGCCCGTAAAAGTGTTAAATATAAAAATTTAAGACACATATTTTTTAACCAAAATAACGTCAAAGGCCCCATCCAGTTACTTCCTAGGTATTTACAGCAAAATCTATACAGTAATATGCCTTAGCCCAGGGGTGTCAAACGTACGGCCCGCGAAATGATTCTTAATCAATTTTGGCAGTATTATAACGTCAGATAACTCGCAGCTTACAACCGCGAACAAATCTTTGATTTTGTAAACAAACGCAACATGGCAGGGAAATACTTGCGCCAGCGTGCTCTCTGACTTTGTTCGAACAGTTACGGCGAGAGAGGTAATGACATTTCTTTTGGAGATTAGCACCATTTCGGGCTATAAACACCTTTTCCGGAGATCGTTTCCGGAGAAGTGGTGATCTCCAAATAATGCCACTCACCATCAATGGGAATAGATTTGCGTGGTTGGTGTGCCACGAAATTTCCTCAACTGGTTTCCTGTGCCTGCAGACAAAAAAGTTTGGGAACCATTGACACACAGTCTTGCCTGCTTAAATTCTTTTTTCAATAGAGTCTGGCCCGTATAAAATCCAGGTATGTAAATGTGGCCCACAGCATTGAATGAGTTTGACACCTCTGCCTTAGCCTATATCATTGCACTTTTCCATTGATTACCGGTAATGCCTCGTATAACCCTTTAAGGATCATAAGATGTTACAGTAGAAGCTCGGTTGACAACCACCTCGATAACGAGACCACCCCGTTACCAGGACCACTTCAGTACGGTCCCAAGTAATTTACTGTGATAATGCATTGCATTCTGTTTCAATAACGCAACCACCCCGGTTTCCAGACTAGTACCGCCATATTTTGGTCCAAGACTACAAATTTAACTCCGCTAACGACTATATGTGCTCAATAATTTACTTTCGTGACCAAAACAATAAGATTTGGTGAGCGCGTGTACACACAAAGAAAATGCTACTGCCCAATGAATGACCAGTGTGACGCACACACAAAGATGAATTACTGACAGTGTTTCTGGTAGGTAGGCTACTGCTTAAAAATTTTTAATTCATTCTGCAGTTTGTTTTTACTGTACAGTATCGTATATAAAAGCTATGGAACGTAGTGAAAAGAAACCGAAAGAACTTTCAATCAAACAAAAGGTTATGATAATAAAGTAACATAAAAACGAGGGAAAATCTCAGAGTGAACTTGCTAAAATTTCGCCTTTAGCAAAACTCAAATACAGAATGCACTTTCTATTGGAAAGAGACGTAGCTCACCTTCTTACACCTCTCTATGAAATTGAAAAAGGACTGTAAACCTTGCAACTAATTGGCAAAGCAGCATACGGGCGTAAGGGGCATTAACAATTTATTAAAATGAATATGCCAGGAAACAATAATGAGTATACCACCCAACCAATTTAGACGAGACCATCCCTGGACGCGTTTTGTCCTTTTGGACTAATCAGCAGGGCCCGTCCCGTCACAAGCAAAAGTAACCCACTCATTAACGTTATCCTTAAAAAAGAAAAAACAAATCCAACACATGCAGAAGCACTGAGACTTCAACCGACGAACTGTTGCTTTGCTTAGCACTGAGACTTCAACCGACGAACTGTTGCCTGCTAAGCAAAGCAACAGTTCGTCGGTTGAAGTCTCAGTGCTTCTGCATGTGTTGGATTTGTTTTTTCTTTTTTAAGGATAACGTTAATGAGTGGGTTACTTTTGCTTGTGATGGGCCCTGCTGATGAGTCCAAAAGGACGAAACGCGTCCAGGGATGGTCTCGTCTAAATTGGTTGGGTGGTATACTCATTATTGTTTCCTGGCATATTCATTTTAATAAATTGTTAATGCCCCTTACGCCCGTATGCTGCTTTGCCAATTAGTTGCAAGGTTTACAATTTCCTTAATACAATTTCTTCGCTTAATAACTTTCAAAAAGGACTGTGTAAAATGCCAACGAATGCATTAAGACAAAAATCAATTCGCGACTTTTTTAGTAATAGTGATTAAATGCATGGATATTTATGTTATATCCTTTTAAAATAAAAACCAAACTTTCGTTTTCAAGTTGTGCTTACTCACGTAAACCACTGGTTTCATTTAAAAGTGCAAGTCCAACTGCTACAAACATGATGCTCCAAAGAAAAATCCGCTAACACGACCACCTCGCTAACGCGACCGCGGTCCCGTAGGTAGTCAGGTAAGCGGGGTTCCACTGTAATTGATAACACTTGAAACAATTCCATAATTGTTGATAACAATGGGAAAATAATGGATTTCGCAAAAGTGGATATTACATCATAACGGGATAACAATTAACAATTGTGGGACATGTATGACCCAGTAAACGTCAAAGGAATAAAAAATAAATGCACAAAAAAGAACTCAAAGGCTTGCTGCTTGTTGTTCAATTTGCAGCAGACCACCTGTTTCAAAATTCTTAACTACGTCGCGCCTGCTGCTCATTTCAAACAATCTATCGCTAACCTGTCACGTGATCCTTCAATGACCAAATATGTCGAAAAAGCGGTATTCGCTGTACATTGCCTTTAAAGAGTGATACGGTTGAGTGGCATATAAATTTACGACTAAATCGAATCGATTTGTGCATTTGAACAAATGCATGTATTTTATATGCATTTGCGAATAAATCAGATCGATTTGTGCATTTAAAAAATTTATTTATTTTATACGCACTTGCGAATAAATCAAATCGATTTGTGCATATAAGCAAATGCATTTATTTTTCAATACATTTACGGCAAGTGCATTTATTTTATATGCATTTGTCAGTACATCAAATCGATTTGTGTATTTAAACAAATCGATTTGATTTAGTCCTAAATGTTGTCCTAAAACGCCCCATAGTTGGTCGTTTAGTAACACGGTGAAATGGGATTTAGAGATGAAAGTTCTATACTAGATGGCTGGCTAATGGCTAATGGCTAATTCAAAAAAACGTTGCTCTAAGGCAGTGGTTCTTTTTTTTAACACCGACCGTTAAATTAAGTCTCTGGCTCGAGTGGACACCTTTGGAGCCTAGACCACCAATGGCGAACCACTGACCCATTTTTCCAAAAGAAAAAGGTCCTCGTATTGCCGTGGAAAAAAACTACGAGTGCATACGTTAAAATCAACGCCAAAAAGCTTTCCTGTTTATTTTGGAAATATATGTGAGAAAATAAGTCAAAATAAGCGCCGAGAAGAAGTTGATGTTCAAAAAAAGGATATCCATGTTTCTGTTCATATTCATTGCTTTTCTTTCAACGAAAAATAAACTTGTTTCTTGCATCAACATTTCCGTTGGAACTACACGGACCCCAGTTTTACATACCATGCTTTAGGGCAAGAAAAGTTTAGGTTGTTAACAATATTGATCAGTTGCAATGCCTACGAATAATGTTGCATTGCAATGTTTAAAATATCGTTTTACTGACGACAAAATCAAAGTTCAAAACAAATTATGTTAAGTTTTGACAGTATCTACAGTAAATAAGTGTCGATAAAAATATAAACTTTTTTATATTTTGGCGGTTCCCATGTGAAAAAACCTCTGATTTTTGGCCCATATTATTTACTGAGTCATCAAAATTACAAGCCAAAGACCTGCCACAAAAACGTTTTTATTTGGCCCGGTGAAATATGCTGTTAGAAAACCCAAAAATGTGGGGATTTTTTTCGGGGCTACGATACTCAAAATCTTTGATTTTAAACTTAACAGCGATGTTTTTACTAAGAGGATCTAATTAAAAGTAATTATGTCTCATTTTAAGCAAAAAAATGCTTGTCATCAACGCGATTGGAGCTCTAAATCAGGAAAATAAGCCCACGAAAGGTATGCTAATGACAACTAGATGTTGGAAATAGCATAAGTGCTGTCGGCTTATTTTGCTGGGGAGTAGCTTATAGACGACCGCAAATACAGCTTTAAAAGTTGAGCAAACTACAGACAATGACACTGTTTCGACGTAAAAAATCTCTTCAGTGCAGTTGGTGACCAACAAGTAGCTAGAAGTATTAAATAAAGCATAGCTTAGATCGTCGGACTTATGGGACTAAACTAGGTCCACCGACAACCGCCATTCATTCACGAATGATACGGTTTCACAAAGTACTAACAGAACTTCCACTACAAAGGACCTAAATTAGATCCATTGTGGTGAAAATCCTACAAGTGTGGTGGTCTAAGCTATGCCTTATTTACAGCCTCGAGCTACTTGTCGGTCACCAACTTTACTGAAGAGACCTTATTGGTCGAAACAGTGTCACCGTCTGCAGTTTGCTCAAAGTGCAATGCTGGCCTCTTGTATAGCTTTAAAAGTAAATAGCTATTAATAGATTGACTTGATGTCTTTTCCTACACGCTGTTTTAGCGGTGCCGTTTCGTTGATACAGCAACTGCGTCAAGTTATTGAGGATTATCTTTGCACTTTATTTTAAATGAAAATATTTATCATAGCGTACCAAATTGCAACAATTTACTGTAGCGACAACCAATAGGCCTAAATTATTACGCTGTTTCAAAACGAGTGGATAATGCAAGGAAATAATCCTGATATCCACGTTATTTAATGCATCTAAAACCAATTTATATCTTTCGGTACTTTGCTAATAGTCTATAATCTAATATAGGCTATCAAAGAACAGACTTCTTTTTAAAATATTGTACATTTAAAAAAAACAATAGATTTCTCATTTGACTTCAAAAATGTGAAAGCCTAAGCAATTTAGTGCGATTGTAGACATGTTGACGCATATGTCGTAAGTATTCTGTGTATTAGCCCGGCTCATATCAACAAACCCATGTTTTTGAATATATAGAGCAGTTGATGTGGTGATTAACTTGGAAAAACTTGAAAAATAGCAATTAAAGCGCATTCAATCGACGTCAACCGATTTGATGCAGTCGTGTAGTAGTTAGAGCATTGTATTCATAGTTGGTAAATTTGTGCTCAGTTTTCTTGTCAAGTCATTCCAAAGATTTAACTCGTATTCAAAGCTTGCTTTCTCGGTGGTCTGCACGAAACGAATGACGTGGAGAAAAATCAGTTAATTCGTTTGCTGCGATCATGCGAAAGGCACTTTACGAAATTCCTCTACTCTACGAGACAGATGGCAAAGCTAAGCATCCTGCTGGGCACCAGTTTTAATGAAGACTAGCAAAAAGTATGCGCATGATTGCATGACACAGTCCCATGGCCCACTAAAAATTGAACCAAATATGTGTCTGTGCTCGGTGGAGGGGGAAATACTAACCAGTTCACACTATGGGGCGCAAAATTTACACCTTAAAATGAAAGCTCACCCCAAGTGATGGAAAAATCACGTCATACACTAGTAGGGTGGTAAGTTTACATCATTATTTACTTCTCAACAGTAAACTTCAAGACAACGCTGATAGCAAATTGTACGCCTCTCAAAGTGGACTTTTTTCCTTCTGTACTTCCACACCATAACACAGTTATACAAAAATGCAACAGTAGTGGCGTCACAAACTTGTGTTGTTAAACTTAGTGAAGTTTAGTTTAAAAGTATAAAAATAAGTAGATTGCATTGTAGCGGAACCAAATGGCTTGTGACGTCACAAGAATCATTACGAGAACGAAAACAAACTTGATGTTTAGATAGTTCTTTTGCGCAAAACTTGTTTGTTTAATGAAGGATATGTTGATCGTTGAACCATTTGCCTCTTTTGTCGCCGTGCTGAGCTCAAAATTGACACAGTGCGCAAGCTCTCACCAAGGATCGTGGCAAAAAAAAGCGCTTGTTTTATGTCAAGGTTCTTGTTTAATGTTATTTTATACTTTTATGTTTTGCGATAAGCATGATTTTTTTGTGATGTAATGACAATATTTTTTATTCTTTATCATGCCTTAGTTATGTAGTCGCGATTTAAAGATCAAACCACAGGCGTAACCAGAAAAAAGGTTTATCATGGCAAAGCGAAATCGACTAATCACTTGACGGGATGACGTCATTATGAACGCAATTGCGAACTCAGATATTGTGGGGAGGAACACACCTTGCCTAGCGTGTATAATTATTTTGGTCAGCGTTTTCAAACTTGCGTGCTGCGGCCCATTGGAAGACAGAGATACTTCTCAAAATGTTACAAACCCACCGGTATTGATCTAAAATATCGGAAATGTTTTGAATAAGTTTTTTTCAAAAAGATGAAATTTTTCATTAATAGCAAAATTTCATTTGTTGTAAATATTTTGTTTTTGTCTCACATCTCTTTGTATATCTGTGCCAGCAGAACCGATCACTTCTAAGCTGGTCTGAATCTAAAACGTGCCATGCATATTCGTAAAGATTTTTCCAAGCCTGGAAAATAAGCGACAGAGCCATCTCAATTTTTCCATTTTCGTTATGCTGCAGTATTTCGTAGAGGTCTCCCAAATACAATGCCACTAAAGACTGAATTACACAAAAAGTGGAAATTTCTAGCTCTTAATTTTATGGACTTTTCTCTGCTTCAGCTGGAGTCAGCCTGAAGATTTAGTAACTTTGCATATGCTAATCTGTAGCCTAATGTGTTACTATGCAGATAGTTCAAACTGTGCACGCTAATTATTTCCTGCCGAGAGAATTAAACAATTGTAAACTAATTAAGTGGCGCTTTATATATATAAACATATTGTATTCTGTTAAAATCAACAAAGCTGAAAGACTTGACGAAAATCGTCACTCTTGTCACGGTGCCGTATGTGCAAGAGCCGTCTGCTACTGGCGAGAAATATCTATATAATATAGGCTGAACAGAATATTTCGTTTGTTCGCGAGAAACGTACTGCGGTAGATGTACGCAACTATTGCTGTATCGCACATATTGCTGCAGAAGGTAAAATTGCTGTGAGTATGCACAATCGCGTGCAAAGCTGTAGAAGATATTATGCGTTAGTTTTTGTTCGTGTAGAATGATGCCGTAGACATAACACAGTTGCTTTTTTCAAGTTTTAGGGAGCAGCATACAAGTTAGTAAATTGTCTGTTATTTAAACACCGACATAGAGGGTATTATTGTTGTTACCTGACCTCTTACTTGGGATTGAGCCCTGACGGAAGATCAGGGAACCCCAGAAGCCGGGAAACTTTCCAACTTTTCAAAGTCCAGAGGTTACACACAGAAAAGTAGTCGCCGAAGAGCGCGCGACGCAGAGAGCCCGTTGTTGCACAGAACGGAATCAGATCAGAAGTGTCCAGAGTCGGATGACCGCCGGTGCTACATGAAGGATTCTCAATTCTCCCGATTCTAGGGAGATAAGAGATTAACGGAGAGGTGTGTTGATTGAAGCAAAGATTAGAAAGTATACAGCGGGAGTGACGAGGAAGCAAAAGTTCCTATACGGAAAATGAGGGCTAAGTGTCAAAAACTTTTTATGAGACATTAGCCTTCCATTTCGAACGAAGAGATGAGAAGGTAAGAAGAGAGAGAGAGTACGCGGACTGCTGAGAAAAGAAATCTATTTGAATGAAGTTTTAGTAAGAAAGGGTTGAAGAAAAGCTTTGTACAGAAGACATAGGCACTCTTTGCAAGGGCCCCACAAGGAAGCAGAGATACCGTGTAAAGCCTTGAGACAAAAAAAGTTTAGCATTCAGCAAAGCTAAATGCTTATTAAAGGAAAGAGTGAGATTAAAGGCAACCCAAAGAAAAGTGGGAGTAGGATTGAAGCGGAAAGGAAGTTGAACAGGGAGAGGCGGAGCTTAAGATTAACCTGGTAGGGATCCACCAAAAAAAGACTTTGTATTTGCCCTTATTGCAGGGGTGTCAAACTCGCGGCCCTTGGAGGCTTTCAATGCAGCCCCGCGAAGAGATTTTTAAATTCTTATTCAATTTCGGCAGTATTGCAACGTTAAATGACACGCAGCTTACAGCAGCGAACAACTGAATAACAAACGCGATCAGGCAGGAATGTATATGGTATGACACGCTGACTTTGCTCTGACAGTTGCGGCGAGAGAGGCGATGATCCTTTTTATATTTTTTTTTCGGAGATCAGCACCATTTCGGGCCACATTACACGATCTCCTGAGATCGTTGCCCGGATAAGCGGTATCTGCAAATATTTTTATATTTTTGATAGAGTGCGTCCCGCATAGTCTCCAGGTATGTAAATGTGGTCCGCAACACTGAATGAGCTTGACACCCCTGCCTTATTGAAATGTATACACCTGCACACAGACCAGCGTGCCAGTCGAACCGGTGTTTCTTGAGTGGCTTCCTCCGGTGCAGATACAAAGGTGAGAAGGACTAAATGGCGTTTGCATAAAGAGAGCAGCTGTAGGAAGAAGGTAGTGACGCAGGGAAATTGTTAACGAAAAGACAAAATGGAGCAGGGTCAAGAGCAGAATCTAGAAGAACACCTCAGCGAACTAGAAAAGAGGGAGTTGCATAATTTCAAAAAACAATGCAAGTAAGTAGAAACCAATTTGAACTTTTCAGACAAGAAAGATTGATTCCATCGATCAAACCAAGGAGGGAGACTAGCAGAAATATGATTGTAGAAATAGCGGAATGTTAGACAGCCATAAGCTTTGGAAAAATCAATAAGGGGATGGATCATCCGAGGGTCCAGCTTAATTTCTTAAACGCATTTAAAATGGACTGAGAAAGATAAAGAATTAGATCGAGATGGTGGAAACCGACCTAAACAAAAAGAGAGAACGGAGTTGGACCCTAGAAAGAAGAGCATCCAAAATATAACGCTATGCTTAAACAGATTTAAAATGCAAGAAGTGAAAGAGAGTAACTCAAAGGAAGCAGGTGAGACGATTGATTTTTCCATTTTATGGATGGGAATATTGAGGTAAAGACTTTTAAGATGGAAGGAAAAAATTCACAGACCAAGAATGATTAAAGAAGGGAAGAGTGAGATCCATGCTGGTACGAGGGAGATGCTTCTGCATACTGTAAGTGACTTTGTCCATTTTCTTGGGGGTGAAATAGAAGAGGTTTGCAGCAGCCGCAAGCACTTCCATGAATGAGAGAGGATAGCAGAAAGCGAAGAGAATTTACTCATAGCAAGAGATCTATTGTAACTTAGTCAGGCAGCCTCTGGTTCTGCTACACAGAATTTTTGGCTGAGACACATATCCTTATTCCATGCATTTGCTTCAGAACTACTCCATCATTTGCTTAGCCTAGTTGTTTAGCAATGTAAAGTAAAAAAATATATTCAGACAGTGACACTGTTTCGACCTATCAGGTCTCTTCAGTGCAGTTGGTGACCGACAAGAAGCTAGAGGCTTTTAATAAAGCATAGCTTAGGCCGCCACACTTGCGGGATCTATACTAGATCCACTTGGTGGATGGTCTGTCAGTACTCTGCGAAGCCGTATCACTCGTGAATGAGTGGCGATTGTCGCAGATGCACTAAGTCTAGCAATTGCTAGAACAATAGTGCTGTCACAGCCTAGTGGTCACAAGGTCTTACATGTATAGTAATGCAAGAGGCTAGCGATGCACATAGCAAAACTGCAGACAGTGACACTGTTTCGACCTATCAGGTCTTTTCAGTGCAGTTGGTGACCAATAAGAAGCTTTATTAAAAGCCTCTAGCTTCTTGTCGGTCACCAACTGCACTGAAGAGACCTGATAGGTCGAAACAGTGTCACTGTCTGCAGTTTTGCTAAGTGCATCGCTAGTCTCTTGCATTGCTACAGCCTACATGTAAAATATATTCACTTACACAAACGTTTTGAAAGATTTCAATGATAGAGATATAAGTTTTACCGAAAAAAGTACTTTTCATTTTTAGATGGGTACTGGTAATTAGTACAAAATTTTTCGAAAAGTATCGCTTACTTTGCTCAGGTATTTAGCAGAGGCATAAGTTCTTCTTTTGATTGTTTTTCCATGACGACGTGAAATGATGTTTGTCCATTGTTGCAAGCATTGTTGTGCAAGTGCACTGTAGTGTGCCGGATTTTTAGTTTGGCACTATATTGGTCATTAAACGCAGACGAGAAAATATTAAGTGTCCACAGATGTGGTGCCACTCCTGCAGGTATTTGAGGTTGTGGAATAGCTCCACTTTTCCGCAGCTGCTTTGATGCAACCTATTGTATGTAATCTGCTGCGGATGCAGTTTAAGCACTTTTATTTAACCCAAATTGCATTTTGATCTAATGAGAGGGGGATCAGCCCGACGGATTTACATGTTATGGCTAAAAAGCTTACGAGTTTCCTTACAAAGACTCAGCTTTTCTTCGGAAGTTGATTTATCCCAGGCAGAAGTGTAAGACCGTAAAAACTCTTCCTCGGATTCAGTTGCTGTCTGGCTGCACTTTTTCGAGACAAAATACGCGACGAGCATTCAGTAAAGCTCTCCACAATAAAGCCTGGGTCGCGAGATCCACAATAGTGCCTGGGTCGCGAGATTTAGTGATCATTTTTTGGTGGAGTCCAAAAAATGGTTGAAAATCCTTGTCCAAGGCAATCTAAAAATACTGTGTCCCCAATCATGGCCATAGAAACTGCCCCCTTTCCCCCAACAATGAATACCCGTCATGCCTAGAGGCCTCACCTTAATAACGCTATTTTTATTTAATGTTACAAAATGAAACGACACTTGAAAAACATAACCACATTGGCTAAGTTTGGCTTATGGCCTACTTTTTATTTTTCGACATACGATTTTTTTTAGAACGCAATGCTCGAAATACAAACATTTTTTTCATAAATTTCTTCATAAACACAGATAATTTCTACCTTGATTTTGCGTGCTTCTTCATTTACAAGTTGCCAACTGTGTGTTAAGAGGGAGAGAGGTGAAATGGTAAACAACCAATCAATAAAGCAAAGATGGAAGTCGCTTGGTTTGTACAAACGTTACCGCTCAACAAAAACAATATGTGGTTTCTATGAAAATATTGAGTAAACAGTTATGAAACTTTTTATCACGCGTTTGCTACTTTGTTTTCACAGCACTCTATTTGGGTTCGAATCACATTAGAAAAAGTAGTGATTTAAGATTCGAATAGATTTAACAATCGGATTCAAAATATTTGACATTCTGAAATGCCCATCCCTAGTTAGGGTAGCATCAATTGTAATGTTATTTAAATTTGCAAAATGATCTAGCTAGCATAAAATTTAGGTATGTAAATCTCGTCCGCAGCACTGAATGAATTTGACAGCCCTTGTCTATGTTGTCATCCAAAGCTGAAAGAATACCGCCAAGTGCCTTTTTTAAAGAACACTACACTCCAACTTACCAACTTTTATTCCACACCATTTTTTTGTACTGAACACCAAGCAGGGAAACTGTTACTATCATTTTAAGTCTTCGGTAGTGTTCAACAAAGAACTTCGAGGTAAGGAGAGGTAAAGTGTGAAAAGATAACACTTTTTCCAACTGCTAGATCCTTCGTAAACAAACGCCAGCTTTGTTTGGCTTTTGCCGCAAGTTGCAGTTTTGCAAAATGATCATCCTACTTACAACACAATGATTACGTTACCTCTCAAGAAAATGCACGTTACCTTCCAACAAAGCACGTAGATTGCCTTTATAACTCAATAAATCGATATATGATACGGTTATGGTGATCACGTGCTATGTTCATAGAGGTAAGGGTTTTAAATAGATCTCGTTTACTATAAATTCTTTGAGTGGTACACTGCATCTTCGATACGGATGGGATCCCCGTACCAAAGTGATAGCATGCGCCACGCGCGTGATGTGCGCGAAGGAATTTGTAATAGAATGATGCTACATTTTCATATTTTTGCAAATATGGGTTTTTGGCTTTTGGTGATGACGGGACGGGCCTTGCTGATGAGTCCAAAAGGACGAAACGCGTCCAGGGATGGTCTCGTCAAATTATGGGAGGGAGGCTTTTATTATTTGCAATACTATTACTCTGTGAAATAACCGCGTCATTCGTGTGAACATGCATATAAAGCGCGTAGGTTGCCTTTATAACTCAATAAATCGATTCCTAAGAAAATGAAGCAACAGATTTCACACAATATTTCACATTAAATGATTTGACAAGCCAAACAAGGATTGCAAATACTGGCACAAATTTCATCTTTCAAAAATCAATTATACATTATAAAACAAAAAAAATGCGTTTGCTAAAATATTACATTCTGAGAGCTGCATGGTATGAAGTTTTTTCTCATTTCCAAGGGTAACCTACATGGCTAAGAGGTGGAAACTGTGGGAGGAGAGTAAAAAAGCTTTCCTACTTTTAACCCTATGTGCAGACGTACAGTAAAGCTGCTTGACAACACAATATTCATTTTTTCTAAAAAATTGACAATTTCAATATTTTTGCCTGGGTTAACTTGACAGATGCTTGCATCAACCTCTCTGCGCTTATCATCTGATCAATCGTTTTATGTTTTCATAAGCGATTTTACACACTAAGTTTTTCAAGTAACAAAATACGACGATTAATTGGTAGTTTGATGACTGTGAACGCAAAGCACTTGGTTGCTTTTTAATTGATATTTGATCGTCTCTTAGTATATTTGATGAGTCAAAAAACAGCTCTTCTTTTCGACGCGAAAAAAATTGCATTTGATTTTGATTGTATATCTTTTTGAAATATCTTTTAATGACAATTGCGTATAGGGATTTTTGTAGATCTAAAGAGTTTTGGGACTGATATCTGGAGTTTTTACCACCAATCTCATTGGCAGCATTGATTTCCGCTATTCAGCGTTATCCGTAAGCTTTACCACGTGTTGAGCAGATACGGTAATTCAACGCGACTTAGAGGGATATACCTGGATTAATATACCTGCTTCAATTGCTCAGCTTTAAACTCTTAATTCGTCGAGAGCAATCCATGATTTTATTTTCCTTTTCCTTGTTTTCATGTTTATTTCAACCAAAAGACCATATCGACAAACCATGTTGCGATAATTCTGAAAAAACTTCGGTACTGTTCACTCAAATATTCATTTCATAATGCTATAACGCAATGCCATAAAGAACACCCCCTACTTTTGCCTACAATAGCCAGCCATGTCCTACATCAAGCAAGTCTTTAGCATAGTTGAAGTTACGTAGGGTAGTTTTTCCTTTTGAGAACTCAAAAACTCAAAAAATATTTTGAGAAACAAGCTTCCACCATTTTGCAATTTTAAATCGAAATTTAAAAAACGCCAGGTCTAAAGTTTAAGGGGGGGCTTCACTCCGCGTTGCCATGACACTTGCCCTAATCACGTTGCTCCAAACTATAAACTATAAATGCCGTTTTTTTGGTAGATCTTCGGATGCCGTTCATTAAATCAATAAATAAAATGTCAGGAAACTCTCATAATGAAACTTGTTTGCTAAAGAAGCTGTTGTCAAAATTTATCTCAACGCTGATGCATTGAATGCTACGTTAAAATCTCATTTTTTGTGTTTTTTCATAGCAAATTCTTGTTACTAATTTTGTCAAATTTTATACCAATCAACAGTTGTCCCAATCAAAACATTTGAGAGACAGCGCACTGCATTTCCACAGTTTTTTAAAGAGCAGCATTGAATGAGATGAGGGGTAGTTTCAGGAAGTCTCCGGAGCCTCGAGGTAACCAGCAACAGCATCGGCCGATCCATGGGGATTAGGGGCTGCACCTTCTCATCGAGAACCTCTGGTGTTTTCTCTTAAGATTTATGACAAAGCAACTAATCTCTTGTGCTGTGGTATTATGTTGTTTTTTGCTATTATTGCTAACTATTTGCTGTTATTTGCATTTTAGTTGTAATCCTATGTTAGGCAATACAAAATGTTAAAGTTCATTCTACATTTCTTTGTTTTGATGGCAATCGCTGCTGCTGTGAATTATTTTGATCATTGGCAGTGTCATGAGCTCAGCAACGCCACTCTTTATGACGTCGTTGATGAGCGATCAAAGGAAGCCTTCAACGTGATCGAAGATTCTCGTTTCAAAACAGTTGGTTATTATTATATTTCTTGTTTCCAATGTGGTCTTGAAGCTATTCCGCAAACTTTGAACCCGAAAGTTGAAATTTTGAATCTAAATGAAAATTCGATTACATACCTTGGAGGAAATAGTTTTAACGTCTATAATTGTCTTCGAGCAATCGTTTTGCAATCAAACTGCGCCCCAAATGGTCTTCATTTCATTATGACTGCTCCATGTAGGTCTACGTCTTTGATAATAGACAAAAACGCTTTCAGTGGTTTGAATAATTTAATATACTTGGACTTATCCGGAAACTCTATTGAATTTTTTCCCGAAAATTTGCCGCCCTCTTTGATCGCGCTTGGTCTTTTTTACACTTCATTAGGTCCTATAAACACATCACAAGTGCAGCAGCTACAGTCGTTACAAATAATGCTGCTTTCGTCAAATTGTGTTGATGGAGACTTGGTCAATTTGTGCAGACGTAACTTCTCCGTTGCTAATCTGACATTTTTCTCTCAAAACTTGACTTATATGACTTTAGCTCATAACAACCTACGCCATGTACCAACTCATTTACTTACATCTTCATTAACTGCACTCGACTTGGGTGGTAACAATTTTGTGAGAGTGGAGAAAGATGATTTTGACAACTGCCCAAACCTCACTGTTCTTCATTTGTCATTCCAATCTCGATTTACTTATATTCCATTGAATATTTCTAAATTCGCGTTGCAGAAATTGACGCAACTAAAAACTTTAGACTTGTCTGGCAATATGCTAAAATCTCTGCCCGATTTGTCAAAAAATATTAATCTGGAAAGTTTAAACCTAGAGCTCAATTGCTTTGGAACGTGGGTAACAGATCCATATTTGAAGGATACTAAGTTGCCTCATTTAACATATATAAATCTTGCTGCAAATACATTTTGCGGCCGCGTACATTATCCATTGTGGATCACACTTCCAAAGTTACGAATTGGGTCATCCTTTTCAAATCAGTTTCCAAACCTAAAGGTGCTTATCTTAGGAAACTTTGCTAAGGGAGTCTGGCAACTCAGGGATTACTATATTTATTATGGGCTTAACTTTAGAATCATAGATGATCAAAGCTTAAAGAATCTTTCAAAATTAGAGAGTTTGAAGTCACTTCATTTAGCAGCTTGCGGAGTTCATGAATTATCAGCTGATGCTTTCCATGGTTTAAATATTACTCATGTTGATATGCGTGTGAATCAGATTGGAGAAGGATTTCAAGAAAAACAAAATATGATTCTCGGTAAAAACATTGAGTTAAGTAGAACGATGCCACAAAATGGGTATCAGTATTCTGCACTAAAAAGTAGTTATCCTAGTAATCTCAATACCTCTCTGATATTTGATCGCAATTCCATTTCAAATCTGTCAAAACTTCCTCTCAAATACTTTCCTGATACAATAATTTTGTCTTTGCGTGACAACAGAATTAGTTACGTAAATAAAAAAAGTTTTTCAACTTTACTTCGTCTTGAAATACTGGATTTGAGTTATAATCCTATTCGAAAGATAGATTACAGTGCTTTTTCAAATCATCGCAGTCTCCAAAAACTCTCATTAAACTTTACAAGCTATCAACAAGAATTCACTTTTTCTTTCCTGTTTCTTATCAACAGTACTCTGACTTTGAACTTCGGGGATATTACAGACAATATTTACCGTGTATTGGATGTTTACAGACAAAATAACACGAAGTTTGAATGTATGATTTCAATTGATTTTGCTTACTTTGCAATTCCAGACTATCTCCTTTCAAGTGATGACACAATATTTGCACCATTTTCAAACTTGAAGCACATAAGATTAAGAGGAGCTCATATAAAATTTACTCTCGGAAAAAACATTTTTAAAGGAGTTGAACAAGTCGAAAATCTAACTCTTACTGATTGCAATTTACAAAGCTTTCCTGCGCAAGCTTTGAGCCACTTGAAAAATCTTCGTCATCTTGATTTGTCATTCAACAAAATCGAAATTTTGGATTCCTCGCTAGTTGCCAATCTTAGTAAGAAGTTAAAAGTTTTGAATCTTACTCACAATTTTATCAGCAATGTAAGTGAAGTTTTTGATTCGTTGGTAGCCAATGGGCTTGAAGTACTTGATCTCAGCCACAACAATATTTATGACGTAGGTCCAAGCGTGATCAGTCTGGCTGCTTTGAAGAAGCTGTCCTGGTTAGATCTGAGAGGAAATAGCATTGAGTGTTACTGTGATCTGTCGAGAACCTTCGGCTCTATCATCCACTCCAAAATTTTAAATATAACTTTGCCTGGATTTGTGCCGCTTTGTTCAGACGTTTTAAATAACTACTATGGAGGCTGCTTGACTTGTCAGTCCCAAAACTTTCTTCAACCTTCTTTGTTCACCTACAGCGTTTCTTACGTTTGCGAAGAACGCTTCGTGACACTTCTAACGGTTTCTTACTTGTGTGCTGTGGTTTGTTTTATCTTTTTCTCATGGTTTTGCTTGTCCAAATACATGAAAAAATTGGCGATGTTATGTTTTACACACAACAGACTAATGCCGAACTTTCACGATCTAGGGATCCCGGGAGCTCCAGAAATACCAACATATGCTTTTGATGGTTTCGTTTACTATGACAAAGAAGACGAGACCATTGCAAATTGGGTTGATTTTGTTATGGTTCCTAATCTCGAACAAGGTGTTCCAAAATTTAAAATATGCGTAATGGGAAGGGATGATTGGTGCGGTGCTACACAAGTTGAACAAATTTTGCTCAGAATAGAAGCAAGTAGAAAAACGATTGTTTTGTTGAGTGGCAGATTTTTCAAATCAACGCAATGTAAATACGTGCTTGGTGTACTGGAGGAATTGCTTTACACTAAAGGAATAGACAAAAGCATTTTGATAACCTTTGCTTCTGATCCACTCGATACCGGCTTATTCCGAAGTCGTCATAAGCGTAAACCTGGCTCGGTCCTCAACTATGCTGCAAGCTTGAATGAAGAAAATTCTATTTTGATGTTTTGGGAATTGCTCAGGCACTCTATGATGATCACCACTTATTTGTAAATTTTGAACTGCTGATGAAAATTATTGAAAGTTAATCACTACAGGGAATGTTATATTTACGAACAGTGATTGTTGCTGTACTGTAATGAAGCGGAAGAGCTACTGTGGGTTATTTCATGGACATTGACAAATAGGTTATACTTAAAATAAAATACAATTTCACCTTGTTAACTCGGACAGCTCGGGGGGGGAAGGGGGTCAGTGTTAGCCGATTGTCCAACTTAACCGACAGCCTATAGGCCATAGCTTATAAACATGCCTAGGGTAACGAAGTTTACTTAAAAATGCCGTTATTATATAGGCTATTTTGTTTTACTACATTTACCTTCCCAACATGTAAAAAAGCAGATTTATTAATTTATATATTCATTTATTTTTGTTTATTCAAGTAAATCACCTGACGAAGGCTACGTTGGGCTAGCCTAGCCTAGCAAACAAACTTGTACCGATATCGACTGTTATTATCGGCTATTACCAAGGTTATTTTCTTTTACCTTACCTTCATAACATGTAAATCATTAATGTACAGTACACCTGTACACTGTAAATGAGATTTATTTGTTTTGTCTTTATTTTTATGAAAATAAAATCATCGTCCGAGTTAACCGATATCCGGCTTAACAGGGTCCGTGTTAATGAGGTGAAACTGTAAAATAAAATATAGCTTTTGTATTTGCCGACTATCTTCTTTACTTGATTAATATTTTGCAATAGACTTTTAACCAGCGTCTACCAGATTTTTTGTGCCAAGGTCTAATTTAATATTTTTATACCAAAAATAAGGTCTTACGGATTTAAGGTACAAGAATGATATGGCCATTAAAATTCAAGGAAATTGGTTTAATAGAGAGAGAGAACGAGAGATCGACTTTTTAAAATTCGGTTTTGTCTGCGTTAACGCAGGTGGCCGGATTCACCTCGTATTTCTTGATTGTTCATGGACACCATCACGCCATTTAGCTCTGCCAAAGGCATCCTTCTTTTTCAGTCCAATCTGATCGGTATGCTTCTCCGTTTGTCTCTTCCATGTCATATTTGTATTCTAAATTTTATCCATTCAATTCACGTTCTTGCTGTTACCGCTGGTTCACTTCCACCATTGGCATTTAACCTGTCCCCCAATAACAAAAGCTCTTCACAAAATCAATCTGATCAAAAAATGATAATTTTTCATCTGGTTTCACAATTCCTTCTTTTGTATCAGCACATAGTTTACAAACAAAACTTTTTGCCTGAGTTGAAGTCAACTTCTTCATATTCGGGCATCTACCATGTACCCATTTACCACATTTTGTACACATCACCAAATTTGCCATCACCCTCTTGCCGCACTTGGCACATGGATCAGCTTTACTCTTAACTCGACAGCCCCGAGTGCGACCTGTACGTCGCAAGCCTTCTTTGCTTATATACCGAGTGCACGCTCCACGTCGCGCTGAGAGTGCGTCATAAAAACATGTTGCAATCGCTTTTTTTTATCCGACCAATGAGATTGACTTATATATATTATGGGATACCGACGTCATTCAAAGATGTCTGCGCCAATGTTTAATGCTTGAGTGTATTTTTTCTGTGTAAAATTGACAATGAAACGATCATTCTCTCAACCCTCAACTTCTGGTGAATCTGGTAAGAGGTCACGCCTATTTTCTTTACAACAGGCTTTAGATCTTGTGTATGATTCGAACGAAGATGAGCAGGATTTAGCTGATATTTACCCTGAAAGTGATCTAGAGTCAGTAGATTCTGATGTCAACTCTGAATCAAGCAATGAAGATGAAGGGCTTGATGTAGATCTAGATCTAGATCTAAGTAGTCCTGCACCTAGACCTAGCACGGCCTAAGTTGAGCGTGGCACTGGTAGGAATAGATCTAGGCCTACAGCTGGTGGTGATGCAATAAGTGGAATATTGGCGCTAAATAAAGGTTGGACCTCTCTGTAATGTTTTTGTACTCATTGGTGTGATGTACGTTGTATATTTTTGTTATGAATGGCCTTTATATGTGGGGGGTTGAAAATTCTAAAATTTTGCTCAGGAGCTCAGGTGCAGGGTATTTTTAGGCCAAGGAGGTCAGAGTTCAAAGGGTTAAGTACCTCACTCACCATTACTTTAGTTTTCTTTGAGGTTTACTTTCAGCCCCTTGCTTTCAAACGCCTGTTTTCATTTTAAAAATTTCTTTTTCAAATTTTCTATATTTTCACTCATTAAAACCGAGTCATCTGCTTACAAAATTTCATTCATCAATCCTTCTCTTGCATTTTCCGAGATTACATCCACTGCAATTGCCAATAGCAGTGGCGACAACACAGATCTTTGATGAACACTAACTTGTACCAAGAATTCTTTAAATAACTCAGATCCCACCCGAACTTTTGTTTTTGCCCCTTGATAGAGGCTCATAACCGCTCTTACAAATACTTCAGATAAACCTTTCTTTCCCATTGCTACTCCATCTCCTTTCTTGGAACTCTATCAAATGTCTTCTCGATTTCCATAAAACACATGTATAACTTTTTCTTCTTATCCCTATATTGCTCTCTCATTCTTCGCACTACAAGCTATGCGTGTGTCGTTTCTCTTCCTGGCATAAAACCAAACTGGATTAAATCAATATTTTGGAATTTTCAAATTCTTCTCTCCAGTATTTTTTCAACAGTCTTCGTGGCGTACTCTAACAGCTTTACTCCTCTGCAAGTACAGCAATTTCTTACATCTCCCTTTCCCTTGAAAATTGGTACCAGCACACTTGTTTGCCATTTATCTGGCATTCCTTTCCCACGTAACACGCGTTGGCAAAGCTCCACCATCACACTAACCCCCTACTATTCCACTAGCAGATATTATTTCTGCACATACTTCAGAGGGTCCAGCTGCCTTTCCTGGTTTCATCACTTTTATTGCTATCGCCATTACTTCGCGGGTAACATTTTTGATTGATCCCTCTACCATACTAGCTGCTGTCATGTGGTCCCAATCATTCTCTTTATTCATGATCTTCTCCACGTGATTTTTCCATATTATTTTCCCGTTTTTTGCACTGAAACCTAACCTTCCGTCTTTTCCTCTCATGCTTCTATTCCTTCAATATCTTTTTCATCTTTTTTCATGAAATTCACCAGTGGAAAAATGTTATTTGGCTTGTTGTTCAATTTTGTTAACTCTTTCTCAGCTCCTTTCCTCATGGAATTAGCAACCACTTTTTTTGTTCGATTTTTGATATTCTTATATCTCGCCTTGTTTTCATCTGATTGATTTTTGCAAATCTTTTTATATGCCGCTTTCTTTGGTTGTATTGGTTCCTTCACCTCTTCATTCCACCACCATCTATCCCCATGGTTTTTTCAACCTTTCTTCTTTCCACATATTTCATCACAAGCTAGTAGCATGCTATTTTTAATAATATTCCATAGATCGGGTGCATCAACATTAATCAATTCCTTAACTCTTTTATAAAATTTTGTTTTTATGTTGTTTTCCTTCAACCTCCAAACCCTTCTTCGAGTAGTTTGTTTGTTCTTCACTATCTTCTTCAACTTTCTTTTGTCTATGTTTGTTACCACTAGCCGATGTTGCAATTCCCTGTGTATGGCTTTCAGGTCTTTTAAATACTTTCTATTGTTTATATCAACCAGTACAAAATCAATCTCAGTTTGATTTCCACCCTTACTGTATATTACTTTTCTCTGCTCCTTTTTTTAAACCATGTTTTTGCCACGAACAACTACTTTTCATCGCAAAACTCCAGTAGTCTTCTTTCTTCAACATTTCTTTTTCCAATTCCATACCCACCATACATACCCCCAAAACTATCAATCCGTCTCCCAACATGTCCGCTAAATCCCCCAGACCAAGAACCACTCTGCCAGAGTTTTGAAAATCCCGCTTACTTAGACTGTCATTTTAGAATCAATCTTTCTCGCACTCTGATCTTCCAATCTGGGGAGCGTACGCACATATGTCTATTATAACTTCCTCCTCAAAAACCATCACCATTGCCATCCCTCTGTAACTTTTTCTTCTGACTTCAACGACCTTTTCGGAAAGTTCTTCTTTCACTAAAATTTCAACACCTATTCCATCCTTATTTCCAGACCATCACAGCTTATATCTCCTACCTCTGATACCAACAAATAGAACTCCTTACTTCTTGTAGACAGCAGATATTCACTTCTCTCTTTCATAACTGTTTACACACTTCCGTACCTCTTCGACAAAAACTTTCAACATTCCAACTTCCGAATCTTACCTCAAATTTCTGTAACCCAAATATTCTTTTCACCCCCTGCCCATTTAAGAGCTACCAGGAACTGGGGGCCAATTCTTTAAAAAACTTTTTCAAAACGTAATTTTTGAAGCTTTTATCTTATACGGAGAGCATGCCCTTGCATACCTCTTACCTTAGTTTTTAGACATGAGGGATCCCCAATCTTAGTTAACATAGGCTGGTACCCGAAAGTCACCTCTTGCGACATGCTGGGTGAATAGTCTCACTATTCTATCCCCGGTAAAGCACAGAAATAGTATCCTATATATGAATAGCATACTATTAAACAAATTTCCTTAACTTTTAATGGCTGTATCGTTATTCGCTTCAATATTACATGATGTCAAAAAGTATAAATGCCTCGTGGAGCATGGCTGAGTTCCATTGTAGAGCAAAAGCGAACACGAGGTCTCTTTGTCGCTTTCAAATTATAATGTGATGCAATCAATGTGGGAGTAAATACTGTCGTTACTTTTCAGTTGAAGCAATATCGTAAAATAAATGACAATGAACGTAAATAACGCTAATAATGGCAAAAATTTAAGTTGCATTTATTAAATCATTATCGACTGCATATGGCAAAATAATCCCATGTGTTATAAATGATGTGTTGGTGGATTCATCCAGACTTTTCCTCGAATGCTGGGTGGTGTCACGAATAAGGAAATTTGCCTTGTAAGAATTGTTTTTACATATGCGTATAGTGTTGTATTGTTTGTTCGCTCGGCTACTGATTGAAAAAAAGAACTTTTTTCCTCGCAATTGGATTTGCTGTGAGTACGCCTTTATTGCATCACAATCGTGTATGACATAATAAAATTCCAGATTGATCTAGTGATTCTAGCTTCTTCGAAGAATTTCGATAACCGATTACGTAACTTAATGCTTTTTTTTCTTTTTTAAAGTGATTTTGTTCTAGAGTTTTCTGGATTGTTTTTTCGACTTAAATATAATGCGACCGGATTTTTTAGTAGTAAGTTAGTAGTTGTGGAGTAGTAGTAGTTAAAGAATAGAGACGCCTTGTAGCGGGGAGAGAGAGAGACTGATTGACAGAATAAAGAAGGGCTATAGTTTCTTTTGATAATTTATTGTGGATTCTGTGGACGTGGCGAGTATTGAACAGTTATTGGTGAAATTAGTTTTGGCGGTTACCTGATTGTGTAGTAAAGTGATTAGTTCTGAGATCGTTGAGCGAAGAAGCTTGAAGTCGTAAAGTATTATTTCTGTGAATACAATATTCTGTTACTAAAGTGGTTTAAGGTGTTTTTTAGTGGAGGCCAATCTTTTCCAAGTTTTATTAAGTTGCAGTCAGGCCTAATTATCCTACGATTATCATACGTCGCCTCAATTTTAAAAAAATGTAAGATTGAGATAGAACCGAAAAGTTCTGTTATTAATATCAAAACGCGACAGTTGGGATACACTGCTGTAGACAATATTTGCTCGTGAGCATTATTTTTACAAAGGATTTTGCTAACCACACCAAACTTCATGACATTTGTTGTTAGGTTAAAATCAGCAATGTAGTTTGTTTTATGCTATATCAGGCATTGTAATTTGACAGCGTTGATGTCTTAGAAAACAATCGAATGTAGAGGTTGCTAGTTAGCAATTTTTAGGCAACCTCCTATGCAGAGGGATCTGCCTCCAGCATCACACTAAGCTAAAATAGAAAATTTGTTCAAAAAATGATCACCAACATCATACTGTGCAATACAACCATCTATCACAACATGTCAATAGCCCGCAACCGGTTTCGACCTTATTGTATATCATCGGGCAGGTGTAAAAACACACAATAATAAATATGCTCAATGTACAACAGATTTGCCATTGCATGCAAAAATATATGCAATGCAAAATAATATTTTACAACAACTAATATCAAGGGAGCCTTGCTTAAGGACACACACACACACACACACACACACATGATGTCGACAAACTAGCAATCTCTATATGTTGTAAAATGATAACATTGTAATAATGATGATCCCACAAAACTATTAGGGCTTACTGAAGAGACTTTTTGTCGATATCATGAGTGTGTGTCCTTACATGAGATACCCTTGAAATAGGTATTGCTGTATTTACTCTTTTGTATTACATCTATAACCGCTATTTGGGTTAATTATCAATTATATGAATTTGAGCTGCTGGGAGAGCCATTTACAGTCTTCTCTAACACTGGTGATATTCCCACAGGCAATATCTTGGTATTTGCGTGTTGAGGTCGACGTTTTCAACAATTCGTCACAGCAATTTCAACAATAATACTTGAATGTTAAATTCAATTTAACTAAATGTCAATCTTGTTCAAATAGAAAACAAAACAAAGATTAATACATAAAGTGAGAACAAATTGACAACTCTACGACAAAACTTAAGATGGCTTCCACGCCGAGCCACGCCTATACGCCAACGTTTACTTGCTCAAACTGACACGTCGGCATTAAATTCATATTAAAGGTTGCAATAAGAAGTGATACGTAAAAATTATTGCGGCGTAAAAACTAATAATGCGGAACAAAGAAAAACGGAACGAAAGAATTAACAAAATCAAATTTTTGTAATTCAGTGCTTTAACAGCATCATTTTTTTTGCACACAATGGAAAATCTGTTCCGTATAAGCTTATTTATTATTGCATGTTTTTACTACCGCTTGATAAGATCCAATCAGGTCAAAACCGGTCACAAGTTATTGACATTTTGTAATAGATAGCTGTGTTATACAACATGATGTTGGCAATCATTTTTGAACTAATTTTCAATTTTACCTTAGTCTTTGAAAATATTGAAGTCTTCCTTTTTGACTTATGTGTTTGTTTTGTCTTTCTGTATTTTGTAACGTATTGATTATAGACATTTTTTGCGGGAATATTCTTTTGTTTACAATAAATCTATTGTTAATGACGTGTAATTAGACTCTATATTGGGCTTCATTAGCTATCTTTATATCAAGTTTCATTGATGGCACTTTTCACTTCATGGCAAAGTTTTTTGAGAGTTTGGTCCAAACTAATGACGTCATGACTACTTAATCTTCTACTTCAACTTGGGTGATCTCCGATGGAGTATGAGTAAAGATTTTACAACATATTATGAGCTACATTTTAAACAGATTGCACTTTTTTTTTCTATTTTTCTCCTTTCGCCATTCTGCCAAGGGTAACCGTCATGAGACGTGATTAAACGACTGACATTAATTTGAAGCTGGTGGGAGCAATGTTGTTTTGATTGTTTGGACCGAAATATTGCTGTTTTTAGCAAGCAATATCAATTTCATCGGCCTGGTAGGCAGTTTTACAAAACCGATTTAACAGAGCAGTAATTTGATTACTAAAACTAACTGCTAAGTCCAATTGTTTAAATATTATTTTTAAAACAATTGAATATCTGATAATAAAAGCGTCCAACTCGACAAAAAGTAATTTTTGAGAGAATTGAAAAAAATTTCCTATGTTTTGAGTACCTCATAATAAATTATCTATTTTTTCAGAAAAATGCAGGTGATTTAGATCATAATTATGGTAGATGTAATTTCGATTTAACCAGAAGTGGTCAATTACGAAGTGGTGCTACTTAAGTAAACAACCTAAGTAGATTTCTCAGTAACAAATTCAATGAGTAGTTTTAGTTTTTCCTAGTCCTACTTTTAACTGGGTTGATCAAGTAGAAGGTAGCGCTACTGGAGTAAAAACAACTTTTACTCAAGTAGATGCTAAAAATTTGATTTCTGTTGAATTGAAAGGCTAGCATTAGAAACAGCTTTGAATTCAAGTTATTATTTTCTGCACATCTAACATTTTAAAGTAGAGCATTTTTGGTTTCAACTTTGAAAACCAACTGGCAAACTAACTATTGTTTAATGATAACTAAACAGGATGCGGTTGGTTAATGTCGGTGGTTCGTATTTAGCGCCAGAATTAAATGCAAATATTTTCCGGTGTTTAATTTTTGAACCGTCGTTTAGTGATAAAAAATTTTTAAATAGCTTTGAATAAATAAAGCTTTAGATGACGGATTCACTGTATTCATTTTAAGCAATGAGATAAAACTTTTAACGTTTACAGCAAAAAAACCAGAGCCAGTATACTGCTGCACATATTTTGATTAGGACGTTTCGCTAAACGCTGCAAGCATTGTCAACCAAAATAGTGCAACTGATTACTTTAAAGCCGGGGTTCTTAACCGGGGTACCTGTACCCCTTGGGGGTACGAAACACCAAAGCATGGAGTGCGAGATGAGGCGTCAGAATAATGATTATTTTAAACTCTAAGGCAGTGGTTCCCAAACTTTGTTGTCTGCTGGCACAGGAAAGTGGTTGATCACGTTTCGCGGCACACCGATCAGTCAAATGTAGATTAAGCGATACCGAGTGGTATCACCTGCGTCAACGAGACTGGCAATGACCTTTTTTTTTTTTTTTTTGGCGGTGACCTCTTGACTGGTCGGCAATCTATGGAAAACGCTTGATGCAGCCCGAAATGATGCTGCTTTCCAAAAGTAAAAAAGGTCATTTTCTCGATTTTGGTAGAAAAATGGTATCAACAAAAGGCACTTTAACAAGACTTGCGGTACACCTACGAATCTTCGCGGCGCACAGTTTGGGAAACACTGGTCTAGGGGTACAAAAACATTTCACAAAATTTTAAGAGGTACGAGCGCCAAAAAGGTTAAGAAACACTGCTTTAAAGTTTAATAAACTACGGTTAAACGTAACATTTATGATGTGGTGACAATTTCATTATGAAAGAAAACAAAAACAATTACTATTACATACTTTAAGGTCAAAGTTATTTCGCGTTTAATTAGTGAGATAATAAATACCAACAAAAATAAAACAAATTTTACACATTAAAAAGGTATAGTGGATGTGAAGCTTCATCTGAATTCAATTGTGGGTGCAGCTTTTGAATTTACCACGTTTCCCTAATAGGTAATTTTCGCCAATTAGTTTCTTGAGCTAGTACTAGTGGATTGTGAAAGTCGATTGTGTGGCCTGGATTTTCCCGTAAATGATCTGTAACATCGCTTTTTCCAAATGTAATCGGGTCATGTTCTTCCAATCTTGTTTTTAAATTTCGTTTACTTTGTCCAATATAGGTTTTTCCACACGAGCATTGAAGTTTAGACATTGTGCGAGTGAGGTGTAGTAGATTTTGTTTGTCCTTGTTTCTGAATAGGTTTCCAATGTTGATACGCTGTGATTCATCCGAAGGCTAAAGTTTGCGTTTATTTTATTTTCCAAAAAATGTTTAATTTCTTTCTCAATTTGTTGCGATGCTTCTCCGATAAAAGTAAACAAAAATAGCAAACTTGGATTTTCTAATTTCGCTTGCATTTTCATTTAGAGGTTTATGTATTCTTATTAAGATATGTTTTTATGTACCTGTCAATAATTCCTCGTGGATAACCATTATTTAATAAGAGAGTGGTTACTTTTTTAAATTCTTCGGATATATTTTGATAGCTGTTGCAAATTTTATAACATCTGTCCATTAAGCATTTGATGATGTTTATCTTGTATTGGAAAGGAATAAAACTTTTCCAATTGGTGTACAGTCCAGTGTTCGTTTTCTTTCTATATACAGAAGAAATGAATGATTGGTTTCGTTTTTCAATGAAAACATGCAAGAATGGTATTTCTCCGTTTTCTTCTAATTCATAAGTGAATTTGATGTTAGTGTGAATATTATTGATTTCCTGATAAAATTGTTTTATTTCTTCATGATTTGAAAATATTGCTAGACAATCGTCTACATAGCGGAAAAAAATTTGGGCTGAACATGTGATTTTAAAGTTTTGTTTATTACCCAATTCATACAAATGTCTGCTAATAGAGAAGCAATAGGAGTTCCCATTGCCACCCCGTTACTTTGTTCATAATAACTGCCGTTGAATTGTAATACCGTTTTCTTTGTTGTCCATTCTAACATCATTTTTAATTCTTGTATATCCATTCCATAAAATTTGCCATCTTTCGCTTTTCCATCATATGATTTAAATTAAAGCAGAGGTTTCCAAACTGGGGTCCGTGACGACCGCTAAGGGGGTCCCTGGCTTTGTCCCTGTTAGTCAATGAACCAACGCTTGATCTAGATAGCGAAAATCCCGGAAATCTTCTCCAGCGCAATTATGACAATTAACCTTCACTGACGATGAAGTGGTGCGAGAGCGATGCAATGCAGGCGCTGACCTTTCTTTTTTCTTTTTGGAGGGCAGCCTAACTATCCTTCGTATTCATTTCTATCGATTGTTGTTGGAAATGAGTCGGACGACAATAGTTATGTCGCATATGATTGAGGCTCCCAAAATAGGAGATTCGCGAAAAGGGGACCGAGAAACAGCAGATTCGCAAAGAAGGGGTCCGCGAAGTAGTAGATTCGCAAAAAAGAAGTCCGCGAAGCAAAAAGTTTGGGAACCTCTGTGTGAAAGCAATTTCCTTTGAAATCGGGCAAGGCTGTCGCAGCAGCCAGCTGATTTGATATTTTTAACCTCGACATTATTGATGGGGGCTCCCGCTACCGCTGTAACTCAACTGTGGCTGCTTCATTTCGAAGTATTCGCGAAAGCTCGACCTCAGTTCGTTTGAAAGGGATCCAATACAACTTTTCTTGATCCGGGATGGTGTCGATTCCGCAGTCAGCAATGTCAAATTTTAATCACTTACTCAACTTATTCAAATAGAATGAAAAACAAAAACAGTGATTAGTATACACACGATAAGAATTATAAAATACAATTCCTAAGGTTGTTCCTAAAACACTATGCTCAATAGTTCATTGGGATTATGATTAAATTAGACTGAAGGTAATTTTTTTTGGGTTGTTTTTGTGTATAACTCTATTCGATAATATTTTACATAAACAATGACAGTAAAAGAAAAAATAGTACAAACAGTTACAGTAGTGATTTGTACTAAATTCAATTATGTCATGGCCACGATTTACTTTAGACTGAATACATTACAATGATAAACAAGGTGAAGCAATATAATTAAAAGATATAGGCATGATGTAAGCAAAATGTACAAAGACATAATACATAGCAATTGTCTTGGGAAGGGTGAGAGTGTTCATACATGGATGGTCAAGGAAATGAGAGTTCCGCACTCTTTCACCACGGCTTGCGGCGGAGGTTACTAATGATGCTGCGGGGACACTTATTTCCAGGATGTCACGGTCTACGTAAATCTCAACAAGAGAATAGTGACGGGGCATCTGCATCTTCCTTGGAACGGCTTGGTTTATTTCCAGCCAGAAGATGTCTTAAAATAGAGGGGCCATGGGGTTGACCATCCGGGATGCTCACTACTCATAATAATATTTCGTAAAAATTTACAAGCGGGGCAGCAAAAATATTTAAGCATATATACATTATAGAAGTTTGGCAAGGCAATTACAAATTTTTTGCAAAAACCAATTTCAAGAAAGCAGTGTCAACGGCATTTAACACATTTACTTCATTTTGCGAAAATTCATATTCAATCACAACTCGAAATTTCAACAAGTCAACAGGAGGTAGACCTTCAAACAAAATATTTTCAATTTTTTCTTTTTCACATCTCGAAAATTTATTACAATTCGAGCAATATATTCGAATAAATTCGACAAACTCTTTTACCTTCTTTGTCATTTTCGATTGTAACTCTTGGAATTTTACGATAAATTTTAAAACAAAGTCTATCTTGTCAATTTTTTCGTTATTGTATTTTGTTTATACCAAAAATTATCTAATATGTATTAATGGGTCAGCAATCATTATATAACATATTCGTATTATCAGGGCAAAGCAAAGTATAACGTCAAACGAATGTCACAAGAGCACCGAGTCATGATTTTTCTATTTTTTCATGTAGGGTTTCAACAGAGGTAAAATGGTGTCATTCCAGTGTGGGTTGCAATCCTCTATCGCCCACATCTTTAGTGTCAGCATATTCATAATTTCAATTGGGGTCATAGGATCTTTTCTAAATTCTTCTCTCATGTGGTATAGCGTGCACCACTTCAAAATTACTTGGTTCGAGGTAGGGGGCATATCCATTTTAATTATTTGCAACTTCCCTTAATATATCTCTACGATCACTTTAAGCAAACATAAACTTGATTATGGTTTACATTCTTTTATATTAATTTCATTGCTACATCGTCGATCAATGATCTTAGGTAGGTAGCAGTAGAGGGTATTAATAATTTGCTTATGTCAGATAAAGGGGCAAAATTTTATGACATAACTTTTAAATGCGCGATATCAAGGGATGTTTCGGTTATTCTTTTATTTTATTTTAGTTTAAGAAAATGAATTACTCTCCCAAAGGAGAGATCTTTGTGACAAAGCGTGAACAATATGCATAGCTCCAGGCGAACATCAGCATTGGTACATATGTTCTTCTTGAAACACAAAGTATCCATTATTCTATCTCTATTCTAACACTGTTTCTGAATTATTTTTAAAAAATTTTTAAGATATCCCTTAATATTTCACATTATCCTTTCATTGCCACATGACAAAAAGTCATACAACATCTTAAACATGATTCACTGAGCTCCGCACTGCTGTACATGATTTCTCTTTCTGGCGCCAAACTTTAACTACAATATCTTTTATGTGCAATCTTATGTAAAAAACAGGAATTTAATAACAATATTCATGTCTAGCAGCGGGGAGTCAATTTTCTACTTCGCGAAGATATTTACAACACCTTCATCAAAAAATCATGCAACGCGCATCTCTAGTTGATGGATTAATTGTTCATTTGCCTCGCAGTAAGGCTTACAGTTCAGTGCTGCAAACATATGCTCATTTTTGCAAAAGTTCAGTTGAGATCATAGGCAATGGAAATTTCCACAAAAACTTCTACTCAACAATTTCTTGCGGGGGGTTCATCATTTCATGGAGGGTTGTTGTTTGCAATTTTCCTTTTCTTCTGGGTGTTTTTCTGAATCTGGGATGTATTCTCCATAGCAGACAGATTCCAATAGCAATACATATTACCACCGCTAGGGGAATCAAAATTGGCAATAAGGGTTTAATAACATCTTTGCCTATAGTTTCAGTGATTTCTTTTATTCCTCCTCCTGCAGTGTCTATGATGGTTTTTGGTATCACTTCCAATCCATTTTTTATATTTTCAACAAATTCCTGAGGTGTCACATCATTTATGGAAAAGTTTATGCTGATGTTGGGAGGGTTCCATCTAGCTTGTGAAATATTTATATATGCCGGAATGGTAGAATTCGCAAGAGTTACAAGCCTGAATGTGGAATAAATTTTATTTTGCTATAGTTTTATATTCTGGAGGGTTTTGTCAAAAGGTTTACTGGTGTTTTGATTACTCAAGACATCTTTAATTCTTTTAGTTTCTTCAGCCAGAACTTTAAGATATAAATTTCCTTGTGTTATTTTTGTCAAATAGACCTTCGAGGGGTCAAATAGATTTATTCCTGTTGCATTGTAGATTCTGTTCATAATTAACTTATCTAACTCCATTTCAGCTGTGGATAGCATTTTAAAGGTTTGGATCGTTTAATTTTAATTCTGATTGTAAAAATTGATCCGTTGACGTTTGGATGGATTGCAAAGTTAAGGTTTGAGTTAATGCTCGTACAATAGCTTGGTCCTGTATGACATTTACAGCCTCTAGTGAGTTAATATGGTCAGATAAAGTTCGAATGTTTTCTTCATCCTTTTCGAATCTTTCGTTCATCTTGCTTTCGAGTTCCGTTAATTTCTCGTTGATTTCTTCTTGTAGGGTTAGGCCAGTGGTTACTCCGGTAATTGCATCTCCGATGATCGAAGTCAGAAAGGTAAGGAGGACAACTCCTCCTGTAATTTGTCTTTTCATTCGGCCTTTTGATTCGGGTTTAGGCGTGAATTCTCCGTTTGATCCGAAAATTTGAAGAGGGTATGAAGGAAATTTGGATTCGTTTTTTGCGGGATCATAATGAACATGATCGAAGAATGCTAGTTTCTGATATATACCACCAACCAAATTCGTACATGTAGGATCATTTTTTATCCTTCTAAGGCAAAAGTTATCATCCTTGGTCATAGAAGGATAGGTTTCATAGTGTCCCTTTATTTCACTTTCCTTAATAGGGCCGTCACGGTACGTCCTTGAATTAGAATTAGTGGTGGGTTTAATTATTTTTATCCGCTCAGGAATCTTGATTTTTTTCCATTTTTTTAGGAATGTTTCTATCTGGTTTAATGCAATTGGGTCATCATATTCCTCCTGTATAATAATGTCTGTCGGAATCGGTTCAAAAGCTATTTCTTTTCCGTAAATCGTACAGCGTGTTATAGCTCTGTACCAGAGATTTTGTATATCTGGATTATAACAATTGGTGCCATATGGGCAACAGGGGGAATGCATGGCAGATTTGTAAGCTCCTGAGTTTTGGCCATACCACAATGACCGAGAGACATCACAACATTGTAGGGTATCAGGTTCGAAATTAGTCGGGTCACATTCTGAAACCCTACATACTGATACCCATCGGTGATTAGGGGAAGTGTTACACGTTTTCTTATAATAGTAGTGTTGCCATAAAATTCCTCGGGCGTCGTCGTAATGTATGGGGGTAAAATCTGGGCTGTTAGGATTGGATGCTCCGCTATAAATACAATCATATTGTCGAGTTTCACAATCAACAAGTTCCTGCTTTATCGAGCAATTAGATTGGACCACTGCATATTTTTCCATTAGGGATAGCGTTTTTTCTTTTATTATGGCGAGAAGTGGATAAGTTATTTCGTTGGGTAAGGGAAAGGATGGTCATTGAAAATTGTTCAGGAGTGGGTTTTAATGTCCATTTCTATCGATGACGGACTTTATTTCCCGTATTCCTTGAAATGGGTGTATTGATTAGCAGCATGTTTTTGTCCATCAAAGGGTATATGTTTATAATCTTTCGTTCGCATAGACAACGTCGCTCCATTTTTTCCACATTATCCCAATATCTTGCTCCGGGGAAATATTTTTCGGCGTATGTTTTCCCTTCAGCAATGGCGTATCCGAAAATTTGAGAATATAGTGGTATAGGGTTAGTCCACCGTGTTGATTTAGGCATTTCATCCTTCCATAATTTATCAATGGGGATGGGAAGCCATTCTGTTTTGTTGGGATATCGCAAGGTGTCGGGTAGCGGGGTTTCTAAGGAGAGAAAATTTCCGTTTGTAATTGGTACTAGGGTAGCAGTTACACTGGGTAAAATAGATACAAGGGGGGGTATGCTGTTCGCGGGTTTTGGATTTTTATTTTTGTAAGAGAATAAACGACTAGTTGCTTCACTATCACTATCATCATCGTCCTTCCTCCCCTTCTTTTTTTGAAGACACAAGTACATCAAGGTGATCAATGAAAGTATTTTTATTTGAAAAAATGATTCAGAAGCACGGAATTGCATGGATGGAAAGAGGATCCCAGAATTTCGTTGATATCGGGCATGTGTCCAAAGTTCTTGTATCATATCACGAGAGGATAGCTGTTCCGTTGGTGCCGCCATTCCCATTGTTAATAAGGTCATAGCGTATAATCCTCTTCCTGTAGGAGTGGAGTACTTGCCAGGTAGATATCGTTAGGAAGCAGGGGCCAGGTGGAGACTCTTAATTCTATGTCCTACGCAACATGTGAAGGTGATGAAGGTCAATGCGACCGTTAGAGATATCAAGGTTAGTCCAAGCATAATCCATGAATATGTGGGAAAAGGTTTCTGCAACTTACAATTATAGGTGTCGGTTTTGTTCCTTTGGCGTTTCAAAAGATAGGCAAATTGTTCAATTTGATATAGATATTCTTCGGTACGATCATTTATCTGAGTCTGGAGATATTCAATGCGATCAGATATTAGTAGATCATTGGAAAACAAGGTGTCAAATTGTAATAGCTTGGAATCAACAGAAACATGAGAATTAACAGAGTGGTTTAAAGGTATAAGTGTGTGGGTTACTTTTTCGTTAAGGATAGGGGAAGGATATTCCTTATAGCTTATTCGAAATCCATGGTCGTTTGTAGACTGGTCAGTAGTGAATCGAAGAAAAACTCGATCGCAAATGATAGGCATTTGTAAGGGGAGAAGCAAGGTCTTTCCCGAAAAGTACCCAATTCTTTTATCAGGGGTTTCGATAAAGAGTATGTCGTGCTCTTCTGTCTGAAAATTTAGAATCTGTAATTGCACGCAAAATCCTTTTCTTGGAGCAATAGTCCATTGACACGTTTGGTTACTGAAATAGTCGTTGGGTGAGTATGGGGATAGTAGGAAATTGGTCTCAGACGTAGCCATGTGATTTGATCTACAAGGTGCCATGGGAAATAGAGCTTCCTGCGCGGTTGCTTGGAGTTTTAGCTGGAATCCAGGGAAGGATCCTATTCCATCGGTTACGAATCTAATTTTTATGGAATTCGAAAAGATAAAAGGGTAAGGGAAGTTCTGTTTTCCGTTTATCTTGAATATTTCTTGTCCTAGCTGCCGTATGATTAAAAAGTCACAGCAGCCGGACTCGAGGTAAAAGGATATAAATTGAAGCTTTATATTGTAAGGTCGATTCGTTTGTACATGCCATTCCATATCATAGTTCGTTTGATAGGTAGATATTCCAAAGTTGGGTGAAGAGATATTTCTTTCCGAATCCTTCAAAATGGTGTGTGTCCTCATCGACTTGGATGAGGCCATACGGAGAATGGCTATTGTTATGGACAGCCATAATGTGTTCATCTAAAAGAAAGAAGGATGAGTCATTCCAGAAGTCGAAACAAGTGAAAAGGGATGGTAGACGCAATTAGATAAATGTTCATAGACATAGTACGGAAGATATTTATATTATTATTTAGTAGAGTTTGTGTAGAAATCATCAGGATTTTAGGAATTCCTTTTTTTAATGCTCTTTGATATGGGTGTGAATCGTAGATTTGTGGTAGTGGTATAGAAGTAAAATGTATGTACCATCGGGTCATGGGGGAGAGTCCTCGCAACTTAATGGAGGGCAGTGCAGCTTCCGTGGTCACATGATAAAGGTCCAAGGTAGGTCCATCATACAAGTCAGGGGGGACCTGGTCAATTCCTCTCGAGTGTCCGTACTTTGCAAAAATCTTATCTCCATGCAGAAAAAGTCGCGATTCTTTCTTGAGTTCTTCTATCAACAACGCGAACTGCTGATTGGAAAGTCCTTGGCACAAGGGACGGAGGCACTTTGAGATGGGATGTCTCCCATCCTTTTGATATGTACATTTAGTGTGCCTCATGTGTCTAATAATTTGTCGTGCGATAGCGTTAGTAAGGGATGGAGTTACGAACATAGCAGGCCAAGCCAATGGATCGCTTTCTTCCACCGCCATATCCAGCCAAGCCATTCTTGATAACGCATCCGAAGTGAATACTTGACTTGATCCCTTATGGATGATTCCCAGGATGGGGTATATACAAATAGTCTGAAGGTATCGGACCAGTATTAGGTCCCTGGGGGGTTTGCCTTTCGCAAAGTTCTTCACAAGATGATACACTCCCATGTTGTCTGTGATTATCGTAAAAGGGTAAATTTGCAACAAATATTGGTACTTTTCTATTACGCGCTTCAAGGCGTTTAATTCTTTTCGACAGGGATGGGCGGCTCTTTCCGTGGGTGTTTTCCATGCTTGAGAGGAGTAGGTCAGGGGTAGCGCAAAGTCCCTTCGGCCAGTTCCTCATATGTCTGAAACAGGAAGGAACCGTATCCTTCATTGGAGGCATCTGTTTCCAAATAAAGATGCCATTTGGGAGTGAAATGAGACAACACAGAAGGGTTCGAAAGTATTTCTTTGATATGATCGTAAGTATCCAGAAGTGCATAAGTCCAATGGATGTATTCCATTGGCGCGATTTTAGCTGGTACTTTACCAGTGTAGGCATCAAAGGGATGTAATTGTTCATTCAAACGAGGGATATGGTCCGCGATCTATCTCAAGGCTCCTAAAAATGCTCGAACCTGAAACACAGTTTGCGGGGGAGCCAGCAACGACAATGCACGCAATCTCGGGGCTTGTATCTTCCTCTGGTGTGGAAGTATTTGTTCTCCCAACAAAAAAACAGACCTTTTACCAATAAAACTTTTACCTATTGATAAGGTAAGCTTGAATTTGGCCAATTGCTTAAAAAGAATCTGCAAAAGGAACAAATGTTGTTCCTCTGTTTTGGTTGCCAAAAAGATGTCGTCCATATAGACGGCTATATGTGAAAGTTCCGCTTCCAAAGGGAAGCGTAGGTGAAAAGCCTTTTGAACTGGTATCCATATGGCAGCTGTCATATTTTTTTGCCATTTTGATGGGGAATTCAAAAATCCCATGGGCATCCTTCTCATTCTCAATTCCATAGATCGATGAGAGATACCAAAGTATTTTCGGTCTTCCTCCTTGACCATACAATGAAAAAAATGCCTTGCTCAAATCTAATAGAGAGAATATTTCTTTATCTGCGGCTATTTTGAAAATATCAGGGATAAGGGGAAAGACGTTCTATACCTTTTGTACCTTTGCATTAAGAGGGGTAAAATCCTGAACCACTTTCCAGTGCTGAGAGGGGTGATATGTCTTCAATCGCTTCTGTTCCTCATTTACTTTCTGCGGCACTACAAATAATGATGTTTTCCATTCGGAAGGGCCATGCTCTATGATACCCATTTTTAGATATTTTTCAATGTTATCTTCCAGAGCCTTTTTCTGCTCCGGGTGATTAATAGCATATGGGGGTGACACATGTGGCGTCACATTAGGATTGATTAGTTTTACCGTACATTCTAAAGGGAGATATTGATTTCCTTTCAAGTGTCCCTCTAAATCCGTGAGTTCCTCGTGAAATGGTTCATAGATAGGATACCATTTTTGTTGGGGTATGACAGTATTTTCAAGTGAGTGGAGGTCAACTTGGGGTTCCTTTAAGGTAGACTCTTTTTCCACCTGAACCTTACGTTTTACTAACGCCTCCTGTAATTTTTTCGCCTTCTCTGGATCCAATTCTGGATCTATCACAAAGAGATATCTTTCCGGATTCTCTCTGGCCTTCGTTTCGATATCTGTAACGGTGGGGATTTCTTCCCCCTCTTCCTTTTTTGAAGAGTTGTTAGGGATATCAGGAGGAGCTCGTTCCGTCTCCACCTCTTCGGGTTTTCTGTTAACTCCCGGCTTCACTGTATAGGAGGGTGTCTCCCTGGAACTTTTCTCCTCTTCGGCATCAGATTTTCCGGTCCTAGCCGGTACTGCAAGTGCACTTGAATAAGTTTCGTCAATGCTCACACCATGGGGGAGGGTGATCAGGTCTCTCCCATTCAACACTGTCAATAAAGAGGACTCCGAGGGTTGCTGATAGGTGAGTTCAAACTCGTCATAAAGATTCAAAATGATGGGTATGTAATCAATACCTATTATATTGAAAGTCATGTATTTGCCCATACAGAAAGGTATTTTTTGGTTTGAAAATGTGACATAGCAAATAGTATCTAGGGTTTGTCCTCCGCCAACACCCTTTATAGGCATTTGAATAGGAGTTCGATTCTGATAAGAAGAGGGCCAATGAGAAGCAACTGTTTCCCGTTTGATGAGACTGGGTACGCTGCCGGTGTCAGCCAAAAATACCATTCCCGTTCGCCTGTGGGTAAAAAAACACAAGTGACCCGAAAAGGCCTCGTTAAAAATATGTACAGTATTATGATGTAGGGTAGTGGTGATAAGGGTTGTTGTGGGGTCAAGGAACTGGGGCACCGGATTATCCAATTCCTTTAGTAGTTTTCCGACGCCTTTGGGAAGTAGGGGAGGTGTGCAAAAATAGGTGCAGAATCATCTGTAAGTTCCGATGAAAGGGATGTATTGGAAAGTCGGGGAGAGAGTTGAGGTTGCGATTGTCGTGTCGAAGGATTATTTCGTATGTCATTGGCTCCTCTTGGTTGCCACTGATGTCCCTGAGCCCTTTCCTTGGTACGCTTCCAAGAGCTGTCTGTTGGTCGCTGGTACGGGTTTCGGGTAGCCCGATAAGATCGTTCTTGATATTGATTCATGAGGGTATTTAGGTCATTGAGAGAAATAATGCGTCGTCCCAATGCATTTCGTCCTCGCAAGAACGGAAGCCACTCGTTATCGTGGCGTTGTTTATATACTCCTGTTAAAGGGAGTCGTTCCTCCAGGTGTACAATTCCTGTACCAGGGTCTACTATTAATTTTTTGTTACAATGATCCAGTACTGCCTTAACCAGGCAGTCAGCACTTTTGTGGCCCTTTCGTCCACATGTATAACACGTGAAAGGTTGCCCTGTTTCTAGTTTCAGAGCCTTTTCCAGGGCTGTTTCAAATTCACTGTTAGCATTTGGGTTTTGTCGTCGTCTGGTGGTATTCGGGGGGTTTCGTCGAGGCAAATGTCCTATGTTAGTTCCTAATCGTTGTGGAGGGTTCGAGGGTCGGTTACTTCTTCTGGCGGGTTGTGCTAGAAAACTAGAAGCTGGGGTGGGAGGTTCATATATGAGTCGTTTCTTGTCTCCCTGGATCATATTCTGATAATCCTGTAATTTAGTGAAAAAGGCAGACCAAGTCTGATTTTCCATTCCAAGGAGGTTAACTTGGATCGCTTCAGGAATTCTCCTTCTGATTCGAGACAAATAATCCAACCCATGGTCAGTGGCTGAAATAGTTTTTAGTTTTAAAGGAATTCCTGCTTCCATAAAAGATGGCGTAAAATGCAAGGTTGCATTATGTTTACTCCAGTCGAACGATTGGACAGTATTAATGATTTTGTCAGAGAGCTCCACCATTCCACTGGGGAAGCTCTGTGAGATCATGTTTAGTATGTTTGCCCATGTTAAATCGTCAGCCTGAAGAAGGGTAGTCAATGCGTCAGCAATAGCACTCCCTTTTTCAGTTTTGGATTTTCGGAGAAGAGTTATGAGTCGATTGAGGAGAGCTCTGTCATGTGGAGTATCTCCATTACCGTGCGGAACCATCCTAAGGCATCTGCTTATCCACTTAACAACTGTGGTTCCCTTTGCAAATGGTGGAAGGGTAGCCAGATGTTCAGAGTATTCTCGCAAGGGAATTTCTCTTATGTTTCTTTTCTGTGATATATCTTGTCTATTGGGTGGATCAAGAAAGGGATTAGCGTTAAAAGGGTTGGTTCCAGATAAAGTGGAGTCGTCATCAGAGGGGGTAGGTATAGGTTCGGCCGGGGGTAGTTCTTCAGCCGGAGGGTCTCGGGGAGTCGAATATGCTCGTTGTGAGGGAGTCTGTGATCTACTAATCAATTCGTCGGTCATGTTTTTTATCTTGTCAAAACTTTTATGAAGTTGTTCATTAAATCGAGAAGAGTGTGCTCGTGTATTTTGATATGGTCCAGACGATGAGCCAGGCTGTACAGGATAGGATGGGACCTCAGTGATTTTTTCTTGTCCCAATTCATCAGTTATTACAAATGTGGAAGTTTGAGGAAGGGAGGGATATAAGGTGTTAGCAGACTCATAAGACGGCAAGGACATAGTATCGTCAGAGGGAGCGGTTGGCTCAGCATTATGAAACTGAAGATGAGCCTTAACAAGCTCTCCCGAAGTCATGTTCTCTTTCAATTTATCAAAAGATTTTTCAAGTTTTCGTTGGTCCTGCGCCAACTGTTTTGATCCCTTGGATAATAACTTGAGACTTTGTTCGAGTTGGGGTTTAAGGTTGGAAATAACTTCCTCATCATGTTTTATCTGTTCAATTTGATTCTGAACCATGTTTTTGGTAGTTGTTGCTTGTTTCAATTCGTTAGACAGTTTTAAATTATCTTTTAAAAGATTTTGCAAGCGTTCTTGTTTTTGCAGATCATTAGTTAATTTTTTATTTTTATTGAATAATGGCATATCTAACCTTTATTTTGGGTGCTGCGGATCGATCCTTTATTGATTCTATTTTATGAAAGTATTTCCCTTTTCGATTCTCGGGTCTGGGCACCAGTTTGGAAACTTTGCGACAGGGTGAAGTATTCGCGAAAGCTCGACCTCAGTTCGTTTGAAAGGGATCCAATACAACTTTTCTTGATCCGGGAAGTATAATAATAATAATGGCTCAAAACGCATTGTGAGGTCATGATGTTAAATGACATCTCCATGCTTGCCACTATTTCGTGAAAACAGCAAAATTATTTACTATCATTTTGATAGCAATCATAAATGGTAAAGCCCAATACGGATATTTGTAATTGCAAGGATAGGCCTATCGGCACCAAAAACTAATCTTCATTTAACAGTAGGGAGGTCTGAATTAGGGGCAAAGTTAAATCTAATAAAATCCAAAATTTTAGAAAAGATCAAAATTAAACAATAATAGCATCAATTTGAACACTGGATTAAAAGCAAAGGTTTTTGTTTAAAAAGAGCTTAATAGGCGCCTATTGCTATAGGTTATATGTCTTAAAGGAAAGCCATAGCGCCTTTTCATGCTAAGGCCAAATTAAGGCAAACTGCGCTTCCAAAAATCTTAATGTCACCAATATTAATACAAAAGCGGCCCCACCAAATCGTCGAACATGCCTACCACCAAACAGCTCATTTATTTGTGGAGTCAAAACAACCACCATTTGGGCGAAGCTATTAGTTTTGACTATGTTTCACACCCCTTTACTCTTTTATAAATTACGAATGGTAGTTTGTGGTATCGTTCTTTCTTTTCCAATACCTCCAGCCTTGATTAATAGACTTACATGATCACCATTACATGTACAGGAGCTATGACTTATATTTAGTAAAACATTTTGTTGTGGCTCTCACAAATGTTTGTACAATCAAGCTGGAGCAGCTGCATTAATTGATACGTTTTAAATCGGCATTGGTGATGGTATGCTCTGCCAGGGTAAAATTGCACCATACGAGGTCTGTTCAAAAAGTATCCGACCTTTTTGTGTAAAGCACACAGCACAACGAATTTTGCAAGTTTTATTCAATCTCCTTCAAAGTATTCCCCTTGGCAGTACTCACACTTTTCACAGCGCTTCTGCCACTTCTTAAAACATCTCTTAAACCCCTCCTCCGGAATGCTCCCAAGCTCCTCGGTCGATTTTTTTATAATGTCTTCTCTTGATTGAAATCGCCTCCCTTTCAAATTTGTTTTTAGCTCCGGGAACAGCTAGAAGTCACACGGTGCCAAGTCGGGAGAGTAAGGAGCCTGTCTAACAAGTGGCATGCTGTTTTTGGCTAGAAAAGCATGGATCACATGTGCAGAATGAGCGGGGACATTGTCATGGTGGAGCTGAAAATTCTTTGCTGCCCACATGTCAGGCCGCTTTCTTCGCACAGCTTCACGAAGGTGACGTAGAACCTGCAGGTAGTACTCCTTGTTAATTGTCTGGCCTTCTGGTGCGTATTCGTGATGCACGATGCCACGGGAATCAAAAAAACAGGTCAGCATCACTTTCACATTGCTGCGAACTTGCCGAGCTTTTTTTGGCCGTGTTGATTCCGGATGCTTCCATTGTGAGGATTGAAACTTGGTTTCTGGGTCGTAACCATAAACCCAGGTCTCATCACCAGTGATGATGGTTTTAATAAATTCTGGGTCATGATTTGCAAGATCGAGCATGTCCTCAGAAATTTCCTTCCGGAGTTCCTTCTGTTTCTCCGTCAGCAGCTTCGGGACAAATTTAGCGGACACTCTCCGCAGGTTCAAATCCTCAGTTAGAATGGAATGAACTGAGCCTGTGCTTATTCCCACTTCTGCAACAATTTCTTGTACCGTTAAGCGACGATCCTCCAGCACTTTTTCGCGAACTTGATCCATCACCTCCTCCTTTCGGCTTGTGGATGGTCTTCCCGAGCGGGGATCACTCTCCACTGATGCGGGGCCATCTTTAAAGCGTTTATACCATTGCTTTATCTGAGTTGGGCTTAAGGCCTCATTACCAAAAGCTTGTTGAATCTTTCGAATTGTTTCAACTTGAGTATCACCAAGTTTTTGACAAAACTTGATGCAATACCTCTGTTCGATGCGTTCTGTCATTAAAATGAAATTTGCTGAAAAATCAAAAAATCGACGAACACGTGCCACCCGCCTGCACTAAATGCTTTACAAAGAAATGAATGATGAATCGGCTCGAAACGCTTCACGTTTACGCGTGTGTGCACCCACGCTTTGCACGGGCAATTCGTTTATACCTTGTTGGCGAGAGAGAAAAAGGTCGGATACTTTTTGAACAGACCTCGCACACCGGAGAAACTGATTTTCTGTTTTGTTTGATAATAGCTTTAAAGAGCTATCGAAATCAAACCTGAAAATTTGGGGAAAGCAAGGACTGTTTTAACTCTTATGAGCATATTTAGCAAGGAAAAACGAATATGAATCATGATGCCTAGCCAGCAGGGACTTGACAAAGTTTGAGGGGAATCAAAATTAATAACGTCATTGTGTTAAATCGTGTTTTGGTGTTTTGCTTTATAACAGCTTTAGAGCTACCTGGGTCAAACCAAGCATTTGAGGAAAAGCAAGGACTCTTTAAAACTTCCCAGGGCACGTCAAGCAGGGAGAAAAGAACATGCTACATAATGCGTAGCCAGCGAGGACTTGAGAAAGTTTAAAGGGAAATCAAAAGAAAACAGCGTCACTGTGTGAAATCGCACCACACGAAAGACACTTTTGCTTCAGAAAAGCTTAATATCAGAAATGTGTTCCCTACTTCCAAACTATGGGAAACGCAAGGCTCCCTTGGGTTCGTGTGAGCAATTAACAGAGCACATATGCTTAAGGCATAGCCAGGATCTTGAAATAAGATACGGTATTCTACAAGAAAAAAAAGAGCACAAAAAGTGAAAATCTTATGTGCAGAAAGCACATAAACGTTTGGTACCGTAACTGTTTATACAAGAGCCTGATATGTAAAGCCGGCTGAACCGAAACTCCCAATCCCGATGTTATTGACGGGGGCTCTTCGGGGACACCGTCGTATATACTATAAAGCAAGGATTTTTTCTTGTGCTCATATGCTGCCTGCTATGGTATTTAGGTCTATACTCTACATCATTGTAATAAAATCCAAAGTTTAAGAAAAAATCGATGTAAAACTTTAACCATATAATTTGTAAAACTGAATACAGAGAGAACAATAGCCGCTTTTGTCGCTATGCTCGAAACAAGACCAATAGCGCAGCCAAATTAGGAACTTAATACCACAAATATAAATAAGGAAAGGGGCAGAGCCACATTGCAAAATAGGCTTACCATTAAAGTTTATTTCTGTAATTGTGAAAGCAATCACCATTTTGCCGCTACAATCAGTTTTGATTATGTACAATCCGTGCCTTCTCACGAGTATTAACAATAATTTGTGGCAAGATTCTTTGTGAGCATTGCCAGTTATGATTAAGAAAATATGATGATTGCAATTTCGTGTAGAAGAATCGTAAAAATGTATTAAATTTTATTAATTTTTCGCTACAGCTCACCCAAGACCCGGATGGGTGAAGCCGGCGCAGCCGGTTGAACCGAAATACTAAACCTCGACATAACTAATGGAATGCCCCTGCCGGTTAGCTAGAAAATTATTCGATGCCGAGCACCATGTTGATTTCGCCACTATATCTTCAAAGCACAGACGAGGTTAGCTGATTTTTATCTTTTGAATTCAACTGTGGAGATATTATTTACCTGTAAGGTCATATGTAGACTGACTGAATGCTCAAAATTACAAAAAAATAACACGTATTTTACCCTAGATCGACGAGAAAACCTCAAACGTAAACGTCATTGTTTAGCTCAAGCAGCAACCGTAACGACATATTTTCCTGAAACAAGTCACTTGACTTTCACTGGTTTGAAATTTTAACACTGTATAATTCTCTTTTCTTAACATTTCAAGACATAGAACCAAAACAGCACTAGTTTACATGGTTTTTGACATGTATTTGATCTTGCTCTTCCACGTTTTTTTACCAATTTCATAGTAATCAATATTGCTGACACAATGCATTTCTATCACAACGCCGCAGCTAAGCAGAAAAATAAAGCGCCTCACTAAAGCAAGATACAAATGCGAACCTTAAACTCAAAATTTTACTATTACAGTACAACGTCGATTACCTGACACTACTTTAACATAAGTTGATGCATTTGAAACTGCTATGGCGTGGTGTGAACGACACAGTCAGTGCTGCTCAACACAGCTTCTGCTTCTGAAAAGAATAAGAAACTTGGCAACGACAAAAAGAACAAACTTCAAACAAAAAAATGAGTGATTACTTTGCTGCTCATAATGTACAGTACAATAAACCACCGTATGTGCATATGCTGTTTTATAGTAAGATTGTATTTCTTCGATTATCCAAAAAAATCGCTTATCCAAACCGCCCCTTGTCCCAATTATTTCGGATAAACACCGTTTTACTGTACTTTTTAAAACATGATAATCATGACCACCTATTATACTTTTCATCTTTTTAGAAATATTTATAACGAAGGTGTGTATATCCATTAGCAAACAATATGTCAGTAAACACTTGTGAATTGTCCGGTCACTTACATAGTACGCTATACACAATTGAAGACAGCAAAGTAGAAACCAAAATCAAACTTGGAGCGTGACTTGAAAAAATTAAGTAATTGCATCACTTGAGTAGCATAGGCCCTGCAACTTCACTTCTCTTTTCACTGCCACACAACTTTTCCACCAAAGTAAGAGCAAATTCGAACGCAGTTCCAGGACCACGACTTGTGATTAAATTATCGTCCTCCACCACCGTCGCTTCACTGTAGTGATATCCTGTTAATAACCGTACATTAAAAACTGCACCAAACTTGTAGCTAAGAACGTCAACAAGCGCTAGCTTGCAATCGGGAAGGTGTGTGTTCAACACCTACGAACCTTTAGCACTGTGGTGCAATAACAATAAGAACTTCGCAGTTTCTCGTTTGGTAACAGTATTTGTGGGAGATACCAGCGTGCGCTAACGCGGCAATGCTGGTGACTCCAAAGCAGATCTGGGCACAAGTTCCTTCATCAATAACCAGAAAATTCTTTCAACTGCAGAGAATGACAATTACAGAATTCTTTTTAAAATTTTTTAAATCGCAGTTTTTAATTGTGATGTTGTGTAACACTAGGTGTGACAAAAAATAACAGAACTGTAGTCATGAAACTTTTTTATATTTTAAATAAATTGCAGATTGTCCCCCATAAAATTCTCCCATAATAAGCTAATGCTCAAGCATTGGATACTCCCGTCCAAAAAAGTTTTTGGTAAACTCTTCCTCTTTGAGGATCTTCATCTTCCTCATCACTGAGGCTTTGACTTCTTTTTAAAATGCGACATAAAATTCTTTTATCGCTATCTATAGGCTGCAAAAAAGGCAAAGGTCACAGAGTGCAAGAATTTAAGTACATAGAGGAAATTGTAAAATGTTTTTTAACCAAGAGCTGCCTCACAAGGATTGCATTCGGTGAGAGAGCATTGGCATTTTGGCACACACCTTCTACATTCCCGGTCCTCCAGCGAGGTGGCCCACACCGAGCTCATTCAATATCGAAAAGATGAGAAGTGGTACAAAATTTCTGTAAAGCTTTTGTTATCGACTATTTTATTGTACTCTTTTAAAAACAAAAAGTGAAAACTCTAACGTTTTTGTCGAGCTTTTTTCAAGAGTTATCGCTAGAATAAAGCCTGGTGTCGATGGCGAGGTATTTATAGCAATTGAAGTTAGTCAAAATGTTAAAGTGTTCTGATTGGTAGACAACCAGACGTTTCGTCGAGTCCAAATCAATGATGTAATTTAAGTGTGTGGACGAATTCTTTCTGCCGACAAAGCTCTGGTTTAAGCATTTTGATTAAAGTTGCTTCCAAGGTTGATAAATAAAAAAGCGTTCTTCCTTTAGCCAAATAAAAAAGAATTCGTCTACACACTAAAATTACATCATTGATTTGGACTCGACGAAACGTTTGGTTGTCTACCAATCAGAACGATTCGACATTTTCACCAACTTCAATCGTTATAAATATCTCGCCATCAATACCAGGCTTCATTCTAGCGATAACTCTTGAAAAAAGCTAGACAAAAACGTTAGAATTTTCACTTATTGTTCTTAAAAGAGTACGATGAAATAGTCGATAACAAAAGCTTCATTCAATATCTTTCTCACTGTCAATCTACGATCATTCCGTACCAGCTACTTCACTCGAACGATGTTTTATCTGTCTTGTTGTTGCTACGCAGCCTCTTCCAAAGGCATGGTGGAAGACCATGGAACCCCAGAAGCCGGGAAACTCCCCAGGGTCTGGACCAGAGGTCGTAGAGAGACAGAGTCGCCAAAGAGCGAGCGACGCAAAGAGTCCGTAGCTGGACAGTACAGAATGAGAGGAGAGGTGTTCTGGGACGAGTGTCCACAAGCGCTGCAGGAAGGATTCTCGATTCTGCCAATCCTAAAGAGATTAGAACTTAACAGAAGGCTATGTCCGTTGCAGGATAGACGAGAGAGAACGCAGCGAGCATGACAAGGAAGCACAAGTTCCTCAGTGGAAATTGAGGAAACCTGTGTGTCAAAGAACTTTGATGAGACAGTACGCCTCCAGTCCGAAAAATGATAAGAGTATATACGAGAGATTAGAGAGAGACTAAAAGGGATTGTAGAGGGTGCAAGTAGTGCTCCCCATCTGGCCAACTCATCAGCCCCGTCATTCCCCGGGAGAAACGAGTGTCCGGGGACCCATTGTAGCCTGCTAGAACAGGAGGAGAAAAAGACAGTTCCTGCCAGATCTGCCACAGAGTTTTAGGTAAAAAAAAAGATGGAGGAGAGGACAGAGTGACGAGGACAAAGCGAGAGTCAGAGAGGAGAAGAGATATGGCAGACTTCATGGTGCTGCCAAAACCAGCAAAGAGCATGCAGAATGACGCAGGCTTCAGTAGAAAAACTTGAACATACTGGGCCTGTTGAAAAGGAAAGGGTGGCCTCAGTGCCATGGAGAGAGCAGTTGGCAAGTATGCCAGACCCGCCCTTGCCAAGAGGAAAAGGAACCGAGCCGTCTGTCCAGAGTACCAGATCACGAGGGGGGGAGAGAGTCCAGGTGAGCGAGAGCATCAGGAGAAAAAGGTGGACTCCATAGTAAAGGAAGGCAGATTTCAAGGAAGACAGGGAGGGGCAAGCAAGAAGAAACTCCTTAGAAGTAAAAGGCATCTTTACCAACACATATTTTTAAACGGTGATTTGATATCAAGTCAACTATCCAGCGCCTAGATGTGTGTTGCATTATGTATTTTTGTGTTGTTTTGAATGCCACTGCTGTATGACTTGCCCAAAGAAGCACACTGGTAATGAGAGCCCCAGGTGATAAATTAAACCAACTTAAACTTACCTAATCATTGACCACAACTTTACAAGTCCTGCAGATCCCAAAAATAACCCTTATTGCACATGCAGACATGTACGATTGTTATGAAAAAGTTGGTTTTTGCTTATAACTTCTTTTCAGCCCATTTTAGAAAGAAAGTTTCTGTTTCATTTTTGAAACAAATGCGCTGAAAAGCGTTTTTGGAGAAGATAGCAAAGTGGTGCTTCTGTATCATTTAAGCTAAAAACAGCTTTCCAGCTTCACCGGTTCTTGATATATGGCCAAATTAGCGTTTCTTTTTTGTTTGGCAGATGTGCATGGCCACTAGAGGGTGTACCAACCAAAAATCAGTTTTTATGTTCTCTACTCCATATTTGGGGATAAACATAAACACCACTTTGTAAATTCAAAAATTTTGTATAATTTTCACTGCATCCCATCATCGAATGATAAAGCATTCAAAACCTCAAAATGAGTGCATTGTTGTGCAATTTGCAAAGGTATTTATACTGATTTTCTTTGCAAATTCCATAATACCAAGCAGTTCTAGTAAAAACAATGATGAGGAACTCTAGATAAATTGACTAGATCAACTCATAACAAATTACAACGATCATAATTTGTAATTTGTTATGATCACAAATTCATCAAAACACGAATTTATGATTATGCTTTGATGAATTTGCATTAACACCAAACAAGTCACAATAAGTCAATTAACATAACTCACCTTCCATTTTATCTTGAAACGCAGGATATGATGTTAAATTCTTACCGGTGCTAATACCATGAGCTTTTAATGCAAGAGGAGCAGCACAGATTGCTCCAATTACTCTGTTTGCTTTTTCTTGATCACGCAAAATGTCACGGACTGATTCAGACTAAAATTAAGAATTCAGTCATTAAGACTAGTTGCCAGCACAACTTTTAACAGCTAAATACAGCAATTGCTATTGAAAAACATCAAAAATAAGTTTGTTGCTGTCAATTTCAAAGAAATGCAGCATTTAAATTTGATAATCTCTAGTTATAGAAAAGTTTATTGGGGGTTTCAGAGAATAATCATATTGATGCTGCTGTGTACAGTGCATCTTGTACATGGGCAATAAGACAGTCTGTGGTTGCCGAACTGGCTCTCTAAGCAGGTAACGTTTTCAAGTAAACTCAAGTCATACTCATGCCCTAATGTCAGCAAGATGGCACAAGAACAACATCAAAATACAGAAATTCATATGGAATCGCAGAATTTCTAAACATAGAACTACAGAAATACCAAATTCAATCTAAAAAGGGAATCACTGGCTTTATGGAAACATAGAAAAATTATGAACTAAAGAAATAGGTCTACAAATATCACAGAAATATGGAAATTTAAGGAAGTTGACGATACCAAAGGATAAACATAGAATGAGTAAAATCTAATAATTGAGTTAAATTAAATTAAACATTTCCATAAATTTTAGCAATTTGCTAAACAGGCACTCTATCGTAATATTACAAATAAACAAAAAATATGAAACCATGAAATGCTACTTTTTGCGATATTTTTAAGATGTTCTTCTCCATTTAATGTAAAATTAAACAAAAAGAAATCATCAAATTCGGACCAGTGAATGCCACTATATCGGCTTTTGAATTTTTGGATATTACTGAGTGGGGCACTTCATCTGCTAAATCAATTTTTTATTGCACAGGTTCTTAAATATGAGCTTTGAATTGCAGATCATTATATAAAAATAGCAGAATTTGTTGGTGACATCTGTAATAATAGCGTATTGTAAGATATTTATGGAGTCAAATGTTTTAACTATGGATGATTAATCTGCTAAATAAGATTACTGGTGCAAAAAAACAAGAACCTATTTCTTGACTGTGAGATAGGAATTCCACTACTTTATGATATAGCAATATGACTAATTAAAAAAATTTGCTTGGTAACCACTTTTAGCTCTTTAAAGTTGCCTAGATTAGGAGGGCATTACATCCACCGAAGCTGTATCATTCTTTCTGTCAGAACCATTGGCTTAGTTTGTTTTTTCTTTAAATATTGTTTAACAGTACTTGTCTAAATATCTTAAATATTCTTGTGAATTTAAGGAAATTTTTAAACTAAAATATGTCCAATTCATTATGTAATAATGCGACTGCAAAAATATTTTTGTAAGATGTGCTAATTTGCTAAAAATGTATTGGGCAATTGTTTAAACAATCAAGCTCTAACTGAAAAATTAAATATACTCAAACCTTTGCAAAAGAATGTTCAACTTGCAATCACAATCTGCTATCTCAAACAATCTCTTATCTAAATTTTCTCTGTTTTTCAGAATTTGACATGACTTTTTGAAGTATAACAATAAGTAGATGTGCAGGACAATAGCACAAACATTTCGTTTCATATCATTAAATCCCTTATCTAATAATACTGCGACAGGTCTGAGACTCCAGTTGTACATTTGACAAATAACTATATGTGGTTTACATTTTGTGATAGTCACTTACCATGAAAGCTTTGAATGTACTACTTAAAAAATTGCTAGCTAACTAGCAGAGCTTTCAATTGGAGGTAAATGGAGATCTACGGAGCTAACTTTGCAAAAACATGAACAAAGAATAGTAAACAAAGAATATGTAAACACAAATAGGAGTGAACACAGACACATGACTGTAGATATTCCTCTTGCTTCAGCCAATCCAATAGGAGCTCACCTGAAACTTTTAACTCAGCAATAGGACATCTTTTGCAAAACCCATCATGTGCACAGGAATACAATGAAAGAAAATTCTCGTTTTTGGGCCATAGATACACAGTCTTCCATCTTTTCACTATTGGAGCCACTTACATAAAAACACCAAAACAAGAGCTATGCAAACAAAAAGAATTTGTCCATAGTCTCAAACTGTCACCTTGTCACTTGTTCCTTTGGCCCCTTCTGAGCAGCCAGTGTGAGTGTACCTTTTTCTGCGTTAATGCCTTCTATTGATATTTTGTGTCATTGCTTGTTTCTGTTTATGCTATAAAAGCTGCCACACTTCTGTCTTCCTCATTCTGACGCATATCCCTTAATAAGAGTCAGATGAAAAGCTTTATGATGAATTTATTGCTATCTACTATTTTCAAATATTGTACCACACACCAAGTTTTCAAGCTAACTTTGCAATGCAAGAAAAGATTAAGGACAAAATTTTCATCTGATACAGCTATATCTGCTGTTAATATAAATAAAGAACAATTACACTAAAGTTGTGTTTTTTTGGTATCTTGATTCCCACCTAGGACTTTGAGGTCTTTTGATTAGCTGCCCCAAAACTTGAAAATGGCAAGTAACTGCTAAAATATTTGGTTTAGAATAAAAATAGTGTCATTTTTCAATACTGCATTCTCAAAAATGGTAGAATTGACACTTTAACCATCTTTCTACCTTTAAAATAACCTGTTAAATAAAAGATTGGCTAAACAGATGAAGAGCGCCACCTATTGATGGCCAAAATTTCAAAAATCCACACCTTGGCATTTGCTCACGCACCTTTGATAATTTTCTTTTTTTTGGACTTCAAACACAATGTGCTATGTCATATCCTGGAACCATCATATTCTGCTACCTAGTGGCTGCATTGATTTGTTGTACAGTCGAATCCGGTTAATTGCATAGTCAACTTGCCAAACTATTTTATGCGATTAAGCAGATTATGCGTTTATCCAAAATTAGTATAAACAAACAAATAGGTTGGAGATTTACAACTCTTATGCAATAAAACATATTATGCAATTATCCGTTATGCAATTAACCGGATTCGTCTGTACTACAATGGAATGGCACACATGTTCATTGAATTTTTCCATATTGCAGTAAAAAATTTCCTATTTTCATTTTTTAGTATTGTCCTGGCACAATAAACTGAGCATCACTGTCAGACATAATATTGCTAGACTGTGGCTAGAATGCTAAGACCATTACGCAGCATGCAACATCAAAACATAGCTGAGTAAACCTGGCATTTGCAGTAACTATCACATTTAGTATATGAACTATATAGCTTACTGATATGTTATCTCCAATGTCATGCACTGATGCATGAATGACTACAAAATCAAAGACTGTAGTATCATTTTTTCACTTTCCATGCCCAGTTAACATTCTGTTTAGATCAACAAGTCTATTCTTACTGATAAGTGGCTATTTTGCCGTTGATGGCATTTTCCCCTTGGAGGCTATTTTGCCATCATCATTCATGTGTGTTTAAATAGCCATAATTCCTCTCATTCTGACAGTAATGCTGTAGGGTAGTAAATAGTGCAACTGCCTTCAAATGCATTGGTTATGGATTGGAATCTTTGCATATTGATAATGTAAGCAAGTTTTTACTATGTTTTCACTTAAATGTAAATTCATCTGTTTATCTAAGTTCATACCTTAGCAAGACTGTTTGCATTCTGCAATCCACCAGGCATTATTACCGCATCATAAGGACCATTTCTAATAGCACTTCCCAAGTCACAATCAGGTTTAATCACTAGCTGTCGACTGCAAGTAACAACTCCAGGTCCAGTCAAACCACCAACAGTAACCAAAACCTAAAAAACATGAAAAACAATTTTTTTTTTGATAACGCACAGCAAGGTTGATAACACAGTTGTATCCTATTGTGGGCTATTTAGTTTACTAGCCTGGTTAAAGACCTAAATTTTTGCCAAACAATCAATTCTGTTCTTGCTTTAAGTATCTCAACATAATTGTTCCAATTAATTATAGAACAGAAATTATTTAACATTGAGCTAAAACATAACGATAGCTTTGATATACACAAGGTTAAAGTCTAGGTCTTAATTTCATTCCTTTATCAGTTGTTGAGTCATTTACTTTTTCACAAAAGCACATAATTTTGATATTTAGCACAACAAACATAACATTGAACCAAAAATAGCATCTTTCGGAAGAATGTAAAATATAATTACTGCATTTTAATAATTTCTCACTCCTGCTCTTCTTAAAACGTCAATGACAATCACAGCTTCCATTTCTTCAACTCCATCAGCTAATATAACTAACGCTTTTCTTGACATTTTGAATGGCCAATTTGTAGACAGAAATTTGGAGATCAATTCCGTACACCAGTCTCAGCACACAAGCAAAGCAGAGAGGTTCAGACAACACTGAAACTGCTAAAGCAGTAATTCCACATTAACAAAATTTTGATTTAATTTCAATTTGAAATCAGCTACTGCTAAATAACCGAACTTCGTGTCAAAAAATGGAAACAAAGTTGCCAAGTTGAAATTCGCAAAATCTCAAGACTCAAAATTTAGGAAGGTTGTATATGACGTCACATATTTCGCGCCAAAAAAGTGGTTGACCAAAAGCTGTAATTTATGTTAGAAAGGTATAGGGCGAACACCAACTTTTAGGGTTGTTTTGCAAAACTAATGAGAAATTGATTAAAATTTGAAATGAATTATTGCTAGTTGGATACTCGGAAACAAATAAATTTGACCAAAAGCAATTTGGTTGAGATTAGGGTCTTTCAGTTGGCTGGTCTAAACTTAGTACTGTGTGCTAGTACTTAATTTAAAAAATTACTTAGTACTTAATTTTAAAAGATTTCCGTAAGAGAAGTGCCATCTAAATACCATTTGCTTCTCACTTAAGAATAAACTATACCAATTAGATACCAGATGGTACATTAGCAAAAACAACTCTTATCTGATCATTACTACTGGTACGGCAAGCTTACCTGTGTCCATGGGCAAGGCATTTAACGGCATGCCTTCATCTTTATGTGACAAACAGGTAGTCGGGCCAAGCAGTCTACCCGTCGTGGTGGCATAGTGTGACGAAAGACATGCAAACAAGGTGTAGAAAATAAGTTCCTTAGAGCAATAACGTGCAGACTGAATCCCAATTGCTGGGAACTATGGCAGTCACAAGGAAGAAAGCACTATAGCAATATTTTATTCCATCAATTCGCGCAAGCTGAGACAGATAATCAAAAATCACGTCCTTCTGCCACGACAATCAACAACGAACAAGAATCATGACAGACAACCAGAACACGTCCGTCCGCCACGGCGATCGACGAAGAAAGAGCACAATATCTCCGACCACATGGTCGCTAACAAAATCTGCACGCGACACCAGGAATTAGGTCGCTGCCCACGTCTATGTAAACAGGACACTGCACACGTCACATTAACAAAAAATATCGGATAAACAATCTAATGGCGGGAAAGGCAAGCCGATCACCGAGCTACCAAGAGAAGATAAAAATAAACATAATGTAGCCCTATTAAAAAAAGAAAAATAAATGTGTGTGATTTTAGACGCATACAATAACAATAAACAATACGCGTTGCAATATCACAGCTAGGTTGCCGGAAAGCCATGCAGGCTAGATTCCTGGCGTGAGGTTACATCGCCAGGCGTGCGGACTATAGGAGCACGATATACTTGAAACGGAGATAGCCGAGCGGCTACAAACCTGACGGTAGATACTTCGTCAGTTAACATTACTTCATCAGCAAAATCATAGGGTAAAACAGCAAAGGTGCGCGAGCTGGGCGTCAAACTGGGGACGCACGAAGTTGCAAATTAGCAAACACAGCTCTTACATTAAACAACTAGAATCACACACATCAGTGGGAGCAAAGTGCTAAGCCACTGAAAGCAAACTAATAAAAAAAATGTAAAAAGACAAATAGATGTTTGGCATGGCAGCTCGATGAAGTGCGAGGCGCGACACGCTACAAAGGCATGAGCTCATACGCATGCATAAATAAATCGGTACCGTAATTTTTACTCACCCTTGGTCCAGTAGCCTACACAATAGCCCAAAAAATTGTTAATGGAGTAGTTAAGGTCACAAAATTACATCTGACATATCAATATGATTAGTCTGCAATCACTTTTGACAAAAAATTTCAAAAAATTACTGATTTTATCCAACAATATCTAATCCAGAATATGACAAACGGTACAGAAGTCTGCCCTGTCATTTAGGCTACAGTATAAACTTAAGTTTTCAACTTTTCAGAATGCTTATGCCACTAAATATACCGTATAAGTTACACATTACAATTAACTTAAACTCAGCATTCCCAAACACGCTGATTAATCGAATATGAAACCCTCACAGAAGCTGGTTACAAATAAGCCTGCATGTTTAGCCCATAAAATTAGCCAAACTATTAGCAATAACAAGCAAACCTTAGCACCTCTTATCTTACTTTGACCTTAGATTCATTCCTTAACATCAGTGAAACAACATATTTGGCGTTCATTCAACAACTGTCACGTTTATTAATTTGCTTTGCAAAAAACAATATCACTCCCATTTAATTCAATGCAAAATCACTCAAAATGGTCAGCCACTTTTTTCAAAAGCGCATTTTGATGACGTATGATTACGTGCGTGCAACCTTCCTATTCCAAAAATGACACTTTTTGCGAAAAAATTTCCGACATTCCAAAATGCTTCCACCAACCACATATTTTTGGTCAATCGCCAAAAAAACTACAATCAAACTCAAAAAACTTCGAGATTTGGTGCTGTTTTCCAAAACAAAGATCTCTGTTCAAAATATATCAAATCATTCTTTGATTTAAGTTGCACACACAAAAAAAGCTCTTCGCTGAAGAACATCACTAAAAAATCTCGAGTTTGTTTTCCAGATACCCAGATTTTTCCCAACGTTTTTTACGTCATTCAAATTCCCTACAAAATTTTAAACTCCTCAGAAAATTTTCTAAATTTTCAAGATTGGCAACTAGGCTATAAGCCTACATGAAATTACAAAAATGCTGTACTTGCATTCATTCTTAAACAAGATTTAGCAAGTTCTTTTCCCAATTTTTACAAGACTTTTAGTAATTTCTTATTTCTACATTTTAGTATTGCTCAGAAGCGTTTACAAGGGGGTACCTTTGCTACCCGGCCCGGATATTTTTAGGAAGCCCAGATTTTTGAAAACGTCGCGCGCAATGTTAACAATAAATTAGGCCTAAGCTTTTTATTTTTTCTGTTAACAAATCGATCATCTGTTACGTCATAAATTCTTTTCTGTTACGAATATCTTTTGTTTTACATAATTTTTGAGTTTACGACCCTTTGTGTTGCCAGATCTTTTCAAATTTGGTAATTGTTATTTGCTATATGCAACGCGATAATTGCTATTTATTGTATGCAAATTGCTCTTTGTATTGCACACAATGTGCTGTTGCACACAGTGTGCTGCGGAGATTTGCAGGTGTGCCGTGGTGTGCCGCGAGCCTTTTTAGAGTGCTTCATGCTGAAACAAAATTTCTGCCAAAATTGAAAAAATGCTGCCATGAAGAAATGGTCGACAACTGCTATAAGTCGCGGGTGGCATTACACTTACAGGTTACGGCGAAAGAGGTAATGACCTTTTTTTACTTTTTTGCAGATCAGCACCATTTCGAACTACATCACACTATTTCCGGAAGTCGTTGCCCGGAGAAGTGGTGATCTCCAAATAATGCCACTCGCCATCAATAGGAATAGATTTACGTGGCTGGTGTCCCGCGAAATTTGATCAACTGGTTTCCTGTGCCTGCAGACAAAAAAGTTTGAGAACCACTAATACAGGGTGGGCCATAAGTTTCCATACATATTGTATTTTTTTTGTTTTCCAGATATATAGTGTATTTTTTTTTGTTATAATACATACATAGTGTATTTTTTTTGTTTTCCACATACCCTAGAAGATGCGTTTGACGAAAGAGCAACGAATTGAAATTATACTGATGGCTGGGTCGGGAAGCAGTCGCATGGTTGCACTGAACTTCAACAGAAAACATGGAACGAACATCACACATGACACTGTGGCAAAACTTATTAGCAAGTTTAAGAAAACTGGAAATGTTGCAGATCAACCAAAAAGTGGTCCAAGACGTACGGCCACCAATGAAAACACAACAGCTACGATACTTACAGCGCTTGTGCAGAGTCCCAGAAAAAGCACGCGACGGTTGTCTGCAGCAAGTGGTGTCAGCAGATCGAGTATCAGGCGCATTTGAAAAGCAAACAAATGGCATCCATACAAATTGCATATGGCACACCATTTGAGTGAAGATGACCCGGATAGACGCATGGAGTTCTGTGAATGGGCTAATATGTGTTGATATGTGCTTTGAAAACAATGGAAATCATATAGAGCACATTATATAAATAAAAATGGTTTTTCAACATAAAATGTTTATTTTGCCTATGTATGGAAACTTATGGCCCACCCTGTATATAGTTTTGCCTGCTGAAATTTTTTTTCAATAGAGTCTGGCCCGTATAAAATCCAGGTATATAAATGTGGCCCACAGCACTGAATGAGTCTGATACCCCTGGTTTAAGCCATGCTATACGCACCGAAAAAATTTTTGTGAACAAACATTACTTAAAGTGTGAAGGTATCGTGGCAAGCTATTGGGTTTCCCTGCTTGCCTGCTTGTTTTTTCCACAACTTTGTTAGAGATTGATAGCAATATGAAAAGCATTTTCGTTATTACCAATGAAAAATCTTCTCCATTAGTAAAAGAATGGTTTGAAAAATGGCACAAAAAGTCGAAAAACTACGACTTCTTGCCAACATTGCTATTGGACAACGACCCTGAAAGCAACAACCATCACGAAGAACACGTGTTCGCTTCAAAAAGTGCTACTTAAAGGCAGGAATAGAGCTCGCCATTTTATTTGCACTACAAAAATATCTCTAAACGCACATATATTGCGATTGCCCTTCAAATAGGTATGTGTGAAACCACAAAAAAAATTGTTCAAGTTTCTTACATCTCGACTCTAACAGATCAAAAAAATCGATACACGATAGCAATTTTATCGAAAACGTTTATTTTGAAAAGAGTTTTTTCTGAGGCTTATTCAACTTGTTTTTTCATTAGGCGCCTGAATTTTATAAAGTGAAATAAATAACTTTCTTTCATGTATTTGAAGTCATTAAGGTACAAAAACATCACGGAAGAGATTTAAATCATTTGCAATAACTTTAAAGGGCCCAAACAGGGTGTCCCATTTTCGGGACGGTGGCGGAATATGGGAGTTATTAGGCTTCAAAATAGATTCATAATTTATAGTTTTAAATAGCGTCCCATTAATGGGACGTGGCGGGTAATGGGCTAAGCCGCATTTCTACTACATCAAAACTAATGTTTAGTGATTTGGGAAGGCATGCTCTTGCAAATATTGAAAATGCCACCAATTTAACAGCATATCGAAACGTTTCAAACGAGTATAAGAAGTTCCAACAATTGCCACAGCAAACAATTGGTAGAAATAATATGACGAAAGGAATAATTGAACAACCTTTTACCGGTTTTGAACATACCTATTTGAAGGGCAATAGTTATTTGCGTTTGGATCAATTAGTAGAGACCATCCACGAAGAGGTTTTAACTAGCTTACTCAGCAATTATTTGCTTGCTATCTTTTGCACAAAGGATACCCTAAAAGCAGTAATAATTTTGAACAACCAGTTCAAAGAAAAAATCCAACTTCAGCAGTTGTGTTGAAGTTTAAAAATCGAAAAAAAGACGTTTCAGTGGGTATTACTTGTCAACCAAAGCTTTTGTTACTTTCAACAAGACTTTGTCGTATTGGTGAACGTCCTCAAACAACGTTTTGATTCGACTGCGGTTTAAGTTTTATTTTCTCGTGGAGAAGCTGTTCTTACCTTTCTCCAATCTTCTCTTCTCACCTGAATCAGTAGAAATGATAGAAATTATGTTGAGAAATTACCGAAAAAAAAAAATTATTTAAAAGTGATCCAGAAACAAAATGTTGGGGTGTGCCAGCCAAAATCAATTATTGAATATAAATCTTTTATCAATGATTACGAGGTCTACAAAGTTAGAGCGTCCGCCTCGTAGTCGGTAGACCTGGGGTTCATTCCCTAAGTCGAGTCATACCAAAAGACTTTAAAAAATGGTATCCACAGCTTCCCTGCTTGGCGCTCAGCATATAAAAGGGATAGTGTGGAGAACAAGCCGGCAAGCTTGCTTGTTGTGTTCTTGGGCAAGACACTTAACGGGACGCCTCCACCTTTATGTGGCAGACAGGTGGCCCTCCCGTACTTTACCGGATTACAATTGTGAAGTTGCTAACCCAGCATGTCAGACGACTCTTGGGTACCCACCAGTGGCAGTCCGCCTTGTTGGTGGTGGGGTTACCAGTCACTCAAGACAGGTTCGAAATGGGCTGCCATCTTTCCCCTAGCCTAATTTCAATTAGGTTGACGGCATGAACCTGAATTGCCGTTCATGCCGTACCTAGGGTTGCCAACTTTGACAAATTTCAATAAAGGACACTGTGACTAGAGTTGCCAACCGTCCGGTATTTTAAAGGACAATCCTCAATTGGAGACCCTCTGTTCTTATCCGGGTGGGTAATCAGGTGTTGACCTTTTTTTCATTTTTTTTTGGAGGCCACCATGTAAAAATACTGCTCGCGGACATGGTGACCTCCACACCCGGTTTTCCATGGGTTGTGCTACACAACCGCGATTGGACTGTGCTTTTGCAGTAAATTTTTTTCAGCTCTAGAAATAAAGGACAATTCTAAGTTTAATAAAGGACAAGGACGGGGGATTCAAATAAAGGACTGTCCTTTGAAATAAAGGACGGTTGGCAACCCTAGCCGTACCTCCATCCCAAGAAAGAGGAGGGGTAATCACAAACAAACAAGGTCTACAAAGGCAATTCAGGGAATGCGAGGTCTATCAAGGCGAGAACAGAGAAACGAGACTTACCCAAGTTATGTGTGGCCGCACCCTTCAAAAACACCTTTATTTACCACAGTACACTTCGACAGAGTCAACAATTTTGGCCAACAGCAGTTTTAACACATCGTTTCTCGTGGCCGCCATATGAAAAAAAGGACAAAGTTTCACAAAACGATAACTACAGGCATTACAAACGGAAAGGAAACAAATGGCATCAATGGGACAATATCGCAATCCAAAAGATTGCCTGCTCTCCAAAAACTGTTAAGGCTGATCTGCAAAGACTGAATTCTTTACAAACGTTGCTACTGGCTCAAATTAAAACAAAAAATGTCACGTATACAAATGGAGGCTTAGCTTGTCGCACAATGTTTGTGCGACTCAACTTCCGAAATTGAGGATAATAGTTTTCACAAATTCATCTCTTTCTGCTTCATGATTTAGTGTTTGCCTTCCAATGATCCAACTGCCAATTTGACTCAGCAAGTACGAGTAGCAATCATAAGTCATAAAACTTACTTGGATAGACTTTTACACAATCAATGCGTTGCAATCAGCAAACCTGTTTGCTGCTATTACTTCTCCCTATGGATGATCAGGAAATGACTGGGTCAGCAAAAATGTTGTAGACGCCAACATACATTCAACTGGTAAAAAAGCTAACCAAATTAAGCAAGAGGAGGAATTTGGCTCGATAGATTACGACCACGGGTCTTCAATGATCAGTCAAGGTAAAATAAAATATTTAGCAGAGTTTGCACAAAGAATTTTGGTAACAGAAATCAAGCAATTGCTCTCAAATATTTTTCTTCCTGTTTTGTATGCAAATCACTCCATTTTAATTTGGTTTTGCAAGAAAAGTTGCTACATAACAGTTTTTGATTCTATTGAAAGACAGTTTCATCTAATTGTGTCACTAATTGATGGTCCTTTAGTACATGTTTTGAAAGTTTTGATGATAAAGACGTAAAAAAAAATAACTATTTTCAACGATGAATTAGATGTTGCAAATAGACTTGAACAGTTTTGGTATCTGTGTGTGCATAGCTGTTGAAAATCTGTGCGATTTTCTACAGAATAGCAAAACGATGTGCCCCACAGAGAAGGTTTTGTAATCTTTCAAATTCCGTCACTTGATAGCATTTAACTTGTTTGCTTGGCCTTGGCAGTGTAGTCAGTTGATGAATGCAGTGTAGCATTAGGTCAAAGACCTATGCTACTTATCGTGTCATTGTAGTATTGTGACGTCACAGTAGACTGGATCACGCGATGTTCCAGCCAACATGTGACGGCAGAGAGAGAAAGAAAGCAAGTAGAATAAGAAGGTGTCAGTACATTGCAACTGTTTTTAGACATTAAGTCATTTTGAATAGCAATAATTCTTTTGGGATATTTCTCAAGTCACTTCGCTGTGAAGGAACCAATCCGACCGCAACTGGACTGGAAGGTGAGAGAACTTTTATATACGTGTAGCGCGAATGCTTCTCTGGCAACAGTAATCTCTGACCAGAAGCAATCGAAGACCGACCAATCCGCTACAGCAGCTGCAGAAGAAAATTTTTATAAAACAGCAATTGATCTGACAAATATTAGTAACACCTGCTGGTTCAACTCTGTTATGCAAGCAGTGACCGTAGTTCTAAAAATTAGCAGCCAAAAAATTGACCACCCAAACTTGAATGCAGTTATGATGATTTTGGCAAATATCATTAACATTTTACTAAAACACAAATCTGATGATTGCAAAGTACTTCAAAATGTAGTTTTTAGTGTTTGCAATCTTTGCAAACTTGAATTTGGAAAAGAACAAGATCCGGAAGAGTATTTTGCTCTGCCATCTTGGATATATTTGTTAAGTGTAAATGGTGTATCTTGCATTAGCCAACTGCAGGTAGATATCCGATGCACTTCTAGCAATGACGTAGCATATGAACCGGCTACAGAGCTAACTGATATTTCCGTTCCTATCTTACAAACTGTTGAACGAGTTGGTGGACTTCAAGAATACATAAACGGGGATCTTAGCAAGAAAAAGGGCAGAGTTTGCAATAAGTGCAATCGACGAACCAAACGTGTCACACGAATACAATTTAACAAACTTTTAAATTTACTTGTGATGCGTCTTGACAGAGCTACTTTTACGCTTGGTACGAGCATTTCAAAAGACAACACTCCTGTTGCTTTAAATCAAGTGATTTTCTTGCAAAGCAAATCAACACAACTGTGGTAGCTAGATTTAACTCTGCGTTGCTTGCTTTGTCAGACGACCGAAAGTTACCTTGGTTTGGGAGTAATTTCGCTTTATGTTGTTTCGGCTATCATTTGCTGACCCTAATTGCTATCTTAGCTTTAAGTTTGCATTTCTCGAAGCTTTTCTCTTTTTCTACGCCTTTGCTATCTTTCTGTAAACCAGTGCAAAATTTTGTAGTATTCAGAGTGTCTCGTCTTTCGTTGATAAACCAGTTGAAACCGTCGTTTTTCTTTATGTGAACTAAACTGTTCAAATGCATTCTGTTGGGGAATTCGATGCATCTTGGACAGATAGACGAGCGCTACAATAACACTTTTATATACTGTATATATGAGCTTGTGACCGTGATGATACATCTGGGAGAAAACCTAACTTCAGAACATTTTGAATGTTATACGATTTGTGATAATCAAATTATGCTAAAACAATGAAGTACTCAAGCAAATTTTGGTTATTCAAATTCGCCACAAAAACTGTTTATTCAAAAAACAAAATTTTAGCTCTTTTGAATATGACAGCTCGATTGTTATGTAATGGTATCTCGTATCCTTCCATTCCCTCCATATCACACCAAAAATGAGAATTTTGCCTCCTCGCTTCCCTCTGGAAGCGTCATATGCTTTTAGAAGAGCCCCTTGGTTGAAGACTTACGGTACAGTACTTTCATTCACCCTAGAACCCACTTTTTGAACTGATTATCAGTTTTAATTTAATCTCCATTACCGGAATGTAAAAGTCAGCAACAGCAGTAGGCCTGCTTCGGCCATAAGCCATGTTAGTTCAGATTTAGCATTTAATTAAACATTTATATAGAAATCCTTCAATATTTTGTTACAAATCCGTTTATTTTGTTTGGAAATTTGTACAATGAATGTAACCGCAGTTATCTGGAAAGAAGCCAATAAATCCCTGACCTCACTACGAATAGGCCTAATATTTAATAACGTTGTATCCAAACACGAGATCGAAGCAAAACAATTTTACGCGACCGTCTTTATAATTAAACACTTTGTGAATTTCAAATTCAAATTTCAAAAGAGGAGGCTATAAGTCTCCTCATGTTCATGGCATTCTGTTGTAGGAAAACAACCAGTGGTCCCAACACAAAATATTGGAGTAGAAAAAAAATTTAATCGGGTTTCCAGAAATATATGACATGAGGAAAACAAACGCGGGAGATAACGTTTTACTTTGACTATATAGAGTCGTCCTAAGTATCTTGACATTTCAAGTTTCGGAAAGGGCAGAGACGTAGCAGCCGCCCCCCAAACCCCCCAATTGGGGGGGGCCCAGGCCAACTTTGGGGGCCCAAGTTAGTCTGAAATTGCTTTTTGGCTACGTCACTATTTTCAGTTCAGCAGACTTGTTTACAACCGATTTAAACTGTAGGAAGAAATTGGCTTGTGACATCATAAGTGAATGCAACGTCATTTTATCTCGCAGAATCTAGAATATTTCGATTGATTTTCTGGTAGAATCTTGAATATTCGATTGACGTAACAATGCCGTTGTTATGCAACAATCATAGAATGGTCTGGAATTCTGTTGGGCTATAAATACCGGGACAATATATATACACTGCAGAGTGCAGATAAAGTATTTTATTGACATTGTATAGAATGAAACGTTCAAAAAGTGGTGCTCAAAAGAGAAAAGAAGCAGCCACTGCTCGAGATGCTGTAGCGAAATTGCCCAAGATGACAGATTTTTTCAAGATTACTGAGCAGAGTAGACCTGGCACTAGTACCGAGAGGGATGAAGAAAACTATAGTGTACAAGAAAAAGAAGACTATGACGATCAGCATCAAAGTGATTGTGAATTTCCAGAAAATGTAAGTTGTGATCTACCTGCCAATACGCAACCTTCAATATCAAAAATAACTGAATCTCAATTTACCCCTATCCCTGATGACCCATGTAAATAGCCTGAAAGTATTTCTGATGCTCAACGATGTGATATAGTAAAGCGTGGACCACATCAACTAATAATGAATTTTCCATATAATAACACAACTCCAAGGCGACGTTTTTCCTCCAACCATTATAAACGTGTGTTACCTAATGGTGAAAGTGTTTCACGGTCGTGGCTAGTTTATTCTGGGGAATCAGATCAAGTTTTTTGCTTTTGTTGTAAGCTATTTGGAAAAACACTAAGCCCCTTTTGTAGTGGTATAAATACATGGGAGGGTTTTTCGAAAAAACTGAAAGACCATGAAAACGGCATTTCCCACCAAGAATGCTGCAGTCAATGGATGTTGCTAGCTGAAGGGATAAGAAATTCATCCACTATTGACAAACGCGAGATGAATATTTTTTTCAATGAAAGACGTTTTTGGAGAAATGTTTTAGAGAGACTTATCGACATTGCCTTGTTTCTATCGGAAAGGAATCTTGCTTTTAGAGGATCTGAAGAAGTCTTAGGATCTCCTCACAATGGAAATTTTCTGGGTATATTTGAGCTTTTGGCAAGAAGAGATCCGATCCTAAAAGAGCTTCAAGACAGAATCAAGAATATAAACACTAAAGATCACTATTTGAGTCTTACCATACAAAATGAACTAATTGAATTGCTAGCGACAGAAGTTGAAAAAGAAAATTTACAGCAATTGAAATTGGCAAAATATTTTTCTATAATTTTGGACTGCACTTCAGATATGTCACATCATGAACAAATGTCTGTCATTCTCCGTTATGTATTATGTAATGAAGAAGCTGCTGTTGTTAAAGAAACATTTTTTGGCTACTTGAGAATAAGTGACAGTACTGGGAAAGGCTTGTTGGACGCTTTCTTAGAAAAAGCGACCGAACTGCAACTCGAATTGTCTGATTGTCGAGGTCAGTCATATGATAATGGTGCTAACATGAAAGGAAAACATTCTGGGGTCCAAGCAAGAATGCTAGACATCAATCCCAAAGCTGTTTACGTGCCCTGTGCAAACCATACCCTTAACTTAGTTGTTGACAGTGCTAATTCATTGACGGAAGCATTGACATTTTTTGGAGTACTTACAAGGTTGTATGTGCTGTTTTCTTCCTCTGTTCAGCGCTGGGAAATTTTGAAGAAACATGTGGAGCTGTCCATAAAGTCACAATCTGATACTCGTTGGGAAAGCAGAATTAAATGCATCAAACCTCTTCGATACAATTTAAAAGAGGTGTTGCTGGCACTGAAAGACTTGGAAGCCATTTCCATAGAAAGAAAAGATGGAAGAGCTGCCTCAGAAACAAAATCGTTGATAGCTCATTTATCAAAATGGAGTTTTCTTTTGTCGGTGTTTATTTGGTATGATATCCTATTCCAAGTCAATAAAGCAAGCAAGTTTCTTCAATCGTATGGAGTCTTCCTTCATACAATGGAAACGGAAATCCAGGCAACTGAAAAGTTTTTGCAAAACTATCGCACAACGGGTTATGACAGTGCCGCAACATCTGCTGTTGAAATAGCACAGGAATTGGATATTGATCCTTCTTTTCCTCCGTCAAGAAGTGGAAAGAAAAGAAGATTGTTTGATTACCAAGGTGAAGAGGAACAACGAGCTACTCCTGAACTGAAATTTAAAAGCAACTTTTTCTATCCATTAGTAGACCAGGCTATTATGTCAATAAAGGAGCGCTTTAATTTGTTACGTGAGATTTCTTCCGCCTTTTCGTTTTTATACACACGAGACAAACTTTTGCTTGTGCAACAAGAAAATGCACTTCTTATTTGCTGTAAAGAGTTCCAAAAAAAGTTCGGTGACATTGATTCTGATGAAATGAGCGCTGAGCTACAGCGGTTTGTTTTAATTTTACAAAAAAAACGCAATCTCAATACGGCTCAAGACTTTCTGAACTATCTTCTAAAGACTCATTTATTTGAATTGTATCCGAATGTGTACATCGCACTTCGAATCTTACTAACTTGCCCCGTGACTGTTGCCAGCGCTGAAAGAAGCTTCAGCAAATTGAAACTGATCAAAACTTTTAATAGAACGTCTATGACAGACAGTAGACTATCTTCATTAGCCATGTTGTCAATCGAAAATGACTGCGCCCGATCTCTTGATTATGACAATGTCATAACAGCATTTGCGAACAAAAAGGTTCGCTCCAGACTATTTAAATGCTACTGTGTTTTTATAACTTTTTCATGTTTTTCAGTGTCATTGCTTTCGTTTCGCAGTGTCTGCATAAATGTCCTACTGAACTCTGGCATCGGTGCCGAATTTTTTATGACTTGCACCTTCGGTATCGGCATGCTTTATTCTGACATTAGCCTGTTTACTTATGTACAAATTGTGGTGTATTTTCTTAATGCAGCTTTTCAATTTTACACCTCTAAAGTGATATGACCTGTGCGCAGGGGCTCTTGCGCTTACTTTGGGGGGGCCCGAAGTTGGAGTGCTACGGGACTGGGAAAGGGGCCTATTATTTTGCTCTATTTCACTGGCATTTTGTTGTATCAAAGCAACCAGTGATCCTCACGAGAAATAATGTGAAAGACAGAAACTTTTATTGGCTTTCCAACATGAGGGGAACAAACACGGTGAAAGACGTTTTATTTTTGATTATGTGCAGTGGCAGTAAGTTATTCAATATTTTTGGTTTCGCTTATAGATTTTGGTTTTTTCTTTTATTATCTTGAATTTGAAGGTCTATTAGTGTTTTGTGCTCGTGTTTGACGGTGGCTTGGTTTTCATTTTTTAAGGGTCTTTTTTTGTGTTTCTAAAACAAGAGAAATATTCTGCCGGAATGACAGTGGTGTTGGTTTTGTGGCGCAAGCCGTTTGAGGCGGCCGAAAACGCCTTTGTCTTAAGAACAATGACAGGTCTTTTCTTATAAAACGTGACAATGCAGTATCTTGCATTGTCGTTAAGTTATCATAGCAATAATTTAAGCCACTTGGAAAGTTGGTGAGACAGATAGATGGAGAAGCGTGGTTGTTGAAGGAAGTTTGTTTGGAGCCACATTTGATGATAGACAACCACGGTGCTCCTTGACCAATGAAATACCACTAATTTCTTGCAAATTCTGAATAATTTATTGTTCGATTTTGAATGCGTTTCCATGGCAACCGCTTTTTTGTTTCAATTTAACGCTTAGATTGCTATTCAAGAGTTATTGATGATAGATGTGGTCATGGTTTTTAATTTAATTTTTTGACATTTTTTTCGATACCATATTTCAGTTCAGTCAGTAAGCATAAAATTACTTAAATACGGTAATTCATTTTTAAAGAGGAATTATCTAATGATTTGCGGAAATACAGAAAACTACTTGTACTCATTAAAAAAGTTAGGTAATCGCATTAATGTGGAAATTTGCTAAAGTCAATTAAAACTAAAAATATTATCAGCCAACTGGATAAAATTAGAATATTGAGTTGATTTTTAAACGAAGCATTTCCGTGTATATGCAACTTGTATAATTTAATTTTTTTCCATATTTCCGTATGTAGGCCATTACCGTAATTCAGTCAATTTATGTAAAGTATCTTAGTGTGGTTCTTGTGTAGATGCTTCTCTTTGCTGCTTGGGATGTCCATCACTTCGATTGAAGCAGCCGTAATGTTTGTTGTTGGTTTTTTCTACGGTTTGAGCTTAAGCTTCAAGGATCACAATATTTTTTCCAAACCACTCCAGTTAAGGTTGGGGAACAATTTTTCAAGGTTAGATTTAATGATCTTAGTAACAAATGCGATTTCCTTTTAAAAACACAATGACAAGACAGCTACAAGATAATTGGTTAACTGCCGATGGGTTCCTAAATGTAACCACTGGTTGGTTGGAAGTTACATGTAATGTGAGGCTACCAATGGTTAAACCCTATACAGCTATACGTCGTGTGAGGTACCGGTAAACAATTGTCGACCGCTATAAGTAATGTTGTGGTTGTAGCTTATGTATTTGGCTTGCATTGTAATTGTACGTATGTTCTAAATATTTGCTTTGCTTTAATTTAATGTTTCGTAGAACTATACTCGTATCACGTGATTCATGTTCGTAATATATATTCTAACATTGCCCGCTTGTATTATTATTGCTGATTATTCTTCCGCTTTGTCATTCGTTTTTTCAATTTTTACTAGAATATTACTGCGATTGTTATCACCCATAATAAAGCAGTTAATTCTTTACCGTGCCGAGTGAGGATTAGTATAAATACTATAAAATTAGAAAAATAAACGAAGTTACGACAATGTAATATCACCAACAGTCGTATCCTAAAGGTGATGTTAGGTTACCAATGGTCTGAGCCTATAAGTAAAGTGAGGTTACCAACGGTTGTACCCTCTGCTGATAAGCGACCTTTGTTTTTACCATAAAAAGTTTGGGGTGCACTCGAGTAGATGCCAGTCCCCTCCGCGCATGGCGGTTGCACTCTTTGCCAAAAAACAACTCAGCTCGCTACTGTAGGTCGGCAATGTTGAGTCTCCCATTAGCCCCGAACACTTGTTTTCAGCTTTTGACTCTTCGAATAATGTCCAGTTTTTAGTCGACACTTGTTCTTCGATTAGTTTGCGACCGGCAAGGAATTTTTACCTATTGTAATCAATACTCAGGTTTGCAGACCTTATCTGCCATCAAGAACACCTCTATCTTGATTCACGGTATCAAGCACTTGATGTACAAATGCCAAAAGGGACCATGCATTCTTACCCCTGAATTTTTAGGGTGGCTAATGTATAAATGACCATTCTGAGCTGCGACTTCCTCACATTTCATGGCCTACAGCTTGATTTCAAAGACATATTGCTTGTGGAACTTCATGTAATTGGTTGGCACCATGAACACGTAGTTCACGGAAGTCGGTTCGATGAAACTGAGAGGCGGCCTCAACCTCAACATTCTGGCGACGAGGTTGACTTATATCAATCGCTCGCAATATTGACATTCTCACAGCTGAGCAAACCGCAACGCCTAATCATGATGTGGGGGGGGGGGGGCATTGATAAGTTTAGTACGCACAAGCAAAATAACATTTTACGTAAGCAAGCCGACGTTGCATGTGAACAAGGCGATATCACATGCAAACAGAGTGAGAAAGCGTGTGACCAGAAACATACCGTGGCAACTATTTTTCGAACACCCACAAACTCCCTGCGATCAGCAGTTCAGCGCACCACGTGAGGGCTGAGTTCAAGCCCATGACAGTGAAGCTTTCTAATGAGCATTCAATTGATACATCACTATACACCAAAAATCTCCTGTCAAGTGTTCCTCAGTTTCATTTAATCACAAAATAATTGACTTTTTCAAAATCAGGTTCTGTTTTATGAGCATGATTAACTATTATTATGGGATACTTGATGCTTTTTGTTCATCGGTCGCTTTGGCGCGCCGACCTTCCTTGCACCGGAGACTTTGCTTGGCATGCAGGAAAATGTTAGACAATTGGATAGGATGAATCCGCCCCCTTTCTCACAAATGAGCGATGCGCGTCCTTTTTCGTTGTTATTTCATTCTTTGCATTTGTTTGTTTACATTGCGAAGCTCGGATGGCAATACCGGCGATCATATTAAGTTACAACGCGAGCCAAATTCCGGCCAACCATGGACGACATTTATTTTTGTCGTACTTTTCCGCACATTTTGGTATTACCAGGCCCGACCACCTACGTTGGCAAATTGCTACTCAGTAAGACCAAGCCCTGGTTATCCCACCGGCGCTTTTTCCATGCTGCAAAGAAAGCTCAAGTCCGGCCAAGTACGTCGGAAATTATTTTGTCTATTGTATTTTTATTTCGCAACGCAAGATCCGGCCGCTTATCCCCGAAATCAACGCTCGCTCATCCGCTTCCCAATCCCGCAACTCGTCCACAAATTTAGCATTTTTTGCAAAGTCTTTGGAGGAGGATGGTTGGCTGCTGGTAGTAATGGATGAATTTCCAATGACATTTGCTTTTATGCTTTCAATTCATCAGCCCATCAACTTTGTGACTGACGTTGCTTTCACCTTTAGCCTATTGTTATTGCTATTTTTATTATTATTTTTTGCTTAAGCAGTCCTAAGCTTTTGCCGATGTGATTGCTGCTTTCCCAGCAGCAGACTGCTTTCTCAGCCAGCAGACTTAAGAAACTTTTGCGTTTTACTGCTTTAAGCCTGTTTTGCCCAAAAAAATTTTCAGCCCCCTACTGATGCTTAACATGTTTTTCTTGTGTGGTCTGTTATAAAAATGCTGCATCTATCGACCCACCATTTTCAAAAATCTGAGGAGTAGATCTGTGGTGGTAGGGGATGTATTTGGCTTGCACTGTGATTGTACGTATGTTCTAAATATTTATTTTGCTTTAATTTAATGTTTCGTAGAACTATACTCGTACCACGTGATTCATGTTCGTAATATATATTCTAACATTGCCGGCTTGTATTATTATTGCTGATTATTCTTCCGCTTTGTCGTTCGTTGTTTCAATTTTTACTAGAATATTACTGCGATTGTTATCATCCATAAAAAGCAGTTAATTCTTTACCGTGCCGAGTGAGGATTAGTATATAATTACTGTAAAATTAGAAAAATAAACGAAGTTAAGACAATGTAATATCACCAACAGTCGTATCCTAAAGGTGATGTTAGGTTACCAATGGTCTGAGCCTATAAGTAAAGTGAGGTTACCAACGGTTGTACCCTCTTTGTAATGTGAGGTTGCCACTGGCATTACCCTATATGTACTGTGAGGTTTTCAACAGTTGTACCCTATATGTAAAGTGCAGATATCTAAGGCACTTGGCAAAAAATGAAACTCACATGAAACGATGGAAATAGGGAATCCCAAAAAAAATGTCAAAACATCCAACTAAAACTGCAACCAAATCAATCTTCAATAAAAAGTCGGTTCGGTAGATGGCGTAGTGGTTAGAGCGTCCACTTCACAGTCGGTAGACCAGGAGTCTAATCCCTTTGTCGAGTCATACAAAAACACTTAAAAAAATGGTATTTACAGCTTCCCTGGTCGGCGCTCGGCATTTAGGGGAGGTTGTGGTGAATAAGGCGGCAAGCTCGCTTGTTGTGTTCTTGTGCAAGGCATTTTAGGAGACGCCTAGTCTTTTTGTGGAAGACAGGTGGCCCAGACACCACGGAAATGGCAACTCCCAAGCGAGTGCGGACGTCCCGTCCCAAATATAGCAATACAATTCGATTTCTCATGAATGAAGGATAAATATGGCAAATAAAAAAAATGTGGTAATTTATTTGAAAGGAATTTCTGACTGATGGAAATAAGCAAAACTACCTACTAAAAAAAGTACGGAAATTCCATAAGCATGGAAACTTACAAAAGTCAATAACAACCAAAAGTAAGTGGCTTTGTTGCTGTTGACAGCATTTTACTCTTGGAGGATATTTTGCCGATCATCATTCAGATGTATTTAAATAGGCATTACACCTGGTGGTGGTGGTGATGTAGTGTACTGGATAGTGCAGCTGGCTTCAAATGCGATGCTTGTGGGTTTGAATTTTAGCTGGCAGGGTATTGAGACAAAGGCAGTGTACATAGGAAGGGGGCCCAGTGTGTGAAAGTATGGAGGAGTGTACAGTATCAGAGTATGGGGAGTGCACACAGGAGGTAATACTTTTTTAGCTTTTCGTAGAAATTGACCAATCAGAAACTACCAAAAGCCATATGTTTCATTCATCATTAAAACTGATCAATCTCAAATATCTGATAGCAAAATAGCTTCCAAGGGTAAAGTGCTGTTGACAGCAAAATAGCCACCACCAAAATCAAAAGCATAGGCAGTGGCTATTTTGCCGTCAACGGCATTTTATCCTTGAATGCTATTTAGCTGTCAGACATTCGTGATTGGTCAATTTTATTGATGTATTAAACAAGTGACCTTTGGTTGTTTCTGATTGATCGATTTCAATTACGAGTTTAAAAAAATTACACCCCCAGTTTACACTCCCCCGTACATTCACTTATCGGGCTCCCCCTCCAATGCATGCTGACTTTTTGTAAGTACTCTGCCAGCAAGGTTTCAAATCTGTAACCATCGCATTTGCAGGCAACAGGGCAGCTGCACTATCCACTACACCAGGGGTGTCAAACTCATTCAGTGCTGCGGGCCACATTTACATAGGAGAAATTTATGTGAGCCACAGTCAGCTGAAGAACAGTTTAAGCAGTCAAGACTGTATATCAGTGATCACCAAGCTTTGATCAAACGATTTCCGAAGGTTATAATGTTGTCCGAGATGGTGCTGATCTCCAAAAAAAAGGTTGTCACCTCTCTCACTGCAACCCGTCATGCCAGCCGCGTCGTCACCTCTCTCACTGCAACCCGTCATGCCAACCGCGACTTCTAGAAGGTCAACCATTGCTTCAGGGCCACTTCCACGTAATGTTCGCAGATCGATTTGGAGTCCAGGGCACTGTGGCACAAAATCCTTACACGGGCCACATTTGACCCGCGGACCGCGTGTTTGACACCCCTACACTACACTACAGCATCACTGCCACAATTGTAGCAAATATGACAATTTTGTTACATTTGAACATATATGGCAAAATAGCTACTTCCAAAAGTATAACCACTCCATCGAGTGATATGAAATAATTGGATTGAATAAAACTAAGCATTTCTGCGAATTCCGCAATTTGATAGGTTTTTTCCATATTTCCATAAGAATTTTTGTATTTACATGAGTCCAAAAACTTCTGTATTTTAGAGATTTTTGCGTCACATGTTATAAAGTACTTAAGAAACCCACTACTAACTAGTGCTAATGACTCAATGATGAACGTTATTTAAGGTCTGCATATTGATTTAAACAATGAGTCAATCATTCATTATATTTTGCCCAAATCAGCAAAAAATAAAAAATAAAATTTGACAACAGTGACAAAAAAAGGAGACAATGGCAAAATGCTATATGTTGAAAACATGAACATTAAACAAAGTTTAATTAAAGTTGGCCTTCTTACCTGTTTACACTTTATGTCATAGTTGATAGGTTTAGGTACAAAGAACCTCCACATTGTTCACAGCTAGTGTGCAAGATTAAAGATAGAATGAGCAAGTTAACTCTTTTGCTCCCGGGTGAATAGCGAAAAAAATGTCCCTAAAGTGGCAGTGCGAAAAACTGTCATAATTTGTCATAATCAATCATAATTAATCATCATAAAATACCCTAAGTTTGTTTGTAAATCATTACTCATCTGTTTACTTCTACATTAAGTGTTATATATCGTTGAAATCTACATTTCTTGAGGATTTCAAATATAATAAAAACAAAAAAAATTTTTGTTTTGAATATGCAAATTTTATGCAAATGAACTCCCAACTGGGGCTGAGTTGTCTTCAAAATTAAAGAGGTACCCTCACCTCAAAGATCACTACAGATTTTATTTTCTACCAATTTCTTTAGAAATGGTCGCAAAATGATGCTAAGAAAATAAGCTTTCAAGATATATCACTCAAAACTTACCTACAAACCTAGGTTTCCTACAATTTGCAACTTTCTGAGGCACATCACCTTTTTTTTGACCGGTACCGACCGGTACCAAATTTTGGTAGTTAAATTTAGTACCTAAAACATGATCAGTCATTATCTGCTAGAGGTTAGCCTAAACCATGTAACATTATGTATTTTTGAACAGGGAATTCCCTCAAGATTCAGAAAATATCAAGTTTAAATAAAATATGCTGTCACTGACAATGAAACAGAAGCTTTTTTACATCCCTCACATTTGTTGAGAAACATGGGGGACACAGCAAACTTTGATTTAGAGAAGCCAAACTTCTGCCAGCTTTTAAACTTGTATTTCAGTCTTTATCTCCTTGGAAACTTGATGCGAAATGACGACTTTAGTGGTAAAATATTTGCAATTTATTTTATCTTTTTATAGGATGTAGTTTTTGTAAAAATTAAAATTTAGTGAAGGTAAGTCAAAAAATTTTTGGGGGGTTTGAACTGATATGATGTACAGTACTCATTTTTAATCAGTAAATATCATATACTACTTAGTCTAGACTATTTAAAGTTATATATTGCTGGAAAGCAAATTTCCTAAGCTTTCAAATGAAACCGGCATTTAGCAACATATCATATTTTTTACACACTAAATTGACTTTTATCTACTTATCATTCAAATTTGTTTGGGGGGGTTTTGAGACCCCTAAAAAATTTGGAAATCTAAAAAAGTAAAATTTTTTTTATCGCTTGAAATTTTGTCAAATGATGCCCCAAAAGAGTAGTTTTCAGACTGTGTTAATGATAAAGGGTTTGGTTATGTGGTAAAGATGTAATCTGAATTTGATTTTAGCATAGTTGGCACATGCTGAGAATTTGGCAAATTTTGTCGTCTGCAACTGGGTTGTTGGTCTTTTTAACCGTTTTTGGGTATAAAAATCCATAAATTAGGGAACAAATTATACATCTTTGGATGCGTGAGGAAATAAGCGTGATCTTTTGAAAATTTTATGAAAATCAGATGAAAAGTAAAGTCACAAATCGATTTTTTAGTAAACTAATTTTGTAACTCAATTTGAAAAATTTGACGTAAACACTGAAAACAGAGATCATCAATCGATGATCGCGGGAGCGAAAGAGTTAAATGTGCTACCAGTAAATGAGACATAGCAAAAAGAACTAGAGTTTTTCTTTACTGAGTTAAATGTATGATTCTGGAATCATCAGTTTGCTTTTGAATTTTGATGAAACATTTTGGTGGTTTATCAAGTAAAAGTGCTCAAAAAATTTAATCACAATGTATTTACGTTATTGGAGGCTTACTAATTTGATCAGCCAATATCTTTGCACAATTTAAGAATTGTATTTTACACTTATGACGAAAATCTGATTAATCATAGATTTGTAAGTTGCAATTAGCAGGTTTTGTAACACGAAACGTATAATTATAATATAGGTTGGTGGCCATTTTGCCGTCAACGGCATTTTACCTTTGGAGCCTGTGGCAGCTCGTGTTTGAATTTGTTGGAGGAGCTGCAAGTTATTTTTTGATTCCTTTGCTCTCTTTGCAGGCAGTTTATTTGCCGTTGTTTAGCTATAAATGTGCAAATTTTCCGAAATTCTGCTTTGTATTGGTTGTATTCAGCCAGGCATTGCTTGATTTTTATAATTTAATAGTCATTGATGTTACAGATAATAAGCTACGCTTTTAGCAATACCCATTGCTTATGATGCCAATTTCTATAACTCGAACCAAATAGTGTCTGACTGAACTTTCACTACCACGTCGTTTTGGAAAACTTGCATTTTCAAACTGCTCTGGCCGACATTAACTTTGTAGTTACTGTTCAGAGCTAACCGAAGAAAGATATTGCTTATTTTATTGTAAATAGGCCTAACCTTTGTCTATTCTTTGTGTGGATAATCTAAGCAGAGCGCTTCCCTATGTTTTGAGTAGATTTCTCAAAATGCGGAGCATGTTTAAGAGAAAATGCTGAAGTAGTAGCCTACTGGTAATGAAAAATGGGTTGACAGCAATTAGGCAATGAATCTGAAATACTCAAAGCTTATTTATGAACAAAGTCAGTTCGCCGGCTTGCAAAATTATTGATAACACTACTATTATTATTAACAACACTACTATTAAAATGTTTTGTTTCTGATCATTGTTTTTTTCAATGGAAAGCATGGCCAATGCAGTAAGCGGCTGGTTAGTCATTGTGCTTCGAAGAAACATTTTTATGCGTTTCAAAGGCGAAAAACGCCTTTCTGCCTCTGACGTTGTAAGTGGGGTTGTAATTAAAACCTAGAGCAATTTTATGCCGTTAGGGAATGTTCATTGAATATTTTGTTCCAAAACAAACGCGTGACAGTCTAGAAGGTTGTCACGCCACATGTCTTCTCGCACTTACAAAACAGAAAGCTCATTGCGCAAAAGCTCTCTGTCATGGATCGAGAATGCTCTAATCATTTTTGTCAGCATAGAGATCGGAAAGGCGTTCTGTTTACCTGGAAACTTTAAGCAGCAAAGAGCTGAACTGCTGTAAAGTGATATTTGAAGAAATCCGCTCCCAACATTGCAAGATAGCAACGTTGCATGATTCGCGTGCATCAGCGGTGAGCTTGTTGATATGCCGTCGAGATTAAACTAGAACATAATCTGGTTCTTTAACTTCATTCCTTATTTTGTGAATACCGTACCTGAAATGAACAAACTCACTGCAGTATGTGCAGATCTGGGGGTTATTTCTTTTGACTGCATGCAGTTACCCATAAAGAATGTCGACGTGAGGCATTATTTTCTCGAAAAATACTGTCAAAATTGAAACTCCGTGTGTTGTAGAGTTTGTTTGATCCCAACAGCCCCAGAGCAAGTTTCTTTCGATAACAAAGTTTCTAATTTATCACAACATTGAATAACTTTGTCGGGATTTTCGTAGACAGTTGCAACAGCTCTGCTTTTAAAATTCCATCTCGTTGTTGACGGTGTTGGAATTCTTCTGTTACTAACGCATTCTAAAGCAGACATTCTTTGCGGAGACCGGGAAAAATATGACGATATTCCCGAAAAACCACCAAAGAAAATTGATTCTAGGGTATTCTGCGATGCAGCTCTTTGCAAGATTAAATTCAATTAAGGGCCGAAAGAGTGAACAAGGTGCGCGTTATTGTATATTTCTTTGACGAGTACTTGCACACCTCCATAAGAATTAGTTATCGCGGCCGCACCGTGGTAGCTCTGAGCACTTAAACATTGCGGACGATCACCGATTAATAGTCGAATTTTCTCCAAAATAACGTTGCAAAGCTTTTTGCTGCAGTCTGGTCAATCGCATTAAAAAATCTCCAAAAGTGTTCAACGGGTTTTGCATTAACAAGATATTGCAAAACGATAACCTGCTATGTTTTACAAAAGACATCGGTAGTTTTATCACTAAATACTCGAAATTTTTAACTTTATCTCGGATTTGATCTTCACATACCGGTACCGGTATTTATTTAATGCTATACAGCAACTCATTAGAAATTGTTTTGGCAGTGCTTTTGAATACAGTAGCTGATCTCAAATACGCATCCAAACTTGAGTCCAACGAGCAGGAAAAATTCAATAGTCCCAGAAAAATCCCCGGGTTTTCTGATTCTGCGCTTTCGTCGTGACCTCTCAGAGGCATCTTAAACTTTCCGTAGAATTTCAAACAATCAATGATTTTGAACAGTGCATCTGTTCTTCGACACTCGCTCCTTATGTTTCATAATAGATAACCTGTATCCACTCTCTATTTCTTCGGCAATGTTTACTTTTCCAACCATGGTCAAATCTATAGTAATGCTCATATGCGTTATAGATTTTTTGTGTTTTGTAATATTTTCAGTGAAATGCTTGAGGTCTCTGCCGCCATTGCGTGGCCAAGTGGTGTTTGCTCCGAACAGCAGGCAAGGAGAGCAATACAAAGCATAAGAAGCATCGCACCGCAAAGCTGTAAAGAGTCTTGTCGTAAAGACAACGGTTGAATGTACAAGTGTGATTCTTTTTCCTGCTGAATGAATGTACCGGGAGTTGGTCTTCCGGCCTATTTTACTGCAAGCTTTTGATGAAGAGACAGAGGAGAAAACCTGATGGGTTTCAAGTATGACTTGGTGCAACACTGCTCTGTTGTAACTGTGTAATTGCACACTAAAGCTGCAGTAAACGATTGCGGTAGGCTAATTTAGTGCACAGTGTAGTAATTTTACTTTGATAAGATATTTCTAGATCAAAAAAGCAAATACAAACCAATAAAACGTTTTCCCACTTATATCACTAAGCTAAGGACTAGTCTGAAGAGTAACGCACATGGATAAGTGCAAGTTGTACGAATTTTTCATATATCAACCTATAACCGGTCAATTTGATGACTGGCTAAATTTCTTTTAGCCTCCCTAGACGTCAGCAATATATACACTAATTGCGGTAGTTTGATATTTAAATGACAAAGTGAAAGTTTGCCGATGACATTTTTTGACAGATTTTTGTACTCGTTTCGGTATTCCTGTACTTTAGCGCAGTAAATTATTTAAGCTCAAAGGGCAGTGTACACTGTAGGGCCAGGCCCGGTATGTAAATGTACGGGGCAGTGTACACTGGAAGGGAGTGTACAGGGTGGGTTCCAGTCTACACTGCCCCGTACATTTACATACCGGGCCTGGCCCTACAGTGTACACTGCTCTTTCAGCTTAAATAATTTACTGCATTAAAGTACAGGATTACCCTCGTTTCTATCACTGAAAAGGTTTTTTGTGAAGAAGATGGTGCATTCCTCTTGTGTTTTTCTGTTGCCTCATGCTTTGTCTGATTTAATAGTCTTGGCACAATAGTGCAACTGCACAGTTTGCAATATGTGATTTAGAGCCATTAGCTGATTTAGTGAACCACGCAAATGACTCTTCCCCTTGCTTGTTTTATTTTCAGTTGCTCTCTTGTGACGATTTCCACTTTAGCATAATGAAGGGCTTGGAAGTAAGAAATAATTATTGAATGGCAGAATCAGAATGTACATCTGACACTATGCAGTCAACACTGACATCTGTATAAAAAAAACTACAAAAATCAAAAACTAAACAAAAAGAAATATTAAGCGGACAGCAATATTTTACAATCCAATATACAATACAATCTGTCTCTGTCACACCAACACTGTGATGATAACTAAGGGGTCATGCATCTGGCAACCTGCAGCTCTGCTGCGGTGCTGTGCTCAGTTTAGTTACAGTCTCAACAGAATATGTACAGTGCGGGACAAAAACCATAGATGTTGAGTAGCCAAGCAGTATTGTTGAACACTAAATATTGTTATTCATATAATTATAAAAAATAGAAACTAGAATAGAAAACTAAAAAAGCCAAAACATCAAACTGAAATTCTGGCACCACGCTTGTTTTAAAAAAGCCAGATTTATCAAATTTGGCGTTAAAAAAGCCAATATGGTAACCCTGCCAACTATTGCAACTAGCTTTGTTTTGAAGCCACAACATCAAGAGTCTCAGCAGGAATCGTTATGTCATAAAAAAAGTGACAAGAATCAAATGACCTTGAAAGCAACGCATATACATAATTAGAGTGCTACTGATTTTGCTCTTCCTGCAGCTATTTTTTATAGCTTAATAAACAGTATTGAAAAGTTTGAGATATTCATGTATACAGAAAAATTTGGATTAATTGTGTTGACAGTATTTACATCGGCAAAAATATTTGCTGTAATCTAAAACAATTATAAAACAACTATATCGCTTTACAAAATTACAGTCTTGAGCACTGCAGCTGCAGCTCGTTCTATGCACCATTATGATGTTGTCACATGGAAGCCGTATGTCGCACGCTAACTTAATTTATTGTGAGGAATTGACATTATAAAAAATTTAAAAAACATTGTAAAAATGTGTAATGGAGCTGCAGCCTATAGGCACAACCCACCACTGCTTGTGCACTATTTTGCTGTCAATGGCATTTTACCCTTGGAGGCATTTTGCTGTCAGACTTTTGCAATTTGTCAATTGTAATATGATGTATAAAACTTGTGACTTTAAGTTGTTTCTGATTGGTCAATTTTAATGATGAATTAAAAACAATTTGCATTGGGTAATGTGTAATTACCCCATACATTTACATTCTGGGCAACCTGCAGTGTACACTGCCTTTCTCTAAGTGCCCTGCCAGCCAAGACTCCAACCCATAACCATAGCATTTCAAGGCAGCTGCACTATTCATGCACATAGCATCACTGCCAAAATGGTAGCAATTATGGCTATTTAAACACACATGATTGGTGATGGCAAAATAGCCTCCAATGGTAAAATGCCATCAACAGCAAAAGAGCCACTTTCTATAATTAAACCTTTTTTTTACATATTCCTAATGGAAAATGGAGTTTCAAGAAATATAATGTTGGCAGTGGTTTTTGCATGTAGAGGACTCAAAGATGTAGCACCAAAAAAAAGAGTAGTCAAATTGTGGTTAAGTGTTTTTAGTGTGACTCCACAAGTCCACAGCCTTGTATTCTCTCTTGTCCTTTTTTTTTCAATTGGGATGACGATTTCTGTTTGCCAATCTTTTGGAGTCTTCCATAACTTCATGCTGCACCACTTGACCTTGAGTTAACCATAAAGGTTCCTCTGTTCAGAGATTTCAGCATTTTAGACTGGATTTCATTTTTCTCGGTAACTTCTTTTTTTTGAATAAGTTGACCTGTTGATCAGTGATAGCAAGGGAAACCTCTTCTGTGCTGATGTAGTATATGGCAAATAAGGCTAGTAATGAAGCATCTCCGTGTCCACGGCTATACTTTTTAAGATCTCTGAAGTATTCTTTCCATCTGCTCAAAATGCCATTTTTCTAGTGATGAATTTGATTTTGTTGGTCTGTACCCAATTTTTTTTTCAAATGACCAGAATTTTTATAAAGAATTTGGTCATAAATATTTTTTTAATTTGGTCATGTTTAAACAGTTGTGCCACACATTTAAATACTATAAAACTTACAAGTCAATTATAAATTAAATTTTCATACTGTTTGTCCAAATACTCTGTTTTTGTAATGCATGTGATTGGCGCTTTGCACCCATTGCACTTTATTGTTATTATATTGCTGGTACTCAGTTGAGTGTAGATGATAGCAAATAAAATTGATTGCAATTGGTGGAAACAAGTTGTTTTTTTGATGGTGTGCATTGATGCAAAAAAAACTGACATATACTCAACAGTAGTGTTCTACTGCATTGAATATAGGCAGTGCTTTAGCAATTGCTGATAATTTTGGCCAATGAATACTATTCTACTCTCCTCAAAAAAGATGTTTATTGGCTTTCAAACATATTGGTAAAGAAATATAGACTGCATTTCACATGTATTGTTTTAGTGGAGAGTTTGGTTGAAATCAATATTAATTTGAAGTTGTACATTTATGTTTTGTTTTGCTTTTCTTTGACCATGTTTATTTCAAGGCTAGTTACTGTTGACCATATTTATGCATGGACTGTATTTTATTGAAATTTGGAGTTCTTTTCATTATTTTTCATGCATTAAAAATCAGTTATTTTAAATTTTTTCAAGAGAAATCAAAATTATTTTAATGATTCAAAAAAGTGACTGAAAACAGCCACCTCTTTTTTCTTCCAGCTAAATTCTAACTGCCAATTTTCTAGAAATTTACCCTTAAAGAACCTCACTGTATAGGTGATTATTGCTGTACAGTTTGATATTGCCAACCAAATAATTTGCTGTCTTAATTTTTTGGCAAAAAGCTTGCATGACACTTTGAAATGCCTAAAGATTATATATTGGTAATTTGAATCCATTAATTTCAAATTTTAGTGTTTATGTTTTGGTAATAGAAATTGTCCAAGCTATGTAACAAAACACTATTAACTAAATGTCTGGTCCAAGCAGTGTCACCTCTGAGTTTTTAACGTAGTTTGTGCCAAGAAATTTTGACTCTTACAAATTTTAAGTCCAGCATTACATGTCGACAAATTTCAAATACCTCCTCTGCTTGAATCTTTCACTCCTGCGATCATCAATTGATGATTTCGTATTTTTAGTGTTTCTCTCAAATTTTTTCTGCCGAGTTACGAAATCAGTTTATTAAAAAATGGATTTGTGATTTTATTTCTCACCTGATTTTCATAAAATTTCCAAAAGATCATGCTTAATTCTTCACGCTTCGGAAGATATAAATTTGTGCCTTAATTTTTGGATTATCTTACCCAAAAAGGGTTAAAATGATCAAGAACCTAGTTGAAAACCACAAAATTGCCAAATTTTCAGCCAGAGCCAACTACCATAAAATCAAATTGAGATTACAGATTTTTCAGGAGAGCAAACTTTTTAATATTAACACAGTTTAAAAAGTACTCTTTTGTGGCATCATTTGACAAAATTTCAAGCAATAATGTAAAAATTTACCTATTAAAATTTTCAAGTCTTTTAGGGGTCTCAAAACCCTCCAAAAATTTGTATGGTAGGTAGAAAAAAGTAGATTTGGTGCATAAAAAATATGATGTGTTGCTAAATACCGGTCTCATTTGAATGCGTAGGAAATTTTCTTTCCAGCTATATATTACTTTTAATAGCCTAGGCCACATATGTCAAACTCAGGCCTGGGGGCCAAATTTGACTCGCAGCGTAATTATAATTGGCCCGCAAACACTTTTTGAAATTTTGCCATATACAAATAAATACGACAAGGGGATTAACAGGGTGTGTGTGTGCTTAAAAATATTCACCGTAATTGACAATATGTGTTTAATATCATGTAATTACTGTCCTGGAAAAGGCATTAACCTTTTTTTTTATTTTTTTTAGAGGCAGCACCGTTATTGCGCGCGAAGATGCCACATTGCAAGGACATATCGCAAAATTTGAGCTAATGCAATTTTTTTTGTGGCATGCAGCAGTACGAGACAACAAGCCCTGGCCCTCAACCACTCTTAAATGGTCAATGCGGCCCTTTGTGAATTTGAGTTTGACACCCCTGGTCTAGGCTAAGCGGTATATGATATTTACTGATCAAAAATGAGTGCCACACATTATATCAGTTCATAACCTCCCAAAAATATTTGACATATCTTCACTAAATTTTAATTTTTACAAAAACTACACCCTTTAAAAAGATAAAATAAATTGCAAACATTTTACCACTAAAATTGTCGTGTTCTATCAAGTTTCCAAATAGATAGAAGCTAAAATACAAGTTTAAAAGCTGGCAGAAGTTTGGCTTCTCTAAATCAAAGTTTTTTGTGTCCTCCTTGTTTCTCAACAAATGTGAAGGGTGTAAAAAAGCTTCTGTTTCATTGTTAGTGACAACATATTCTATTTAAACTACATCTTTTCTGAATCTTGAGGAAATTCCCTTTACAAAAATACATAATGTTACATGGTTTAGGCTAATCTCTAGCAAATGATGACTGATGATGTTTTAGGTACTAAATTTAGCTACCGAAATGTAGTACCGGTCAAAAAAAAGGTAATGGGCTTCAGAAAGTTGCAAATTGTAGGAAACCTAGGCTTTTAGGTAAGTTTTGAGTGATATACCTTGAAAGCTTATTTTCTTAGCATCATCTAGCGACCATTTCTAAAAAAATTGGTAGAAAATAAAATCTGTAGTGATCTTTGAGGTAGGGTACTACTTTAATTTTGAAGACAACTCAGCACCAATTGGGAGGTAATTTGCATATTCAAAAAAATTTATTTTGTGTTTGAAATTTTCAAGAAATGGAGATTTCAAAGATATATAACACTTGATGCAAAAGTAAACAGGTGAGTAATGATTTGCAAACAAACTTGGGGTATATAATTGAGATTGATTATGACAAATTATGACAGTTTTTCGCATTGCCATCTTACGGAAATTTTTTTGTGGTAGCGAAAGAGTTAAGTGCGTTAGCAAACATGAAAATAATGTGCACAACTTGTGCTGTTTTTTAAAACATGTGTTGTGGAAAAAATTTGGCAAGTGTCCACTTTAATTGTCAATTTTCCGAAGGATTTTCCTCAGATAAAAGCGTTAATGAGCAATCTCTATTCCATTACTATGTTGTTTTAATGTAAGTTATAGAATTGTAACTTTGTAGGCCTAGTGTTTTTAAACTGTTTTAGCATCTGGACGTATTGCACTTTGATATTTACTGCTAAGTTTATGTATGTCTTCTCCGGAAGAGGAGTGTGTCGATACTGTGCCTACCTCCATGTCAGTGCTTCAGTCTCACTCAAATGATGTTAGTAAATTGGATAACAGAAAGATTGAACAAAATTTTTATTGCAACGAAGCTGGTTTGAATACTTCAGTGCAAAGTCACAAATATGTGCCTACTACAAAATCTTTGAGTTCAGAAATAACTATGGCAAGTGCCAGCACTAGTTTTGACACCTTAAGTTTAAATAAAACAAATGGAGATCATGAAGATACCAATTTTTTGTTTAACTCAAATTTAGTGGAATGTGATTTGATTAATCCTGATGAGGATCCTATGTTAGGTGCTGGACTTACTCATGAACAATTTAACTTGAAAGCTAAGGATGTGGTTGAAGGTGAATCAGAAAGCTCTGGTCGTGAACAATTCCATCCACCTACTCTTAAGGAAAACTTAAAATTTGACTCATTGCAATCAGAAAGTGATTCAAAATCAGTTAGCTCTGATTCTGTGCCTAATTGGCGTAAACTCTCTGGTGATGAAGGAAGTTATTTTTGGAATGTTGATTCTGGCATGGATCAATATGAAACTCCGAGTGAATTGAAAGATTTTGTTTGTGATGAAGATCATTTTGAGTCAGTAGATTCAAGCCTTGCAGATTTAGAAGGTGCTGCTCTGCGATATGCTTCGCTTCACATCAATGAAGAGCCAGTTAATGAAAAGAAGGTTGCTGAGTGGGCAAGCTGCAAATATGTTGGAAGAATGTTTTCAGTGCAGTCGCTAGGTTGGTTGCCACTGGAGCATTTCTCTGTTGATCCTGAAACTAACAGTGCAGAGGTAAATGCCTGCATTAAGCATTTGTCATCAAGCCATGGACAAATTATGGATGGAGTTGGCGCCTGGGGAGAGGGAAAGAGCTTGATGTTATTGATTGATGATGAGTATTTGAATCTGCTTGATCCGGTATCACAGGCAATATTACAGAAGCAAGCAATAAAGCACATCAAGGTTTGGGGAGTTGGTGGAAGCAATCCACATGATTTTGCTTACGTTTCAAAGGATTATTCAACTCGTCAATACAAATGTCATGTATTTCGATGTGATGCATTGGCAAAAGTAATTGCTCAGGAATTATTTGGTGCTTGTGAAAAACTTCCATTAAGATCAAAAAAGATAAGGAATGACTCTAACAAAGATGAGAAGCATCAAACTGCTTTCTCAGCCAGCATACCAACCCTGAAGTCTGAACCAGGGACTTCATTTCAGGTGAAGTACATGGGCAGTCAGAAAGTAATATCTGTGAAAGGGATTCAAACAATTAAAAATGTTATTCGCAATATTACGACCGATGATGTGGCACTTATTGAAGATTGCGACCTTGTAGTCACTGCATCAGCTTTGATGATTAACCGTATGAGTGATGGCTGTAATCTTGTCAATTGTCGAATGAGATGCCTTTCATTTATGGGGATTGGGGATGATGTCAGCTTGTTTGCATTCATAAATGCTGTGGGTAATGATGCAAAGTGCCATGTAGTACTGTGCCAACCAAATGCAATAAAGTTAGCCATGGCAGTGCAGGAAGCTTGTGTGCTAAGATTCCAAAAAGCTGTGGATTCAAGGCAGCCTACCCAAGAAAGTTTGGTGGCGCCAGCAGAATCTCCAAAAACGTTCAAGCAATATTTCAAGAATATTTTTTCAAAAAAAAATGCTGCATAAACCGATTTGCTGTCTCTACATGCCAATGCATTTTTTACTCCAGTTCTGGTCATTTGACTGCAGTTTTGTGCATTTGTTTAATGTTGCAATCACTTATATATTGTGCTTTAGTGCTGTATTTCTGTTTTATATGATTGGCGGGGGGGCAACCCTAAAATATTGAAATATGGATTTACAGACATGCAAAAAGAATTGCAGAAACATAAAAATTTGCAAAACTCAAATTACTAATCTTCAGACCAACTTAGTGATTGCATACTGTATTTCATTGTGGATTTTCATCATTCAATAATTCTGTCTTTTGTCAAATTTCTGTAATTCTATGATTTTATAATGAAATTTAGTAATTCCAAATTGTTGTCCTTATTTTAGTTTTGCATGACGGCAGCTAAATATTTAGTAGTTTAACAATAAATATATTAGTTGGAAACATCATAATATGGGTAGCAGCATGGTAGTAAACATGATTTATATACAAATATTTTATTTAAGCAAAATCAAATAAACCTTTTGGGAAACATTCTTTGTTAGGACCTGATCAATTAAAAATTTAATTCCAGAGCATGCTTTTTACTAAGACAAAATTAAAAAAAAATTAGCGTAATTCTCCGGCAACCAACAGCTTATTCATTCAGTGCAGGGGCAGCCAACCTGCGGCTCTTAGGGTCCTGGATTGCAGCTCTTTTGAGTCAACTCTGTGTTCAGTGATTGAAAGGAGTGATGTGTAAAGTGAAGGGGAGCATGTTAAATTCCTAGGCTGGCAAAGTTTACACAAGGTTAATACTGCTTTAGAAATTGATCTCCAAAAAGAAGCTGTCATTCCACTACCTTTTCGGATAAAAATACAGACGAATCCAGTTAATTGCTTTACGGATAATTGCATAATATGTTTTATTGCATAAGAGTTGTAAATTCCAAACCTATTTGTTTGTTTATACTAATTTCGGATAAACGCATAATCAGCTTAATTGCATAAAATAGGTTGGCAAGTTGACTATGCAATTAACCGGATTTGACCGAATAGCATTTGCAGTGTTGTGTAGACCAATCTCCAAAAAAAGAGACCAGCATCCTCTGCTCGCGTGAAAAGTGCAAAAGTTCAGAGTAACAGCCATGTTGCAGCTCTTTCAGCGATGGTCTCTATCAATTTTGGCTCTTCATACAGCACAGGTTGGCCACCCCTGGTTCAGTGGTTCAAAGCATATGAAGAGAGAAAAAAAATGCTCAATTTTGTTTTTGAAGCTATGCTGCTGCCACCAAGTTATTTTATTGGTTTATGAACTAGAATTCAAGGTCTCAATCTGCAATGTTTTCAAGTATGCTGCAATTCGTTAGTATTTAGTTCAACTGTGGATTTTTGTTTTGGGCTGTTAAAATTTGAAAATTAATATTTCCAGTTCTTAAAGTGCCAGTGAACGTCAAACTTATGTTTTGCTATTGATTTTTGTATTAACACCTTGGTCGCCATATTCAAATAGATCGTATTTTTTAACCTGCATTTTGATGATGCTTTTTGTTTCATTTACAAAAAAGTCATGCCTAGCGTTTTGGTTCCATTATTAGGTTGAGTATGCAGAAAATAAAATCAGTGTGTGACGTCATACAAGCTAGAATTAGTTTGTATCAGGAGCCGGCAACCTGTCGCTTTGAAAGTCACGCGCAGGTCTTTCATTCGTAAACTGCAGCTCCGCATGACTTGGAAAATTTGTACTATTTCCAAAGTGCCAAACAACTCAAGTGCATGGAGGTTTTGACCGCTGTTCAGCAACGTATTGATCTATTTGTCTTGTTAAAGACCTTTTTTTGGAGACTAATCTATTTTAATAATTTTGATGTCTATTTTCGTGCCACACCATTTTTCCGAAAAACATTTTGGAAATGGCTTCTTGAAGTTGATTGCTTTTGTCATGCTAAATTGAATTTAAAAGGCAAATCAGTAGCTATTCGAAAGTCTTTATCTTGAAAAGTAATGTAAATTTCTAGAAGTTCGTGTTGTTTTTCTTAGTTAGAGCAAGCTCATTTTCATTATACACTAATAATTTATCGTTGCTGTGGCATTGAAGCAATTTAACTTTTTGGTCCATGTTCAAGTTGTTTTTGTGTCTATTTTATACGTTGGTTTCAGGTCATGGACTCAAAAACTGTGATGAGCAGGAAACATACAAATGAGGTAGAAAATGAACTCTTTGCTGGCGTGATTCAGATCAGCAAATGTTGAATGTGTGGGTCTGAAGCCCTCGCTCAAATTTAAATATTTGTTGTGCTAAACAGTTAGCTACAGGAATTTCCCACTTCAATGAACTCCTGATGCACTAATCGCTATATCACGACGTGCATACCAAGTTGATCTTAAAAAAAGGTTCTCTCGACCGTCAAAAAAAATCCTTTGGTAAAAAATACTTTTAACTTAATTTATATATACAGGGTGGGCCCAAAGTAGGTATACAATTATTAAAAGTAGGGTTTAGGTTTAAAAAGTAAGTTTGTAGTTCTCATTTAGGCACTTTTAAACTTCAAGAATGCTAGTTATACCTTAGACAAAACTATTTAATCTCTTAAGCGCTCAAAATCTCCTCCGCCAACATTGCAACATTCTTCACACCTGTCCAAAACACTCTGACACTCATTTTCTTTGCTCTTCATTTAAATTATTTGCCATTAAACCTAAAATAATCAAGATTTACAAAACTGTACTACCTTCCAACCAGCTAGAAAACTAATGTAAATTCAAGTTAGAATTATTATCTAAAAAATAAACAATGTTTGTACTAAACAAGTAACATAAAGTACACTGCATGTAACTTCTAAGCATATAAAAAATACTTTAATAACTGTATACCTACTTTTGGCCCACCCTGTATGAAAAGCAGCATTGCGTATATTACTTGCTTACTTTTAAAAACTAGTTTTACTATTTGTCAGATATCTTGTGCTGGAGATGAACCATAGCACTTTGTATTACAAGTATATTTTTGTACGTTTTTTCAGTATTTCGTTGGTGCTATTCCTCTGTGTACCCTGCAGCAAGTTTTACATCAGTATTTAGCGTTAATCTATCAAACTAAACAAAATGTTTGACATTTTCATAGAGTTTTATCAATATATTTTTTCAATCGTTTCGTATCTCCATAGAATTTATTATTGTTTGTTAGTTATCAGTTAAACTGTGTTTTGCTGATGAATTGCTCCCCAAAATTAAAATCAGGAAGCTGGGTTTTACAACGCTACTTATATGACAAGCGAGCAAAAAACTGTTTGAAGTGCTGTCCAAAAGCGTTTGATGTGGTGTGATTGACAGCTTAGTAGCTCTGCAATGCTTAACGAGGTTAAGGCCGTATTTAACGTTAGAGTCGTGGAATGGTTTCTATTTTTAAAAGCTGTTTAAAAACCTATCATTTTATAAGTGGTATTAACTTGGTGCGTGAAACTCTTTGATTAATGCCTCTTTCATCTGGTCATCTCATTTCCTTTATATCTGGGAAAGTTTTATATTTGGAAATAACTATATCCTTATGTGCCATCTGATGTGTGTCGTTTGCATCTTTGTGGCGTTTTAATTCATTGTTTTATGCAACATTGAACAAATTTGTTTTTACGCCGCTATAGATCTTTTAAGTTTGTAGAAAGATGTTGTTTTACCTGCTCCTGACGCATTGCTTGATCAGTTATGCGAGGAGTGATCAGTTTTTCAAGTTTATGGCACAACAACAATTGTTGGATGAGAAATTAAAATTCAAACCCAGCTCGTCAGCAGATGATTTCCCATTCCGAAACGTAAGCCTGCCAATAAAGGACAGGGTGGATGACTTGGTAAGTCTTCATAAATCTGCATATTTTCGGCCCATGTAGGTAGATTTCTGTTACCTTATGCAGGAATTCCGTGTTTCAATCTCTTCAGCTTTTATCCAACCTTGGTGATGGAACCGTGCTGAACCAGCAATGCTGGTAATTTCGAATCGTGTTTGAACACAGTGTCGTTTCATGTATGACTGTTAAGATCTTTCTGACTGCATGTTATCACTACACTTATCCTGCAAATTCATTTCAAGATCGTTCTTTGATGTTACAATTTTAGGTTTCTCGTTTAACACTTCAAGAGTTGGCCATGCAACTGGCTCGTGGGGGGGCAAATACTAACGGTCCTGCCCCAGCTATAGCTCGGTTGAACATCAGTGCTTACAACTGGAATAATGAAGGAATTCATGGATATGTTTCCGAGAAATATTCCACTGGTTTTCCTTCTCCTATTGGATTGGCAGCAATGTTCAAGTGGGTTGTCACCTCATAAACCTGCAGGCTGCGGCTGTTATGAAATTAAAATTTTTTTGGCTCCAAGCACCAAACACTAAGTTGCATATTCATAAAAACAGCCAGATATTTTTATCGTGATAACTTATTCAATTCATTGAACATGAGAGAAAATGAGAGTTTTGGAGACTGAGAAGTGACTTTAAGCTTCTGGAGTCAGTTGTCACATATACAAGCGGTTGCAATCCATGCAAGCCATAGTTTGAACACGAAACGTGATTTTTAAAGCAAAAGCCGATTCCGCTCGACCATACCACATGCAGCATAATGCTCTGAGTGCTCTACCTGCAACCTTTTGATGACAAGTTCTGCATTTAGTTGTTTGCACTACGCTATCGACAGTTACGTATGAGAAATCCTCTTGTCGTTATAGAAATGTTAATCTGGTATTCATTCGTTTTGATCCCCGTAAATTCTAAGTTTAAATCAACCGTTTCAGAAAGCCCCACCACTACAGTTTTCTCTGCTTGGTTACCGTGTTTGTTGGTCGATCGTGTGAAAGACACCGTGATGCATTGAAGCCTTGCCATGCCAGTGTTGTGTTCTATGCAGTTCACTTCAGGGCAGTTTCTTCTGCTTGGTTGTGATGGTTGTGGTAGACATCCACTGAACTGGTAGTAGCTTGCTGATGACTTTTAGCGGGATTGAACACAAGTTGTTTGAAGTGTAATCATAAAATTATTTTTGTGGTCTCATGACACTCCAAACTACATACATCACCAATTGTGTTGCAGCAAATCTGCAATCGTGACAATGGCGCAGACGATTGCTGTAGAAGCGCGAGCCAGCTTCAACATGTTCAGATCAGAAGACAACTTCGGTGATCACACCTGCCTCAGTTTGTTTGCACCTGTTATCAATATTATGCGTCATCCGTTGTGGGGGAGGAACCAAGTAGGAATTGTGACGTCTCTGATTGTTTTATAAACCGTGCATGTTTACTAGCATCGATGTTATATCATGATATGACTTTTCATCATTCTCAATTATGCTGAGTAAAATAATCGTAAGGTTCTCTTGATATCCTTGTCCTGCCAGTGAAGTGAAAAATTTATATCAAATTACGATGCTGTTGATATTGCTACTAATCGTTGCGGTGGTGTAGTGGTAGAGCGTCTGTTTTCAGTCGGTGGACCTGATCTCGATTCCCTTGTTCAGTCATACCACATCCATTAAAAAAGATTGGATAAACGGCTTCTCTCTGATTGACGCTCAGCACGAAAGAAATAGTGTAAAAAATCCTCCAAGTTCGCTTGTGGTGTCCTTCGTAAAGGCAGTTAACGGGATTCCTCCATCTTCTTGTGGCAGACAGGTGGTGGGGCTGAGCAATTTATTTGTCGTGACTGCTCATCCTGACCAAAGGCATGAAAACAACACGAACTTGTGCGTATAAATCAGGCATGGGCAACATGCGGCCCGCGGGCCGGGTCCGGCCCCCGAAGGGATTTTGACCGACCCGCAGACTGCATCCAACCATACCCTGTAATGTGGCCTGAGGCCTCATTTCTGACAGTTGCTAATCGCTGTGCTCTCACCGAACTGTCGGTGCGAGACACGAGCGACAACTGGCGTAAGACACTGCATTCCACTGGCACGATTTTAAATGTTACATTTTATTTCACTGCGATTGCTGGAAATTAGGTCACAGCAGAGAGTGTTGTAAATATCTCCCACTACTGTGTGACAACGTGACTGTTGGTGTTAGTTATTCTTTGGTTGTTATCAGTTAGTGTTAGATTTAGATTGAGAATTTAGAATTTTTTACATTTTAAAGAAATTAGATTTGATATTAAGTTTTATTAACCATGGAATTTCCCAAGAAACGTAAATTTGACAGAGAGTGTTGAGCATTTAACAAAGATTGGATTCCGAAGTATTTTTTGCAAAGGTTGGCAATAAAGCAGTATGTTTGCTGTGTTGAAAGAGTACAACATTAGTTGTCATTATGCGACGAAACATGGAAACTATGGGAATAATTTATCAGCAGTGGAACGGCAAACTAGAGCAACAGAACTGGACAGAAAACTTGCGAGGCAGCAGAATGTATTCGTAAAAGGCAAATTAGCCCAGAAAGCTTCCACTCTTGCCAGCTATAGAGTCGCATACAACATTGCTAAACACAGCAAACCATTCAGTGATGGGGAATTTTTTTAAAAGTGCATGCTCGATGTAGCTGATCAAGTCTGTCCAGAACACACACAGAAGTTTGAAGAAGTAAGTTTATCGAGAAAAACCGTGGCTTGCCACATTAAAGCAATTGGTGAAGACCTGACATCACCATTGAAAGGGCTTGTACCTTCATTTCAACTGTTTTCACTGGCATTGGATGAAAACACTGACATCGATGATACTGCACAGCTGCTCATCTTTGCACGAGGCATTTCAGAAAACTTTGAAATCACCGAAGAATTGCTGTCTATGGAATCAATGAAAGACACAACTACCGGGAAGATATTTTCGAATGTGTGGAAAATGCATTTCGTACAAAGGAATTACCTTGGCAGAAAATGGTCAGTGTTACTACGGATAGTTGTCCATCATTGACAGGAAAGAATGTTGGTCTACTGAAGAGACTAAGTGGCAGTGTTGCAGAGGTCGATTGCACCAGGGAATTAATATTTCTACATTGCATAATACACCAGGAAGTGTTTTGTGAAAAGGTGCTTGACATGAAAGATGTTGTGGATCCAGTTATAAAGATTGTTAATTTCATTAAGGTGAGAGGTCTAAATCACAGACACTTTATCACGCTTCTAGAAGATTGCGACTCGTATCACAGTGGTGTTCCGTAATATACAGCTGTACGCTGGTTGAGTATGGAGAAAGTTTTGAGACGTGTCTGGGACCAAAAAACAGAAATCTTACTATTTTTGGAGATAAAAGGGAAAGATAAAGATTATCCTCAACTCAAACAATCAGAATGGCTGTCAGATTTGGCATTTACAGTCGATCTCTTTGAACATATGAATGAACTGAACACCAAACTTAGAGGGAAGGGCACTTTTGCTCACGAAATGTACTCAACAGTGAAGGCATTCAGGGTAAAGCTAAAACTGTTTTCTCGCCACCTCAGTCAGAATATCACACCACACTTTGCAACACTTGAAACTACGGCACAACCAATGATGTCAACTGAAAAGTACACCAATATGATATCTGCACTGGATAATGAACTTGGTCGTCGTTTTGCGGACTTTAAAAACTTGCTGCTGAATTTGATATTCTGTCATCGCCGTTTACAACTGACTTTGAAAAAGCGCCAGATGCTGTACAGCTGGAACTGATTGATCTGCAATGTGACTCTACCCTGAAAGAGGAATTCTAATCTGAAAGCATTGACAAATTTTATGTATTGCTGAATGCATCCAAGTTTGCCAACCTGAGAAAGATGGCCATGAAACTACTCTGGAGAAGTTGCCCACCCCTGGTATAAATGAATGAATGTTGCTGCTGGCAAAACACCATTAATCATATAAAAAAATTATCAAATGTTTTCGACGTTACATTTTTTCCCTCAGAATCTACGCTGCCTATTTTGCTGCATATTGTTAAACTTAAACAATACAAATTGAATATTAGTTTTCGGTTTTCAAGTTTATCAAAATAAATTGAGAATCAATTCTCGGTTTTCTCGGTTTGGTTTTATCAATTTTTTACACTCAACCACATTCTGTGTTCTGTTTGATCAACAATTTGTTGCAGGAAACGTACGGTGAAGATCCGGTGCTAACCAGTTACCTGGCGCGGCAGTACATCAATGGTCTGCAAACAACAAAGCAGGGATACCCTGGTGCCACATCAGTCTGCAAACATTTCGGTGTACATAACGGGCCAGAGAACATACCTTCATCAAGGTGAAATGTACCGTTAATTCTTGAGATAGTATTTACTCCATCCAATATTAATTGAAAGCTTGATTATTGATGACATATCATTGACCGCGACCTCATAAAAACCTCTGGTTGTGCATTAAACGACTCGTGTACCAGTCCTTCACTAAGTACTTAGTGTTGCTCCCACGAAACGTGAATACCTTCAGGTGCAGCAATCAAGCCGCGAAATTGTCATTCAGGTCTTACAAGGAGCAACGCAGTACTGAACCTAGACGAGTATGTTGTTGTTGTGATTACCCCTTCTCTTCCTCGGGATTGAGGTACGGCACGAACGGCAATTCAGGTTCTCGACGTCAACCTAATTGAATTAGGCTAGGGGAAAGATGGCAGCCCATTTCGAACCAGTCATGAGTGACTGGTAGCCCCACCGCCAACAAGGCGGACTGCCATTGGTGGGTATCCAAGAGTCACCTCTCACGACATGCTGGGTTAGCAATTTCACAATTGTAACCCGGTATGCCACCTGTCTGCAACATAAAGATGGAGGCGTACCGTTAAGTGCCTTGCCCAAGGACACAACAAGCAAGCTTGCAGGCTTATTCTTCACACTGTCCCTATGTGCTTAGCGCCAAGCAGAGAAGATGTGAATACCATTTTTTAAAGTCTTTGACTTGGGGAATGAACCCCAGGTCTACCGACTGCGAAGCGGACGCTCTAACTACTGCACCATCGCGCCGATGTATCGTTAGCTCGTAGCATGATCGCTAGCAGTTGATGCATTTGATATACTTTCCAGATTCAGCTTCAACGCACAGATTGATGAGTTTGATTTCGGCCAGACCTTCATGATGCCATTCCTGCAGTGCGTCTGGGCTGGCACGCATGGTGTGATGTGCAGCTACAACGCCATCAACGGTGTGCCCGCATGCGCCAACAATCACACGATCAGTGAGTTGTTACGTAGAGCAATTTCTTCAAACAATGAAACAAGCGTTGCAACCCAATCGGTCCTACTAACGATATGCCTCGGTTATAGAAGTGATTGCAATTTGTCCTTATCACATATTGCTACACCAACACTATTTCATTGTCTGAATCTACTGTAATTAAACTAATGTAGCTTGCGTGGTAAACTATGTAATATTTGAAAAGCCTACACCCCAGGACGACTTGTTTAGATTTTTGTGTTTATTCAAGTCACGCTGTTACTGAGGAATTGGTACGTCACTTTATTGCTAAGACTAAATATAGCTGTTAATCATATTACTAATTGTTACTGTACTATAGTAGTTACCAGAAATGGTGCGAAAATTTCAGAGAAATTGTTTAAATTGCCGATGCTACAACATTTGCAATGTAAATTAAACATTAAGTTTAGCAATACATTCCTTTATCAGAAAATGTATTGTGTGTTGCTTAGCGTAAAAGAACTTAAAACTTTTACGTTGTTGCTACCTAACCCCAAGCTGGGAGCGGGGGCATGGTGGAAGACTGGGAAGCCCCAGAAGCTGGGCAATTCCTCATATCCTCGATTAAAAGTCGTAAACAGATATAAGAGTAACCAAAGGCGTACGGCGCAGAGTTCGTTGTGGAAGAGCAGAAAATAAGATGAGAAATATTCTGAACCGGGGGACCACAGTCGCTGCATGGAGGATTCTCAACTGCTTCGATTTTGAATAGATAAGAATTCAATGTAGAATTTTTTTTGGTGAATTTGTGTTCTATATTACTGAGCGGTTACTGTTTTTTTTTGCTTGCAGCTGAGGTTCTTCGTGGCAAGTTTGCGTTCCAAGGTTATGTTGTGAGCGACGAAGGAGCGATTGAAAACATTGATCTTCAGCATCATTACACCAAAACACACCTCGAAACGGCAATAGGTGAGCGATGGTGTTTCTTGCTGCAATGTCCAGTAATCCGTCATCTTGACGGAAGCAAATGATTTTGTTGGGAAAGACCATGCGAGTAGTGATAAATGTTCTGGATATATTGGAAGCGATTTTCACTTAGGCACCTTAAAACAATGGGAGTTTTTCATAAAGTGTTCGCGCTCTATATTTTGTGATTTTTACTTATTCATCGAAACGATTTGGAATCAATAGAAAGTGAGCGAAGTGGAAACCTGATGTTTTATGATTTTTCAGCCGCGAAACTTGCTGGTGTTGATTTGGAGCTGGCGATAGTCAAACTAAACAGCCGCTTCTCGCTGCTAGAGGAGGCGGTTAATAAGAGTTTGCTCAATGAAGAGGAATTACGAACCTCTGCAAAACGTCTCTTTACTGTCCGGATGATCCTAGGCGAGTTCGATCCCCCTGACGACAATCCGTGGAACCAGGTAACCACAGCAGGTACGTGTGAGTCCTACAAGTTCAAGTTTTACATTTAAAATTTTTCAAGTTCAAGTTTGAATTCGAAAAAAAAGGTCGACATTAAATGAGAGTATTTCGCTTTCATAATTAGCAAAGAGGTGTCCGTAACGCTGAGTATTTTCACACTTCACAATGCTATTAAATTTTTTTGCAGAAACTATTTGCACTTGCAAGATTGTTTGATTTTCGCAGCCAAGTCGCATTAGTTAGGAAGAATTTTTCTATTTGTCACAGTCTAGCGAAACTTTTCGCAATTTGTTGCAATTGCGACGAGTAATAGCCTCGCGGGATTAGCTTTATAGGACTGATAGTAAACCAATCCAAGGAACCAGGTGACCACAGCAAGTACGTGTGTGCGTCTTACAAGTTTAAGTTTTGCATTTAAAATTTTTCGAGTTCAAGTTTGAGCAAAAAAAGCTTAAAAGGGATTAGTCGCAAGCAATAGAGCTTTTTAAATTTTAATATTCATCGTGTTTTTCCCTTGGCCTTCTTTAGTTTTTCCTCTGCATGAAACTCCAAATGATGTTTATTTTTTTGTTAAATTGCATTAGGAATGAACTTAAACCGACCACTTATTTTCAAGTTCAAGTTAATCCGTTTAATTTTTTTAGAACTGCAATCCTGATTTTAACTTGAGTACAGACAATAAACGATTAGTAGTGACGTGGGTTGTTATAATAACGATGTGGGAGTTGTTTAGCTGCAGCTGTTGATCTCCCACTGGTACGTTGGGACTAAGGTTTTGGGTGAAAAACATCAGTTTCATCCCCAAGCAAAATCATGTGAGAGAGTGTGGGCAGTTTACTTTCTACCAGTTTTGAATGTAGACCAGCAGCTCCAACATCAAGTCGAACTGGCGTTCACTTGTCAAACATTTTTTGTCAAGATCACAATTAACAGCGCTAATTGTACAATTGCTAATAAGGAATTGGCTGCAAAATGCTTTTTGCTTGTAGTTGGTATTTTTTGTTTAGAAATTCTCAGCCCCGCTCATCGGAAAATCGCTGCCGACATTGCAGAGCAGAGTTACGTCCTTCTAAAGAATGACGGCGTTCTGCCGATCAAGAAGCTGACTGGACGCGTTGCTGTGAGTGATATGACTATTTGTATCAACATGTACCGGTTGTTCAACCGGTTAATTATCAATAAACCATAATCAGGTAAAAGTTATTGTAAATTGGTGATGTCCTTTCATGCAGTTGCTTAGTAGTTACTATTTGCAATTCAACAAAATTTTATTTGGGTTTGAAACTGTACTGATATGATTAGTGTTCCTTAGAACTTTTTAGCACCGTGGCGAACAACCAAAAATTGGAATTTGCTTTGATGATTTGGCCTTGGCCTTATTTCACGTTTTTAACAAGTTCAGTTAATATCCCAAATTATTACCCAATTGATATCATTAATATCCAAGCATAAAAGTGCCTGCTATGTTGCTTGTTTTGAGTAGGTAAATGAGTTTAACCTTCCTTTTCGTTGGAATGGAAATACGACATGCTGAGGAAGCACCTTCACAATTTTAACCTGGTAAAGCGCGGGTCATGTTGCTTGTTCGTATGACCTGTTTACTAGTGATGTGGAAGAAACGCTTTTGAAAGCGTTGGGTTTTTTTTGGGGGGGGGGAGGGAAGAAGTTGAGTTTTAATCCCAAAGCATTTTATTTTTTTTACTCGAAAATAGTTTCAACCACACGATGCTACAAACTTACAGATGTTGCTATAGACTGTTACGATGGTGATGGTGCCTTTCAATGTACTGAATTGGAGAGGTAGCATCTTCCGGGTTTTTTGGTGATATTAGTCAACGGGTAGCATTTATTTGTTCGTAAAATTCATTCCGATATTGTCAGCCTACCTGTGAGCGAAATCTGCTGAGAATCGTTCGCCGCGTGTGTAGGTGCTGTACAAATCGGCAAAAAGTTTGCAAAACAGATTTGCATTTCTGCGTTTTTCGTAGAGTTGGCATGTGCTCAATAAATTGCCATTTTGTCGAGAAAACAAACAAAGCATGATTGCCATCACCCAATAGTTACCTCCAATGTCAATCATTGCAAAATAGAATGTAGTGTTGCGTGAATCATCATCATCCTGCTCATTACGGATAGGATAAGGCATTTAATGTTTTATAGCTCACTCACTACATCATCACTCTGAGTCGTGTGATTCATTGACACTAAGAAATTTCAAACGGTTTTATGCAAGGATTTCGTGAAACTTCGTCTTTGTTTTCATGTGCTATCAGTGAATTTACCACAGAAAACTTCGCTATATCACCTTCTGGCAGCTCCATGAAATTTATGTCGTAACGTATTGGTTGATTTCAGTTTCTCGGTCCATTCGCCAACAACACCGATGCCGTGACTGGGGATTACCCTACTAACCCCAACGGGATGTTTACTACCCCTGCCGATTCATGGGTGGAAATGTCAACTAAGCCCCCCAATGTTGCGAGCGGTTGTGTGGGAGCATGGGATAAAGATCTTCCTCTGTGCCATAAATATGATGGCAGCATGGTTAAGGGGGCAATCACCCCTGATGTGGAACTCATTGTCGTCACCGTGGGCACAGGTAGGTAGATTGTGTGGTCGAATCCTTGTGTGAGCTTCTTAAAGATGATGAGGAATACTCTTCCTCTGTCTTGGATGGAGCCGCTATGTTAAATGGAACATTCAAGCCTCACATCGCAGATTCAATCAAGCAAGTTGGAATCTGCTGTTCGGAATAAAGAAAAAGCAACTGCCTTTTCAACCCAGCTACGAAAACAAATCACCGACTGGTTGCTCTGCTATCGGTGAATACCCTTAAGTCGTGCCTCTTACTTCTTGCTTTTTGAACTGCCTCCCTATATTAATTTGTGAAACATTCGGAAAATATTTTCTCTGCTTAGTGAGCTTGATTGGTCTCGTTATAGGAACCAACATTGAAGCTGAAGGCAGAGACCGTGCGAACACCTTGCTCCCTCCAAACCAGTACCAGCTGATTGAAGATGCTGTCAAATACGGTCAGTTTTTCATGCATGAGTTTCTTCACAAAATCTTTCAAACAGTTAATGCATCGCGATGGCGAAATGGTTCAAACGTCCACTTCGCAGTCGGTGAGGTTGCAGTTCAACTTCAAGTCTGGTCCGTCCTAAGAATTGATAATATGACCTCCACCGTTCCTTGTCCAGCGCTTGACGTTAAAAGGAAGTGTGAAGGACTTTGTGCTGTGTGATGTTTATCTTAACTGTCACAGTGAATATTCGTTGGTACGATGACATGCTGGTCTTTACATCGTCTGAACACCACCGCCTCGCACAATAAGTTTGAAGTTGGTTTGCGAATCATTTTGCAACCGAATTCTTGTGTAGAGAGACTGAATGGGTTGGGACCAGTCGATGCATTTGTGAATATGTTTTAGGTTCAGCGGCGAAGGTCCCGGTCGTGGTCCTGATTTACAGCGCCGCCCCTGTGCGTATCGATGACGTGTACAACAATGCCGGTGTGAGCGCCATCTTTATGTGCCACTTTCCGGCTCAATCTGCTGGCACGTTGGCGCCTGTGATGCTTGGTGAGAATGTGCCAGCAGCGAGACTCCCTTACACTTGGTACAACGCTGGTTATCAGGTGGGTCACTCAATGACAATTCTCTCAAAAAGAAATCATCAAGCCCACCGAGGTTGAACCCTAACTTTATTTGCGAATCGCGCTAAGGGCGGGGTTCCTGATGAATTAGTAGTAAAAAGCTTTGTTAACTAGAACCAACTGACGGGTGTAGTTTTGAAACTGCATTGCTTTGCTGAAAGGGTAAGCTTTCAAAGTAAGATTGTAAACCTTGCACCTAATTGGCAAAGCAGCATACGGGCGTAAGAGGCATTAACAATTTATTAAAATGAATATACCAGGAAACAATAATGAGTATACCACCCAACCAATTTAGACGAGACCATATATAGCCTAGCGCCTCTTTGCAATGCGCTAGGCTATATATGCAGCGTTCAATCTGCTTTTTCGGATCAGGGTGGAAACTGATCTCCCAGTGGATATGCAGCCAAAATCAACCAATTTGTCAGCCCGCCCTGTTCAGCAACGCAATACGTCGTCGGTTGAAGTTTCAGTGCTTCTCCATGTGCATGTGTTGGATTTTTTTAAGGATAACGTTAATGAGTGGGTTACTTTTGCTTGTGATGGGCCCTGCTGATGAGTCCAAAAGGACGAAACGCGTCCAGGGATGGTCTCGTCTAAATTGGTTGGGTGGTATACTCATTATAGTTTTCTGGCATATTCATTTTAATAAATTGTTAATGCCCCTTACGCCCGCATGCTGCTTTGCCAATTAGGTGCAAGGTTTACAATTTCCATCTTCGCCTATATTTTAAAATTTAAAGTAAGATTGCCTTAATGAATTCAAGTTTTATTGACGGTGATATGTTAAGAGTGCTTCATGTTTTTATCATTCGATTTAATTCATTTGTATCATGGGTTCAGCTTCCTTCAATCACTGATTACAACGTCAGTACGAATGGGTTGACGTACAGGTACACCAAGCCTGGGAACGTGTTGTTCCCGTTCGGATTCGGTTTGTCATACACCCAGTTCACCTACGGAAACCTGCAAGTCACTCCGACGCAACCTTCAAAGTGTCAGCAGGTGAAAGTTCAAGTGGAGGTCACCAACAAGGGACATTTTGACGCCGATGAGGTAAGTTTTGTTAAATTTTCTACAAAAACTTGTGATTTGCCATTTCTCTTAGGATACTTTTTCGTGGTTTGTTATTGCATCCCATTTTTTTATACTCCTGCCAAAACAAACTTCTTCATAGAACATTCGGTGTTCAGTTCTGCTCCTAAAGTGTTTTGCATAGCGCTGGGGCCTGGAATATCCGGATATTGAAGGCAATACTTGATGAGTAAAGTTGGCAGTCTTTCACACCCACCGCGCCAGTCGTTATTTGTGGCAGCCTGGCAGTGACGGAACCGATAGCTATGTTTAGTGGTGCAGTATTGAGAAAAGTTGTTTTGCCTGAAGCTGCTTTCGTCGCTCTTATCAGTGGTGGCATCGCCTCAAGGGGATGAAGTAAGAGTGAACTATTTTGAGAATTCGAATTCGTTAGATAAAAGCTTCTGGCAAAATAGCTTTTTTCAATACTTCACGTACTTGGTGAGATGACCTATAAAGCTTGTGAAAAAAAAACAAGTTTTGTGTGGATCGGAAATAACTAGTGGTGTAAATTGAATTTTTCAACTCTCTGAACACGAAGTGATTGTGTGTTGCCCTGAGCTGGTTTTTCGCAGTTTAAATCTGGTGTTGGAGCTTGAGGTGAAATGAATGGTTAGTTGTAAGAGCTTCATGTGCATGAGGTGTAAAACTTGTTCATCTCATCGACCACGAGATGAAGGCATAGTCTGAAGCGGCTTTCCAGCCATCAGATTTACGCCTCTGCGACTTTAAAGAAGCTCTGGTTGCTATGTCACATGGTCCGTCAACTTGATTGTTAACGACTTTCTAAACTTCTTTCTGTAAACGTTTGCTTTTGCTTAGGTTGTTCAAGTTTACGTTCAGCTGACTGACGATGCCGGCAAACAACCAATTAGAATTCAGTTGGTTGCGTTTGAACGCGTGCATGTTCCCGCGCAATCCACGGTGCATGTCGATCTCGCTGTTGAACAATTCTCTACCGCAATTTGGAAGTCACAAGGGGGTGCTAAAGGTGAGTTTGTTGCGGGGTGTTTTGGTGGATTGGAAGTTGAATTACTGCAGAAGATGATGTGAGCAGTGAGTCGTAGGCACCCGTAATGAAGGTTAGAGAATTTATATTAAATCGCTAATCGCTTGATTTGTTCTGGGATACTGGTCCGATTGGACCATCAATCGAGCCACGTAGATTTATGCCTCCATGTGTGCGTTAAATCCAGTACTCTAGTGCTTTGTTGTGCTCACTGTAGTTTCACTTTTTTTTGCATTGGTGTGCTATGTGCTCGTAATAGATATTTTTACCAGATTATCATTATTATGTCGTCTCCGGCACCTACACCGTCTTCGTTGGCGGTCAGCAACCCGGCCAGATGCGTGTAGTTGGTTCTAACATCGTGGAAGGTTCATTCACGCGCACAGAAGAACATCGATTGACTGATTGTAGCCATTGATCATCACTGTGACGTATTTTATTTGCGTTGAATCGTGATTACTAATTGTGATTGCCGCCGGAGATTTTATACTGATTTTTTTTGTGCAATTTTTTTTCATATAATCGAGTGTTTACCGCTGTTCGCCTCATTTTCATCCAAAAATCGACGAAACGGTAAGTAGCTGCTGTTATATTTATCATATTCCCATGTTGCAGTTTTTTTAAAAAATTGATCTTGTTGTTTTTTGATTTTTTTGGTGAATGCTTTTGTGAAACTATTAAGTGCAGCTTGTGCCAACTTCATCCTGCAACAAAAAGATTTGTTTTCGGAGGTCACTTCCTGCAGTAGTACATACGCGCAAAAATTAAAATGACAAATTTATTTTGTGCGCAGAAGTAATGTGAGTTACCAACGGCATGTGATAGCCTACTTCTGTTAGCAACTAATCCTCGTAACTATTTGATTCTACGGACTGCCGCTCGAGGCAATAAATTTTGTTTGTTGAATTGTGGTTGCAGTTTCATCACTGACGTAATGAGATACGGCTGTAAATTCGCGCCGTTGCGTAGATCAACATCGCTTTACTCTATTAAGACGTCAGTTTTGGAGTTCGCTTCCGTCCTTCATTCTGGCATCACCGATTCGGGTGCAGGAAGTAGAAACGATGAAACGTGCAACAAGTTTGTACGTAGCCCGTTGCTCGGCGATAAAACAATAACCGCTTTCCGAAATGTCTGCGTCACAGTGCAATGTGCTCATTCAACGCTTGTTTCAATTACTGCGGAGTGTAAAGTTCTCAGGGAAACAACAATTTTTAGTCAGTAGCTACACTTATCGCTTAATTCAACAAAAGTATAAAAGACGCACTCTTGACTGCAATTTATCTTCCGCCATTATGAATCGAAAGTGTACTTGTCCAACACTTCATCATCACAATAAAACAATTATTCGGTCATTTATGAAGCACCTTTAAAAGCAGTGAAATTCGAGACCTGACATACAATGGGAATAATCTCGTTTGTAACATAACGCTCGCGCTTGGCTGCAAAGCGCTGTCAAAAGTTATTGCTGGTAGGGTGGTTCTTTCATAAGTCGACAGAATGTAGAAATGAAAGATCCGCCTTTTCTTTTTATATTTACATAAAAAACAATCCAATTTTGCCCCATTGTTTAGCAACCTTAAACAGTAGTAAGTTAGTTTTATAATATCGCTAAGAAAACCCAGCTGTGCAGAATCGGTCAGTTTCAAATAACTAAAGTAATTAAAGCGAAGTAGTTGAAGAGCACTTCTGTGTTGTTTTTTTACTCCAATCGCTGTCTTGTGGTTAACGAGCAGGCTGTTGTAATGAAATAAAACAAGAAGAGTGGTGAGAGAAACGAGCAAAAGACCGTAGTTCTGAAAAAAAGATCAAATTTCTTCCCCAAAGGACGGTGCAGTGTTCAAAACAGGGGCTTGAAACGCCCATAATACGGTTTAAGATTTTACCGATATATTTTTAAATATGGCGACGTTGGGACACTAGAAGTAAAACTTGTCTGAACTACATGTATAGTAATGCAAGAGGTTAGCAATGCACTTAGCAAACTGCAGACAGTGACACTGTTTCGACCTATCAGGTCTCTTCAGTGCAGTTGGTGACCAACAAGAAAATAGAGGCTTTTAATAAAGCATAGCTTAGATCGCTACACTTGTGGAACCTATACTAGATCCACTTGGTGGAAGGTCTGTCAGTACTCTGAACTAATTTCATGAGGTGATTCGCTGCTAGCTAGATGTAAATATTTGATACACCACAATCATGTGGCAGAGAAGTTTTGAAGTGTTCTGCTGGCCCAGTTTTTAGACTAATTGCTAGCCTATAAAAATAGTTTTAAAAGCCAAAGTTGAAAAACCAGTTGTGTAATTGCAGGCTCATTGCCTGGATAATTCTACTTTCTTAGGTCTAAACTAAGAGGAAGTTTACAGCAACTTCTGTTTGTTGCAGTGATTTGCTGAGCAGGCAATATTGATAACTACAAAGGAAGTGTATACACAAAGATGTTCTATTCATAACCAATGATAGATATCATGTTGTATAACTGTAAGCGTAGACATGGTTACAATCACTCCGTTCAGCGAATGTGAAACTGGAGGTCTGTGAAAGTATCCTTGGAAGGTACCAGGAGCAATCTATAGCACAAAGAATTTATTTTTTATTTCATCAAAACAAACAAAAATGATAATAGCTTACCCGAGATTGTAAACTTAGGCCCGAAGCCAGAGGATTCAAAAATCCCTCTGGAATTTATTGCTCTACCCTGTTAACATCATATTAATAGTGCTACAGAAATTATAATTTATACGAGGAGCATGATGCAAATGCAAAACAGTTTTGGCATCCTCAAAAAAATTTGATTGAAAAATCGCAAGAAATAAATGAACCAATATTACAACTGACAAGGTTAAAAATCAATGCTTGCGTAAACCCGTTGTTTCCCACCTCTTGCGTTCACAGCGTGAACTACCATCAAGTAGGTCTACAGTAACAAAATCCCACTAAACTGTTTTTAAGTGGGGCAGTAACAACACCAGTTTAAAACCAAGATCATGCTCCAAGATTTTTGGACATGACTTCTGTGTGTTTTCAAGTAAAACAGAGAAGATCTTCTCGACGTCGGCGCGATTACAAGGAAAGGCTACGATCTTTTTACGATTTCCTTTACATTTCAATTTCATTTACCATAGTTTAATTAATGTCGAGCTAAGAGTCGAGAAATGATATGAGTTTCTATTTCAGTGGAAGTGAAATCCGCTGCCGATCCATGCGGTTATCAGACTGGTTTTATATATGGGAATTCATTGTTTTGTTTGTCGTATTTTGGAAATTTTTTGCTCCTCCTGTTTTGAATTGATTGAACCCGTAACATGCGATGTTGCTGCGGATCTGTTCATTCCCTTTTAGCCCTGCCGGAAGTTCTGGCACCAATGATCTTACGGATTGTCAAAGAAAAAAGTACACGAAGGCTAATCAGAGAGGAAAGTTTTTCTCTTTATGAGATGTTCCACCACTTAGCTGGAGCCTGAGCACTGTTTTAAATTCAATTCGATTGACGTAGATGAGCACCTGCAGAGAGGCACAAATTTACGAGACAATCGCCGCACTAGCATTTCACTCTGCGAGTCTCCCTGCACTAATATATGTTTTTTCAGTGAAGCTTTGTGATTAATTTCGAGTAACTATTTTTTCCGAGTTCTGAATCGGGGTTTATCAACTATGTGGGACAAGCAAAGTGGTTTATGAAATTGAAAAGGGCCCCTGTTCAAACCCTCCCCGCCCATCTCACTGGCGGGAAGGATCGAGCGCTCGCTAACGCCCTCTTGAGGGTAAGCGAAAGGACTGTGAACCAGAAGAAGAGCAGGACGGATGATTTGGTGCAGAGTGGGGAGGAGGCGTTTGATGGTTGGAAAAATGAGATCCCGACCCCAAGGTGGGTTGAGGCCTCGGGGCAATTTTGTTTTGACTGACAATGAAACAGAATTCTAAAGATGTGTTGTTAAAGACTAGTACAATTATCAGCTGCCATATCGCGCAATTTGCTTTGAAAAAGATCGGTGAGGCTGTCAAAAAACTTTCTCTCGATTAATAATTTTGTTTTTGAAGACTATTTCTTAACTTTGTTGACAACTGTCACAAGTTTTCAGTGTTTGACCATGTCACATGTTGTAAGTGTTAGAATTGAACCTCACTTCGATCTGCACGTCATCATCTAATGAGAAGGGAGAGCAACAAATTGTTTGTGAATCATCAACCACACTAACTTTGGTTTTGAATTTACGACTCATTGATTCATCACGTTGGCTAAGATTTTGCAAAAGCGTTTGTTTATGGGGATTTCCCTTTATAGATATTCAGCTGGCAAGCGCCCGAAACGAAACAACACAAAGAAATTCAGCAAAAAATTTAAGAAAGGCGACGAAAGCCGCCTCATGTGGGGAATGACTGGCATGACGTCATCGGCGGTTGACCAGCAGGGTGCTTACGCTACCTTGCGAGATATGTACGACAGCTACAAGGTGAGTCGGGGGGTTTACAAGGATTGCTGGTGGTCCCTGCAGAGGAAAGGCTGCAACTTTAAATTGAAACTCATCGTGAATGTCTGGGCAAATTTCTTTTTCTGGGCGCTCGAATGGGTTGAAATATGGTGATTAATGGCGACGACGTTGACTGATCGTCAGTTCAAACCCCACAGTGACTGAATTGTCTTGCACTTCGGAAAGGCACCTGGCGATGATTTCTTCTGCTTTTGGTTTCAACAAACAGTGCATTGATTGAAAGGAATGCTAACCGATGAAAGCGGATTGTTGAAGTTTGAAACCCGGAAGCAGGTCTGGACAGTTTTTGTTCGCTTAGCGCCGCTTTCGTGGTTCTGAAAATCTGAAGGATAACAATGAGACGGAAGAAAAGCTTTTGTAGGAAGCTGGACTAATCCCGGGGGAGTTCCTTAGCTTTCTGCAAGAGCGCGATTTATGATGCCAGAGTCGGTGAGCTTCAACCACCCCTCCCTCACTGCAACCCCCCCTCCACAACCACCCACCACCACAACCAACCCCCCACCACAACCACCTCTCCTCCACCACAACCACCCCTCTTTCACCACAACCACCCCCCACCGCAACCAACCCTTCCCCCATCACAACCACTGCTCTCCCGCCACAACCACCCCCCACCACAACTACCTCTCGCCCACCACAACCACCCCTCTTCCATCACAACCACCCCTCCCCCACCACAACCACCCGCCCACCACAACCACCCCTCCACAACCACAACCACTGCTCTCCCACCACAACCACCCCTCCCCCACCACAACCACCCCTCACCAGAACCACCCCTCCTCCACCACAACCACCCCTCGTCCACCACAACCACCCCTCCCCCACCACAACCACTCCCCACCAGAACCACCCCTCCTCCACCACAACCCCCCCCCCCCCCCACCACAACCCCCCCTCCCCAACCACAATCATCCCTCCCCCACCACAACTATCTCTCTCCCATCACAACCACCCCACCACCACAAACAACAACCTTGAGTCTACTTTGCAATGGGTTCGCGTTGATGGATATTGTTTAGAAATCAAAGCAAAACACGAAGAAGAAAGAAAGAATCGTTGATCCTGAGACGTTCGAATATATTCCATGGGAAGAACGGAAAGGCGAAAAAGAGAAGAAAAGCGAGAGAGTGAAGCTTCCTTCTCTTAAAGTAAGGAGTTTAAATTTTAATAAACTATTTTATTTGCGAACATTTTTTAATTACTAAATCAGTCTTTTACCTGTATTTCCATTTACCTTTTTCTAATCGATGACCGCGTAACCTTTGACCTGAAGTGGTGCGCATGTGAATGGAAGTATTCTGGAATTTTTTTGTAAAACCAACTTTGCAGTGTTGCCATGGAAGCCTGGGTTAATTTTACTAAAGTTATTTACATCCGGCTTGAGATCCAATCTAATTTACTTATACTAAAGCTTTAGCAAGAGCCTAAAACTTTACTTCATCCAGATTGAGCCTGGGTGCCTCTCTAGCAAATCTTCGCTGTAACTCAAACCTTTCCCCATCAGCGCTACTATCCGGGCTTAAGTTTAAAGAAAATTTCTGATATCGAGCTTCATTTTTTCAGTCACTACATGGCGCTCCTTCCAACCGATTGGTGGAGGTTCTGCAGAAGTATGCAAGCAGGGACCAGGGGCCCAACCCATCCAAACATCTGGACGCGAATCCGGAAAGCTCTTCAGTAGCGGCCGCAGACATGGTTGCGTACTATGACAGGTGGTTCTAATGATTTATTTCGTTTTGTCTCAATGACCCTGAAAAGCCAAATTGGTGTCCTTTGAATTTCAATGCCAAAGGGGGATTAAAAGTCTCTTGCTAATATAGTTTCTTAAAAAATTGAGATGGCTATTTGATAAAAAAGTTGGTGCATTGATCCAGAATGCAGCACGATCTTTTATCATGAAGAATAATATTGCTCCCGGTCCCTCTGGTATAACAATGGCAGCTATTAATTTGGTCTCCTGCTTTTTAAATTAAAAACAACAAACGCAAAAAAACTGAGTTTGTTTTGTGGGCGGTGAAGATATAATGTGGCTGGTTGTGACATTACAATGAACATATTGTGACATGTTGTTATAATAAACATGAACATGTAATATTATCTCTGCTCTCTCTACTTGTTGGGATATCAGTTGAACGATATGAAAGTTGGTAGAGCAGAGTTGGAGAGTGATTTAATGGCGAGGTGAATTCAATATCTGCTTTTGTTATTTTGGTTAATTTATTCATTTAACAACTTTCAAAAAATCGTGAGCTGAGTTAGTACTACGATGAATTTCTTTATTACGTCGGTGGTTTTGAAAAGAACTTGAAATATGCAAGTGCAGTTTGACACATTGATGTTGTTGTGACGTTATCATAAGTTTAGAGCTTAATTCTTGTCGAGTGGTACTTTACCCATGAAAGTTATGACGAGCCTGGTCTCGTCATTGAACATATCTGGAGCAGCTGTGTGGGATTAGCGCACACACTCAGCAATAGGCTCAATCAGATTAAGTGGGACTACAATGTGTACCGTGCCAGCAGCAGGTTTAAGCTTTTAGCTTCTTTGTTCTCATACAACGTCATAGCAGCCAGTGCAGCAGAAGCTTTAGTCTCATCATTTGGAATGAATGAGAAATCAAAAAGTATAAAAAAAGGTGTTAAGAAACAGCAGTAAAAGATAAAAAGTTTCTTATTAATTTTTGAAATAACTACAATTTATTGTTTGGATGTTGTTTATAATAATGTATATTACGTCAATAAAAGTTATTAAGATGAATATTTGTTCAGATACAAATGGAATTTTGCGAAAGACAATCAACAAAAGATTTTCGAAAATAAAAGAGAGAAAAAAACTGAGCACATTCTACTTCCTTCTATTTCGTCACAAAACAAGAAAAATTTTGAACCTAGCGTGAAAGAGCGGTTAGTGAGGTAATAAGGGGTGTAGGTTTACAGTTTGGCAGATCGGTGCACCCTAGGGGAAAATGTTTCCTATTCACTGTATAGTTATTTTTGACTTACAACCCTAAGTGCGCTTAATCTTGGCGCTCTATCATGATTGGCGTTTTTCAGGTATGTGAATGGCGCAGTGCACCGCAAGCACCTCAACAAATCGCTGTACAATAACGGAAGAAACGCGTTCTATATCAAGGTACACAGCGGGGAACCGAACCAAGATCTTCCGAGTATGGTGAAGTTCGAACGGAAGAAGAAAGAAAATGACCGCTGGGTGGCGCGCGTGATCATCAAGCAAAGCGAAGAAGGGGAATGGTACAAACCCTACAATGACTCCGAATCCAGCTCTTCCGTAATTATTGTACCTGATACCCGATGGAAACGTAAACTAGGAGTTGTGGAAGGGGAGAGGGAACGTATCCAACGGGAGATGGAAAAGCTACGTTTCCAACAACAGCAACAAATCAAATTGAATCAGATGAAAAAAAGATTAATTCATGGTAATTACGACGTCACAGATTCGCAGTACCGCTTCACTAAAAACGAAGTAAGTAAGTAAGTAAGCGTTGTGGTGTCATAAGCATAAGGTTTTGCTCGAAAACTTAATGAAGCAGCTTTTCTGCATCTAATTTGAAATATTATTCAAACGTTTTCATTTTTGGAATAGGCGTAGGTTTTACTTGTAATTGTAGGTTATAGCGAGAATCAGGACCCGAGTGCATTGAAGGCTGCAACAATTGCTGCATAACTCTCGAATGAAAAAGTTTTCAAGCTATAAAACATCATTTGTGCAATTTAATCGTCACATATTGAATAATGCCTTTTTCGAAGGAAACCAATCTTATGTTTTTTAACAAACTTCGTTACTGATTTCACGCTTTTTTTTATACTTTTTCATTACGGTATATTATAGCAGAGGTTCCCAAACTGTGCGTCGCGACGCACTGGTGCGTCGCGTGATAATTTCAGGTGCGTCGCAAAATATCTATCTATTTCCTAAAAAAATTCAGTTCCTATCTGCTCTGCCGGCGTGTGGGCCTACAACTTGACATATGATTATCAAATCTGCAACAATGCTACATTGTTTTTACTTGCCTGACTAGTTTGCCATTGTTACATAACAATAAGGCAATAAGACTAAATAAGGCAATGACTAAATAATGTGCTACCATTAACGAAATCAACGCAATGTTTTTAAAACAAGCTCCCGTAAAAAGAAAGGTAACTGAAAAAGACCCAAAGAAGAAGTTACGCAAATACGACCCTGATTACATCTCATTTGGATTTACATGTGAGTTTCGAAATGGTGAAGACTCCCCACAGTGTGTGATATGTGGTAAAATATTGGCAAATGAAAGTATGCTTCCTAACAAGTTAAAGCGGCACCTCTCTACATCTCACGCAACTTTAGTCAATAAACCAAAGGAATTTTTTGTTCGTAAATTGTCGGAATTACAAGGGCAGAAAGCTGCTCTTGATACGTTCTCCCGTAACCAGACTCCACAAAATGCACTATTGTCGTCGTATAAAGTTGCATATCGAGTAGCAAAATGCAAAAAGCCACACACGATTGCGGAAGAATTAATTCTACCCTCGGCTATTGACATGGTAACTTGCATGCTAGGTGAAAAGGCTGCACAGAAAATTAAAATGGTACCTTTGTCGAACAATACATTGTGCCGCCGAATTGAAGACATGGCAGTTGATATTAACGAACAATTAGTTTCCAAGTTGAGGGGCTGCGAATTTGCTATTCAGTTAGACGAGGCTACCGATAGCAGTATGGATGCTCATTTAATTTGTTACGTGAGATTTGTGTGTTTAACCAACAAATGCATCATTGAGGATCTTTTATTCTGCAAGCCAATAACATCTCGTTGTCGAGGAATTGATATGTTCGAAATTTTGGACACTTTTTTTAAAGAGAATGATCTGGTTTGGGAAAATCTTGTAGGGATATGTACGGATGGTGCGCGTTCAATGTCTGGCAAATATAACGGGCTTCAAAGCTTGGTACGAGATCATGCACCTCATGCAAAGTGGACTCACTGCATGATACATCGGGAGTCGTTGGCAGCTAACAATTTGTCCAAAGATTTGAGTTCTGTGGTAGACGAGGTTGTGAAAGTTATAAATTATGTGAAAACGCGTCCGATGAAAGCAAGATTTTTCCGACAATTATGTGATGATTCTAATGCTACGTACAACACCCTTCTCTTTCATGCGACTAGTCGTTGGTTGACGTTAGGAAATTCGCTGGCTCGGGTGTACATTTTACTTGAAGTAATACTTCAATTTCTGGAAACTGAATCGCATGCAAGCGCCGAAAATTTCAAAAATGAGTGCTTTTTACTCCAATTCAGCTATTTGTGTGATATATTTGAGAAGCTCAACAACCTCAATACCAGCATGCAAGGAAGAGGCGGGAATATTTTGGAGATGTCGGATAAAATTGATGCCTTTGTGAAGAAAATTATTTTTTGGAAAAATGATATTTCAAGTCATTCTGGGTCTGAATATTTTTCCTGTATCACTCGAATGCTATCTAACCTGAACCTAACCGATCTACCACCCACTGTTTCTGAAATAATAACCGGGCATTTGAACAACTTAGAATCCCACTTTCAAAAGTACTTTACTGAGGATCTTTCTTGCCATGCATGGGTAAGAAATCCATTCCTGAATGAAAATCCTCCGTCAATATTTAACGGTGCACAGAAAGAAGAATTTATTGACCTGTCTTGTGACAATAATTTGAAGTGTCACATGACGCGACCAATGATTGAATTTTGGATGGAAGCAAATGCTCTATACCCGTGTATAGCTAAGTCTGCTCTGAGAATTTTAATTCCCTTTGCCACATCCTACTTGTGTGAGGCTGGATTTTCCGCCGTTGCAGTAATAAAGACCAAATATCGATCTAAAATTAACGTTGAAAGAGAACTGCGTCTGGCGATATCGGACATTCAGCCGCGTTATGATCGTTTATGTGCACGGAAACAAGCTCACGTATCGCATTGATTAAATGTGCATGTGTTATAAAACTTTTCCTTGTTTTAAATTCATGACTTCATATTAATAAAGTCAAATTTTCTTTCTCATGCGTCGCGATCTGTATTACAAGAAGGAAGTGCGTCGTGAGTTTGAAAACTTTGGGAACCTCTGTATTATAGTAATTTAGAACGAAAAAAATAGCTAAGCAATTTTCTTCATTCACTTGCACAAACCCAAAAACTAATAATGCTTTTGATTTCTAAATTCCTGTAATGTACTGTTGGTGATGGGTGCAATATATAGATGTCGAGAACATTTGATTTCTCGTAATAAACTATGAGATGTTGAGTTGGTTGATACAACTGGTTAAAACAGTCCTTATTTTTCTTTGGACAGCCAAAACCACGTGGTCCTCCTTCGATGTTTTCGTTGGTCGAAGCTGCAAAAGTCTCAGTTAAACATGAAGGAGAAGCTTCAAAACGAAAAGAGTTAACAGTACATGCTCCCTCTGATGAAAACCCTCCAAGTAGCTACCTTTCACGAGTGTCGGTCCCGTCTTTGAATACCGCCAGCAGCAAATTTATTGAGCATGATGTGAACGATGGTTTGACGATTGGGGAATCCCTGGTAACGGAGCAGAAGGCGTCCGGAATCAAACGGAAAGAACACGAGCGGAGTGGTCGCGTCTTCCTTAAGAAGGGAGCTGCTGTGAAGAACGAGGGCCGCAAGGTGGCGGCCAAAAGTGAGAACGTGAAATTACCGGTGCTACCTAAACAATTGTCTCTAGAACGGAATAAAAACGATAAAACAAAATCTTCCGAAAAGATTTACAAGTACTCAAGCGGATCGGATAACGCTATTGATGGCGATAACGTCATGAACTCTCTGGTGCTGGCTCATGACGCGAGTGCGACGTTTCGCGCTGTATTACAGTGAGTATGTGTGGGAGGCAGGCTGGTGGTCTGGCTTTAATGCCATTTTATTACTATCTTTATGCTTATGCACGTTTAGATCGCTCGAAGGTTAGTGCGCAGCCTGGTTTGAAAATCATAAAATTCGATAGAATGTAGTGGCGTTTTTAGCAAGGTAGCAAATTGCTTCATAAAATGTGGTTGACAAACAATGTTGCTGTCAATAATCTTGTTACGATGGCTGGAATTAATTTTTCGGTCCCCCTGCATTTGATTTCTATTTGTTTTAGTGAGGACAATCCAAATACCGGGGATTCGCATTCTATTACAGAGGAGCCAGGAAAAAGAGAATTGAACAGAACATCTCTACGAGAGAAGAAAAATAAAAAGGCAGAGTTCATTCGTTACAAAGTAAGTGTAGTAACCGCACAGCTGTGCAAAGGAGTGTTTGTGGCAGCAAGCACTGATAGGTGTGCAACGGAGTGTTTGTGGCTGCAGGCACGGCAGGTGTGCAACGGAGTGTTTGTGGCTGCAGGCACGGCAGATGTGCAACGGAGTGTTTGTGGCTGCAGGCACGGCAGGTGTGCAACGGAGTGTTTGTGGCTGCAGGCACGGCAACCTTTTTCGTGTTTATTACCTTGCGGTAAATTTATTTCTGAACTCTTTGTAGGTGATTCCTCTTCCAGGAATTAAAACCGTTTCTGACGGAGGGGGGAGCGACAGGAAGCCTCTTCACCCTCCCCACACTAAAAATCGTGGCCAGGAACGTATCCAAGGTCTCATCGATCAAGAAAAAGACGTGGTCAGCTCTGTGGTCAGCCACATGAACAAGCTGAACCACTCGTTACGCGAGCAGGTGACTGTTGAAGAAACTGTTTGTAATGGTTGCTGCAAAGGCGACTAGCTCTTCCTAGTGGTAGTACGCCAAAACATTGCTCCTTGCTGTGTTGCAGGAGAGACGAATACGTATTACAAACTCGTTTTATCGTCAAAACTGAAAATATATTTAAAATTTGTAGGAATCTGTTGGCAACACCGAAAATTTCAAGATGGCGCTAAGCAATGCAATTGCAAAGGCGAAGATGGTGGAGGAAGAGAAGCATCATCAGGTGGGATGGAGTATTATTAAAGTTAGGGATATCATTGAATGCGGAGCATCATCAGGTGGGAGACGTTGTGAAATAGGGGAAAGTGAAATCATCAGGCGAAAGTGACATTGGGTAAGGGGCGACGTCATCAGGTGAGGAACATCATCAAGCTCGGTGGATCATCAATTAGAAGAATTATTAAACAGAGAGATGGCATTAAGTCAGGAGAATCATCACGGAGAAGGCATGATTAGGTGAGAGGGCATCATCAGAAGAGAAGACACAATCAGATAAAGGGCGTCATCAGGCGAGGGGGCGTCATCAAATAACAGGTCGTTATCAAGTGGAGACATGATACTATTAAGGGGCGTAATCACGTTCAACAATTACAGAAAAAGTTATCATGTTTGAAGGAACTTCATCAAATAAACAGGAGATATTCATTTGAGTTTGGTGAGTCACGTTGGGAGGTGAAGAAACAAAACAATGAGCCTCTCTTTGTTTAGCATTGATAGAGCTAGATATCTCCTCATATTACAATTAATGGATATTTTGGAATTGCATCTATCTTATATTTAATTCTGACGTTGTATTTTTAGATTCCTCCTAATCTCGCAAATGGAAATCGAAAAGGAAATGTGATCATGAAACGGAGGGTAGTTCCACCCATACTGGCCACTGCAACAGCGGCCCCTTCCCAGCCAGACCCCTCCAACTTACCACTGGTCTCCACTTTGCCCACAAGCAGTAACGATGACGTCACCAGTCAAGATGAAGTAGAAGTGACGTCACGCAAGGAAAAGTTCAACAAGAGCAAGCACGTGGCAAAGCGAGCAAAAAACTCGCAACAAAGTCCGAAGATCGATCACGCAGTGATTGATGACTTTATACTGAGTGGTGACGTAATAATCAAGCAAAGACCGACGCCAAAACTTCTTGAACATTCGTTTGCGGCTTCTATTACGTCAATGAAGCCGTCGCGTCGTATCGTAAACATGACAACGCAGCGAATCGCACAAAAAAGTTGAGGCAGTGGCGTTGGGGGGGGGGGCGCTATTTCGTTACAATTAAGTTTCCTTTTTTGCATTTTCTCGCGTTTTGAGATTGTTCTTGACCCTGGTGGCAATGTCTGGCAGAAACTACCTGACCTTAGTCTGCACAATCGTGGTCGATTATAGCATAAAACAGGAGGTTTAGTGTTATTTTTCTGCAATATTTGATCTATTGCACTTGTTTATTTATATCTTTTGTGGAATTATAATTCTCATTGTCACGAGCTGAATGGACGTCAACGTCACAAACTCAATGAAAAAGATACAGATGCATAAAAATTACTTTAATAAGAAAAAATAAAATAAACAAACAAATAAAATATTTCATTGTAAAATTCGAAAAACTGGATTATTATCGAGTGATGAAAATAATGTTTTAGTTAAAAATTTAAATGAATTCAGAACTTCATCACATAATTGAAGTTCAGCAATGGCAAAAGTAATCTTGGCAACACTTAATTCTAATGATATGAAGTCTAGCACGATGACGCAATAATGATGAACAGGTACTTCATGAGGGGATCACAGTAAGATTCCCTATGCCTGACCAGAACCTTCAGTAAATGGGGCTGAAAAACAGAGTCAAAGTTAGTAGTGACTTACGTGAAAATTCAAATTGCTGGCCACCACATTGCTATAGCAGAGTGATCTTCAAAATTTGTAAGCTTATGATCTAATGCGAATTCCCGTAAATCTCAACACACATTGCTTCACAATTATTTAATAGATAGTCTTTATTTATTTATGGGGAGTAAAATTATAAGTAAAGAATTCTGATCGGAGAGAAATCTATGAACTATTTGTATCGCCGATGGTGCAGCTTTTAGCTTGCACTCATGGCTAGATCAAAATGGATTGCTTCTAACCTGATCACCATGTAGCTACTGGCTATATTGCAGTGTGCTGTATTACTAGATATTGCAAATCGCGACTTCATCGCAAAATGGACTCTCATTGTAACTTGTTGAGAGCGGTGGGAAATAACATCTAGGTTTGAGCTGTGCATTCTTTCGATCCAAATCTCTCTGTCTAGTTGTAGGGTGAGCTAACGAAGCCATTGTTTGGCCAAGGTTCAAAAGCCAGGATCAATAGAAACGAATCTCTGCTAATATTAATTCATGACATTATATTATTACCTTGTTGGTTGGAAGAGCTACATCTATGGAGCTGACTTTTTAAGCACACCCACCGCTTGGGGTTGCTAGCGAGAATATTGACTCGCCAATAAGCTGCTTGCAAAGGTCGCCAGTATCTGGAATGAGAAAATTGTGTAAACTGAAAATCAAAATAAGAGAAGCTTTAGGAAAGAAATCGACAAAAGATCACTACACAGATTCGCTCTGCAGCGTTGCAAACGTACGGTTTTGTAAAAGACACTTTCACCTCTTGCTTGATTGTTGTGTTTGCAGAACTATATTGTGTCAGACATCTCATAACAGATCTGAACAAGTTTTACTTGAGCGGATGAGGAAAGATGCAAAAATCGTTCAAGATCATCTACGCAAAACCAAAAAGCTAGCTTACCTGTAGACAACCTCAATGGGACCATCTGGTCCGTCAAAGAGACGCGGCCGGCCGACGTTATCGAGGATGGGCGCCAGTTCGTCCTCACTCTCCCCATAAAGCACCATAAATTGTTTGACCCAAGAGTAACTATCCTTATCTGCGTCATAGTGACCCTGCATGGATACGCCTGAGACCGAGCGTGCGCGACGGAAGTTTAGCTGCAAAGTAAATTGGAAATCTTGTCGATCCGTGGAATACCCTAAGTTGGAAATTGGAACAATAGGAAATACCCCTAAATCAACTGACAAAATGTGGAATAATCCTCAATCACGTGTGAGCTGCTAAAAACATATGAACCGGAACTAAGATGGTCAGGGCAATATTCTTTTTGATTTATTCAATAGCGTTCTAATAAAAGCCGATTCATTATTAAACAAATTAACTGATGCGCTGCGAAATGACTTTATAGCCAATATGACGACGTTTTAATGAATAATTGTCATCAAGGCTGGAAGAACGGCGTATTTATTATCTCCCAGCATAGGTGTTTATTTTTTCTGGTTTGATGTTATGTCTCTAGAAGATTTGTCTTGTTACAATTGCTCAACCATTTCAACGATCAAAAAACATTCCCTTTTGAGTTGAAGCTCGGTAAGAAGCATTCGGATAAATACACCGATAACTTAACCGAGAAAGAAAAAGCTTGATGATCAGAATAGACCCCGTTCATTTAGAGCTACTATGAGATGAATGCAGGCTAGAAACTCCACAGCAAACAAGGCGGGTGGAGGTGGCTTTGTGACCACGAAAAGATGCTTGCATGGCAAGTAGATTTACTGTTTTAAGTCGGTGACGATCATACGCCTATTGGTCGTACCTGTACCCATCTATCGGTGTCATTAGCTGTGAAACAAGTCAGTGATGGATCACTTAAGTCTTCCCTCAAATCTCCTACAACGACGTTGCTCGATTTCTTTATGACGTCATTATTGCTCCTCCATTCGATTCTAAGCGGAACAGTTCGACAATCTTTAAAGACAATTGCGTAGCAAAAATAACTCTACTCCACGACGTAATTAGCATTCTCACCTGCGGGACAGTCCCACGTATTACACAGATCCTTTGACGTATTATTTCCGATATGACAACCGATGTTCCCCACCACACCATTCTGGCAACTTCGAGACCGAACTTTTTCCCCCACACCACATGAAACGCTGCAGACCCCCCATTTGCCCCATGGGCCCCATATGGGGCAGGCGCGTCTGTTGCAAGCTTCCTTTTCCGCTGTGTAGTTGTTTTTCGGGCAATTGGATTTGAAAACTATCTCGTTCACTGCGACGTAATAAGATGCCATTATGACGTGTGTATTTTCAGTTCAAAAAACGACAAACTGGTTGGCTGATTTACTCCTCCTCTTCCTTGGGTCGGAGGCACGGCGCGAACGACAATCTAGGTTCACGCTGTCAACGTAAATGGATTAGGGAAGGGGAAAAGTGACAGCCCATTAGGTGTAAAGAACGAAAGATAGCAACGACAAACGTCAACGAAAAGAGTTGGTAGAAAATTACTTTCTTAAAGACTCATCAAGATTAGATCCGATGCCCAAAGTGAACTAAAAATCTCTTGGATTCGATCAAAGACCAGTTATGTCATCATAGTTACAACGCAAATCTCATGACGTCATCTATCCTTATTTTCCACTTACGTGTTTTGTCAAAGCAGGATTTCTTTCTGCTCCTGGTTCCATTTCTGCCACATGAGGTGCTACAAGAACTCCAGGTTTCCCAATCCGACCACGAAGGGCAGGGTTGGTTGTTGCACTGTTTAAACTCTTCATTGCCCCCCGAGCACCCTCCTACTCCTACTTTTCCTCCAACGCAATCCCTGAAAATCAAATCTTAAATCGACTCATGATGAAATGCTCGACGCTAGAGATGATTGAACCGTAAACCAGAGTTAATAATTGTTCTTACAATGGTGCCACTCTTGTGGTTCAAACTGTGGTCATCTCACCGATCACGTGTCTTTAATCCATAATCGCAGGAAACGCTGCAAACACTCCAATCAGACCACTTGCTCCATGTTCCGATTGGACAGGGCTCCATGCCACATCCTTGGACGTCATGCGATGGACCTTGGCAACCACCGCGGCCTGGGATTCCATTTAAACAAATTCTTCGTCTGCGCCATCAAGCGTATTGTTATCAGAATCACGCCATAAACAAATGAATTTAAGATCACAACTACAAAGTGTGACAAAATAAACTCTATCATTGTCTCCTGAAAGAATGATTTGAATCAGTAAAAATACTGCAATGTGAAAACTGTTGGCGTAACAGCAAAAAAATATGAGGAAATTCTTTTGTCATCCTCCGAACGGCGGCTGGGAAGTAAGCACGCCTTGATTCTATTGGCGCACAATGTGTATCATGTGATGATTTTTCATCAACATGTACAATTTTTTGATTTCCACAACAATCAAAAGAAAATTGTACAATCAATGCCCCCAGTCCTCCCTTACCTGGTTCTATCTCCTCCATTGCAAGACACCGGGCATGGACCGAACTCCCCCCACGGCGACCAGACCCCAATGTCTGGGCACACACCGCAGTTACACAGGACCTTTTCTGTAGAGCTCCCTGGACACGCTTCTGTATCTGCCAATGCGTCCAACCGAACTACAACAAATCAACTTGGTGACATTAATTGATGAACAACTGGGATTGTTAAGAGTCATTACAACCATGTTGTGCTGGAAATACTTCTAGCACACGATGACTACAACGAATAAGATTTGCAGGAAAATTACGCAAGCAGCAACTTGCGGTTCTCTCCATGTTCCACCGCGTATAGCAAAGCTGATCACTGAGCATAAAGTTAGAGGCACAATTAGCTAATCACCAACGACAGTTGGCGCAGTGATGGAAATACAAGTGTGCAATTTGTGTTCCTAACTGGTTCGACACATACTACAGCTTTTCTCCAGCCCAATGGTTTTCAACTTTTTGTAGTCACCGACCTCTTTAAAGAAGTTGCCATTCCTACGGACCCTGCCAAGGTTTTGCATGGAAATCTACATTTGAGTGCGAAATTATTCTCGACCCTGCTTGTTTATTCAAAGTTTGGATTTCAAATTTTTTTGACAGATGGATGTTTAGATCGTTTTTGGAAGATTACGTTTTTGAAAACCAGGGGCGACCCACGGTTTGGCAACCCCCACTTATAACTGATGATGTAACCAACAAAAATTTATTGTAGGCTTATGACAGAAATGAGTCAAAAGAACTAATAACCCAAAAGCATGTCTGAAATTATCGTTGTTTCATTTTTTACTGTAAAGGTGTTGATAAACTTGAGATGGGTGAGTAAGTTGTTGTTTGATTGTAATACATACTCGGCTGGCAAAATCGAGTTCGTGTTGCGTGTCCGCCACCACACGTTGCACTACACTCAGAAAACTTGCTCCATTGTGACCACCGGATACACACATTTTTGGATACGCACTTGCGAGTTTCTGTGTTCGGTCCTATGCAGGTCTAAAAAATGATTTTTACAAAATTAATTGTAATTGGTTGAACAGATGAAAAACTGCAGTTTCTGGCAGTAAATTTTCATCAATAGGTGGCGTACTATTTACTCTGCAACCTTTGTGCTTTTCCAGTTTCAGTTGGGTTTTCAAAGAAGTTTTCTTGACAACTTGCCTCGTTTTTGATGCAATCACGTGACCTGGTTTGCGCTCCACCCGCGCCGCACGTGACACTGCATTGTGACCAATCAGACCACTCCAACCAGTTCGAGCAGGCTTGGGTTCCGCATGAGCGCTCTTGGCGAGAGTCATTCTTCTCACCGCAAGTTTTATTGACGTCGGGGCACCTACGAAAGCGGTTTTGAAATCCCTTTCCTCCACAGGAAACAGTGCAGTTGCTCCATGATCCCCAAGCAGTCCACTGAAAGATTAAAAATGTTTTTTTTTAATTTTAAAAATACTTGGGAAATCAATACAGGAGGTCAGTAATCTAATTTAGATTGTAGCTTTACTGCAGACAGCGTGCGATGTTTCGAACTATAAGGTATCATCAGTACAGTGCTAACTGACAGTTTGAAGATGTTTTTAATAAAAATGACAGCTTAATTACTTTTCCGCTTTCATGAAATCGACGCCTACACAAATATGAAAAACCAGCTCCACGCTATTACTATGCGGTCAAGCAAGTAGGAAGATGCTGCTTAGTGATCAGTTCAGAGAAAGCGGCACTCCATTTCGAATCAGTCATAAATGCAGGCTGCTAGCTCTACTCGCGTTTAGGCTAGGGGGACTGCCAAAGCAGATTTCAACTGCTTAACGACGCTTTGAACTCAGTTAAGCCTTTCGCTTCTGATCAACATCATACTTAGTAGTCATTATACCTCGAAGCAAGACCACTCGTTGCAAGAATCGATCTCAGACCAATTGCCCTTACAAGTGAAATTGCCGGAGGCGTTCTCACACAACCGCTTTCTTGTCTTGATCCCACTCCCACATGACAGCGAGCACTCGCTCCATTGCGACCATTCCGCCCACTCTGTACACAAAACGCGAACAATCAAGAGCGGAAAGCGGTTTCCTCGCAGCATGTTATCACGAAAATCGATTCACAAAGACGCAATGGCCAGTAGTGGCGGTGCAACATCGCGATTCTTTATTTGATGAAATAGAGTTACAGATGAAGGAGTCACTTAAATCTTTTTGCAAAACAACTCTTTTCCAAACAACTGTAAGGTTATGCGTCACCATTAAAACGTTTTTTGAATTGGATCTTCATTTAAAATATTTTCTAGGCCTCGTTATGACTTCGCTACTCACTCGGACAGGGCGGGTTGTCATTACAAACATCTTCGGATAGATGTGATCCTGGACACATTTCGCCCCCAGGATCTCCATCAGTACAGGAACGGATTCTCAACCTACTCCCAATTCCACAAGAAGAGGAGCAATTAGTCCAGGAGCTCCATGTGGTCCATGCATCGCATTCCTAAACATATAATAAGTTGAATAGCGCAGTAATTGCTTTTTAAACTCGCTCACAAAAGTCAAAAATGGTCTGTGACTCCACCAAGAGCTCTTGCTTAATTTTTTCTCTCTTTTAAAAAATAAAAGGGAAAACAATCAAAATCATATTAATTACCAAAATTAATAATAAAATGTGATTATGTCATCATGCACTGACAAATTTAGCAAATTTACTTTAATTACAGCATCTTATTGCGGTTCAAACGTGAGCTGTGACGTCGTATAGCTTCAAATATTTGTTCACTACAACAACATCCCAAACCTTGATCGTGCAATTTTGTGTTTCCGTGTCATTCCCTTTCACGCTCTTGCATTTTTCATGCAAACATTCCAATGATCTGTTTTGCTGGCCAGGACCACATGTTGCATCACAATCACTCCATTGCGACCAGGTCCTCTCTGAAAAGATAATATAATGTCAACAAATAAACAACATGGAAAATTAGGAAAAGCAAATTCTTGAACAAAACATCAACGTTGTTTACCTGGAGTGCAGTGTCCACATGCGATGGGACATGAAAGCTCCATTTGTTTAAGGAACCGGCGGACTCTGCATCTTCCTTCCTTTTTCCATTGCTTGCATGCAGGCTGATCCACGCAGGAAACTGGAAAGAACTTGGTTGTTTATCACAAACAAAAGTTAGTGCAAAGCTAGTTTCTACTGCAAATCGCAAGCACTGCTCTGGAATTGTGAGCGGTCTGAAGAGAAATTCAATTCTCCAACTAGAAAACGTTTAATGTGAAACCATGAAAGCGTGTGGAAATACAGTTTCAATATATATGCAGCAACTAGACGTTAATTTCAATAAAAAATAATCTTTATAATCACGAGCTTTTGTAATCCTTGCCATAAAACGTTATGATCACTATCACAAACTTGTGTGATCGTGATTACATACATTGGTATTTATAAGCTGAATTTTTATGATCACAGTCGTAATCTTCTGCAATCATGATTATAAACATTTGTGATGATCAGGAAGGACCTTCATGATCACGTACGTTGGGGATTTATGCGCATAAGCTCATGCTCTCTTTGATAGTCTTTATTTAGACAGAGCCACAGCAATCGGCAGACTAGCCGGCCCCACTACCTGTTTGCCAGGTAAAGTCCGAAGAATCCCATTAAGCGCCTTTTCAACATAAAAAGTTGTTGGTGGTTTCTCCACACTATCTCTTCTGCATGAAGCTGTAAATACTATTTTTACAGTCTTTGCTGTCACCCGACAAGGGTGGCAAACCTGGCATACTGACAAGACCGGTCTAAACGACTAACAGAGCCGAAACTCATTTTAGACGACGGATGGAGTCGAACTCGGTCTAGACAACTAAGCACCGCATTATTTCAAATCAACCTTAAACTTTGCTGCGGAACAAAAGGGAAAATGTTATCTTGGTTGCAAACATTTTCATGATGCGATGTTGAAAACCCGATAACAGCATAGCTAAATGTATATTTGCTCTAAAGCTGCTAATATGAGATTGAAATATCCTAGCTGTAAGCGCGCTAATGCAGTCGATAAACGCGTCTCTATCAGCTAGGATAGAGACGCGTTTATTGACTGCATTAGTTCCACGAATATTTGTCGAAGAATGTTACAGTTAGACGAGCCTACTTTCAAAAAGCCGTAAATAAAGTCGACATGTTAGACCGAGTACAAAAGCAATCAGCATTTCACTTAGACAATTCAACTTCTATAAAATCTGCTTCCATATCTACGAATTTCAGTGCAATAGACGACAAAGCAGATGGAAACCATTTCTTCATGCGAATAGCAACCCATCAAAAGAAACTAAGAAAATACTTTTTCTGTGGATGGATTGCCGCGATGGTTGAGCTGGTGCCTGGCAAACGATCGAATTGGTAGCAACTGCCGTACAACAAAAACACTTTGCGGAATACGCCGAGCTTATCTTCTAAAACTGTTATATTCACTGAAAAAAGCGAGGAAGCGGATAAGAGGAAGGATGTCTATCAGATATCTGAACCTCAATATTACTTTCTATTGATGCTGGTTCTGCGACCTGTTTGAGACAAATTGTCAAGTCCGCTAATTTGAAACAATTATCCCCAAAAGTTTTTTGGACACGTGACTAACTTAACTTTAACTCCAGTTCGGGACTGTGTGCAGATATTGTAGTCATACCAGATTTCTTACGCCATTATAGAGAAGTGATATTCGAGCTTGGTGGCCGCAAACAAACATTATTTGCTGAAGATAATAAGTTTTGCAGAGTTGCTACTTGTGAAAGCGATCGCAGTTGTCTATTCCGATATTTAAAAGCCAATCATCAACCTAGTCCTACAAAAAGTCGCAAGTTCAACCGAGAAGACAAATATTTTATTGATGCGCAGGCAAAGAAGTTGTTAGATAAAGTTATTCACTACGGCGAGTTCAAATGTTAGTTGCTCGTGATGGACTCATGAATCATGCAAGACTATTTGCGAGCAATTAATAGAAACACTTTGTTGGACGCGTATTCATTGCTCAATATCAATTGACAAATAGCTGAAATAGCTAAAATTTCGATTTTCAGTACGCTAGATTTGAAATCTGCTTACTATCAATTGCCATTTCACCTAGGTCCTAGATGACCAACAAAGCTATACAAATATTTATGCAAGCGTTTCTCGTTTATTGTCTCTAATAATGAGTCTTTTTTTCAATGTTTTGTTGATATGTTGGGTAAAAAAATATCAGCTATGTGATACTGATGATCATCCAGATAATCTTATTATTAGTGGTGCAAACGAAGTTGATCACGACGTTGAATATAAACCTCCAATAAAAGCCTCCCAGAGCAAAAACTTAACGTTTGTCGAAAATAAATATAGTGCTAATCGAAAAGAAATCAGTCTTTTAGCATAGAGCTTCGTGGCTGAACACTTGCATCCTTTTTTTCAAATTCTCTAGCCTACAAATCAAAATGGAACTTCAAAGCAACAATGAGGATGTTCTCATATTATGCCAGATGGATGCCAAAGTTTTCGCCACGATTTCAACTCCTTGTCCTGACAAACGACTTATCTTTTTTTCCCACTTTTCCTTAAAGCTTCGCAAAGCTTCACTATTCTCCGCCGAGATTTGGTGGTCGCTTGTGTGACGCGCATTCAATGAGGAGCCTTTTTCTTGGTAGAATGCAATACATGTGAGTATGCCTTCGTCCCTATCTTAAATCAGAGTAGACAATCTGTTGCCTTTCTTTCAAAAACTTTCGATACTGTAAATCAAAAGCACGTTATTCCACAGTCGAAAGAGGCGGAAGCTGCGTTGGAAGTGGAGTCAATTTCTCGACAGAAAACATTTCACATTGATTCCCGACCAAAAAGGAGCTTTACCTGGTTGGATTCCTTCCAATCAGGTAAAATTAAAATCAAGAAATATCAAATATGGCAAATTAAACTTGGCAATTTTGACTATGCAACACGGCACCGACCCAGAAAACTCAACTTCGCCAAAGTGCGCTTTCACGTCTTTGCTGGTATATACGATTACGTAATTTAGCCAAGTGAAGGTTTACGAACAACTAGGTCTTCCCAGTATTTTCCTACTTATACATTTCATCAGGAGTCAAAATCTTTCTTATTCAATTGAAGATGTTAAAAGGACTTCGTAAAGGCTGAAGTTCTACTTTAAATCTTCAGAAACGTTGATGTAGTCAATACGTCTCCGAAAAATAATCAGTGTGGATTTTAAGTGCCCAGTTGAAGGAAAAAACACAGACATTCTATTAATTGTTGATAAACTTAGCCGATGTCTGTTTGCTTTTTTCAATAATTTGTCATCTTCAACTGTGATCCACGGCTTAGGTCACCTAATTTGCTTATTTGGTTTCCCCATGTGCATTAATGGTGACAGAGGGTCATCTTTTATTCGAAAGAATTCAAGCAATATCTAAAAGACAGAGGCACAGGCACAGCACCACAGGCACCCTTATCACCAAACTGGCGATGCTCGGTATGAACGGATAAATCAAACGGTCTGGAGAACGCTCCAGCTCTGACTGGCAACACATATGCTTTCTACCGCATCTTGGGAAGCACTTTTCCGTGAAGCCTTGCATACCCTTCGACCCTTATTCTGCATCGATACGAACTTTGCACCCCAAGAACTGTTCTTCGGATTTACAAAAATAGTTTAAGTGGCAAACCCTCCTATCTTGAATTCAATCAGCTCCTGTATATTAATCAGGGGCCTTTCGTAAGGAACAAGAATGTCTTTTGCGTGGATGAAGTGGAATTAGTAGCAACCAACCCCAACTTTACCAAACTACGATTTGATGAGAACTCAACCACTTCCATCGGAATCTAGCTCGCTGTCCTTTCAAAATTGGTCAACGTACCAACCACAGTCTACCAACTTCGCAGACTCAACCATTGCCAGAGCGTCCAATTTTCCCACTCTTGAGGATATTCAGGATAACCCAGCATTAGAGTCAACCTCTCCTACTCATCCCATAGAATCTTTAACTTCTAAATTTAAGGTCATCACTACTGACAACCTTTCCTCTCAGACGCTCGAGCCGGCGAAAGCAATCCCCTAAAAATGCGACGAAACAAGTACGATAGATAATTTTTGTTTTGTAATCTAAACCTTTTTCGTCAACTCCTGACTCGGGTAAGAATATCGTAGCCTTGAATCCAACCCGGTTTTGAGGAGTGTGTGAAGCTCGCTCTATTGAGCATCCCGATGCTGCTTGATGGCTCCTCCACAAACTGCCTGTTGCTCCTTTCAAATTATTAAACCGTTCATTGACCTATTTGAATTCGTTACTGCAGCTGAGTCTAGAATGTAGTTTGCTATAGACAGACAAATCCCAGTTCAAAAGTTACTATCTACGTTATTGGTACATTTGGTTCACGGTTTGTTTTGTTTAGATCTAAGTACAGGGTGTCCCAAAAAAAAGTTTATTTTTTAATTTTTAACTACTTTTGTTTTAGAGCATTTGACTCTTTCATTTTTTCAGGTTTTATTCTATGGTAATAGGAGTTCTTATACCTGAAATTTTGAAGCCTTTATCTTAATCATGCCTTTCACAATTGAGCAGCGATCAAAAATAGTAAAGTTCTATTTGGAAACTAAATCACTGGTCCAAACCCAAAGGGAATATCGCAAGCATTTTGGTGTAAAAGAAGCTCCATCTGTGACGTCAATCAAGAAAATTGTTCAAAAGTTTGAAGTGCATGGCACCTGCCACAACAGAAATAAAGGAAATTCTGGAAGGAGAGTGTCTGCTTGCACCAAATTAAACATTGATACTGTACGTGAATCGACTGTGCGTAGCCCAAAAAAATCAATACGGAGGCGTTCATCTGAACTTGGCTTGACAAAGTCCACCGTTCAAAGAATAATGAAGCAAGACCTCAACTTATATCCTTACAAACTGGAAATAAAGCAAACTTTGACTGATAGGGACAAAGAACAACGTTTTCAAATGTGCACATGGTTTAATGAAATGATGGAAAATGATGAACATTGGGTTGGCAAGATATGGTTTTCAGATGAGGCACATTTTCATCTGGATGGATCAGTAAACCGTCATAACTGCCGTATTTGGGGCACTGAACCTCCAAACGTTGTTACCACCAAATCACTCCACAGCAGGAAGTGCACAGCTTGGTGTGCGCTTAGCTCTGACGGAATCATCGGGCCTTACTGGTTTGAAGACAATGCTGAGAATGCGGTGACGGTTAATCAAGAAAACTATCGCCACGTCATCAAAAAGTTTACTGCTTGTCTTCGTCGTCGTCGCTTTGACTTGAAAAAATTATGGTTTCAGCAAGATGGGGCAACACCTCACACTGCAGTGGAAACACGAAAATTATTGTCTGAAAAATTTGAAGACAGGCTGATTTCCTTGAAAGCTTCCCACATCTGGGCTCCACACTCTCCTGACCTTAGCCCACTGGACATTTTTCTGTGGGGCTACGCAAAAGATAATGTCTATAAAAATAAGCCTACCTCTATTTCCGAACTTAAACAAGAAATAACTACGTTCATGAGAGCCATTTCCGCTGACACATGCAAAGCAGTAATTCAGAATTTTGCTGTGAGAGTAAGGGAATGCCTTCTGCGCCATGGCGATCACATTGAGCATGTTATTTAAGCAGCATCATCAAAATATATGACTATTTTTAAACTCCAGTAACATCAGCTAAGTAAAATGGATAACGACGATTTTGATGGCAAACAAATCTCCAACACATTATTTATGCACGGTGAAACTTTCATTGCTTTATCTTTACAAGTTTTTGCGTTACAAAAATTTTAAAAATAAACTTTTTTGTGGGACACCCTGTATAACTTTCACGTGTCTTGTTTAAAGGGAATAAAAGCCATTTATGGTCAAATATAAATACCCGTCAACAAAGTCAAACCGCGGTCTACTTTACGAGGAAGCGGAATCTTCGACTACAACACTACGACGCGGGAAACCTTTGGGATGATGATTATAAACTTCTGTAATCACGATCAAAAACGTTTAAGGTGAGGATAATTCCTCTCAGTGAATAAGTGTTTGTAGTGACATCATGTGTTAAGGGAATCAAATATAATCATAGCATCATCTTACCATCATCCATGAGTCCCGGACATTTATCCTTGTTACACTTCCCGATGTCTACACTCGCTTCCTTTCCTCCCGGGCAGAACTGACCACCAACACATTTTCGAGTCCGTGTTCGATTTCCTCCGCTGTCAGCATTGAGAGGCCCCGGATCGTCATTGCATGACTTGCTGCACTCCGACCATGTACTCCATTTGGACCACTTTCCTGAAACCCAGATTTGCATTAGTCTAACCTGATATGACGTAACCCATCATTCCGATATCAGCCCGAAACTTAAGGCATAAAATCAGATTCATCACAACTCTACGGCACCAGAAAAATTTTTATTTTAGTCGCTTTGTTAAGTTGATTAGGTGTACACACATCTTTGTTTTTGTATACATATTTATCCCCCGGCATCGGGAAAACCTTTGCCACTTGTGCGTAGAACATCGTAATGTTCAGACCTGCTTCAGAGTTTACAGTATTGCTGGCACAGCCCGCTTCTACCGCAAGCAGAGGGAATTGCCATTAAATGACAAGCGAAATAACGCAGTCATCGTGTGGTTCGAACTCCAACCCACTCGGCCACGAGATCGAATGTGGTTGGTTGAACCGGTTCTACCTGGACGTAACAGAAAAATTTTTTTGAAATTTTGAAGTCATTTGCCACATTCTTGGTTGGCACAAAAAGGCGGTGCAATCTATAAACAGAACCAAACAATTTCAAAGTTTTAACCAAAACTTAAAGCGGTTCACCTCGAAATCTGACTCTGAGAATTACTGCAGTGCTACGTTGTCACGTGTCTTCTTACTGCCTCAAAACAGTTTCGATACTGATGTCTTTTAACACAAAGCGAAACAACATTTTGGGTTTATTCTCGCCGATGATATGATTAAATCATTGAAGACTCAACCATACCAACTTTCATTTTCATGTGTTTGCCAGTGCGCTTAAAAGTGCCCAAGCTTAAGCAGGCAAGCACACATACACAAACAACTCACCATTACCAATCACACATTCAGAGGATCTGCATGACTTGGGACACATTACATCCATGTACTTCAACCAGTTCTTGATCCCGCAGTAGCTTTTGTAGAACGGACATTGCCGGATGTGGTCTTGGCATTTGTTGTCTGTAACATTCCCAGCCACCAATTACATTTTTCTGAAGCGACCGCATGAAACAACTTTAACCTCTCAAAAGAATTTAGAATTGTGGCCTCTAGTTGCGTAGTGTAAGGATTCTGGGTTTTAGATGATTGCGAAATAAAATCGCGCGAGGGACATTTGTTTTGTTTATGCGAACAGCAATGAATTTGGGAATTTGAATGAAGCGGTCATTTTAAGTGAATTTGAATAAAGAGTTCTCTACAAATTTAACTAAATCTTAGAAGATTTTGTGGTAATAAAAGGGTAGGAACCGTGGCTGTAATCTCATCGCATCTAGTTACGTAGATGAAGACTTCATTTGATAGCTGCCAGCCACCACGAAGCAGAGAAAAGGCGCTACATTTAATCATTTGACACTCACTTTGTGAAATTAAAGCTGAATTTCCAACTGCAGCGGTCGTTCCTTCCTGGTCCACCTGCCGACATGCGTTGCAAGTCCGTGGACATTGTTCCTGTATCGAAGGCAGCAAACAATATCGCGCTGACGCTTTGCAACTGTCAAAGCGGTCGACACATTCCGCGCTTGCGTGAATGCACGTTCCGCATGACTTGGCACACATGAACGCCACGGTTGGTTGGGTTGAGCACTGACCAACTGACTTGAGTTGTGCGCACCGGTCTGGGCTGATATCCATGCAGGGTGAGACTAAAACCAAACAATAACGCTTTAAACGCATACAATATTACGTCAGTAACTAAAAGCATGCAGGAGTGCAGGCTCAGAAGCGATGTGCGTGGCACAAGATCATATTTGTAATTGTTTTTTGATAGAAAAGTTTTTAACACGCGAGGTCATTACGTGACGGCCAGAAACAAATCTTTAAAAGAAAAAGCACCAATAACATTAGAACTTATGTAGGGGAAGGTGGCCCTCCTCTCCAATAAGCATTAACGTGGACACCAACCAACCTTCTTCCATGAAATCCTCGTCGCAAGTTCGACAGGTCTGAGGACACAATTGCTGAACAAAAACCTCGCTCTCACAGAAGTTCTCCAGCCGAGCGCACTCTGTCAGCTGATTAACGCAAGCTCCTTTTTTTATCGACAAAGCGCCAGGTGGTGCAGCTGCGAATAGAAGTAGTGCTAGATTTGGGTTAATGGAAACATTATGTGCCTCCTCCCAAATAAATGAGCCAGCCAACCCAATATCTTTAATACATAGCTCCTCACCTCCACTTGAAAGAAAAGTTTATTATTTGTTTGTTCTCCAGAAGAAAAAAGAATTTCGAATAATTACGTTTTGAGGAAGTTGAAGTTTATTCAAAATTGTCAATTTATGACGTCACACGTTTACCTGCTGGCTCACTTTCACACTCGCCACAGGTTTCTGGGCACTTCTTTCGGAAGCTAGCAACTGTGCACATTCCCTCTTTGGCCAAGACCTGACACTCTTTTTCCAGTACATCCTTGCACTCCCCCATTTCCTCCGCACACAATCCACACGTCTTCTCGCAGCCATACCGCACGATGGCGTTAGTGCATTGTGACGCAAACATCGCGCACATCGCCCCGAGGCTGTCGTTGCACGAAGGAGGCTCATATGACCTCTCACCTTCACATTTATGGCAGGATAGGGGGCACAGATAACGAATAAAATTGTTGCTACAACGTCCAAGAGCGTGGTATTCGGGGCAAATGTCGTGGCGATCTTCGCAAGAAAACGAAGATGAAGCTGAAAAATAATGGAGGCATTAACATGTTGCGTGGATGGGCCGACCTCCGTTCCCACTCGCTGAAAAATCTTTACAGTGATTCATAGAACACCTACTACTCCGGAGTAACTTCGGAATGCTGGCATCATGCATTTTCATCGCAATCATTGTAACCAAGTAGTCGAAATTGCTGTTACGTTTTCTCTTTATAAAAAATCTACGTGAGGGGTTAGACAACAATCTTAGAATCGGGAAGCAGTGCCGTTGCGCAAAACGATGTAGCTCATTGTTCGAACAATAACTTACATAAGAGTCGCTGTGATATTTTGCGAACAATGGTCTGTTCCATCCAGCAAGTAATTTCTTGTCGCCTCAAAGCTACGTGCTTCAATAGTTATGATACTAAAGTTGTTGTTGTATACCCAACCTCTTCCGAGGGATGGGGGCATGGCGGATGACCATGCAGGCGCTGAAGCCGGGAAACTCCCCAGGGCCTGGACCAGAGATTGTAGAGAGACAGAGAGTCACCAATGAGCGAGCGGCGCAAAGAGTCCGTAGTTGGACAGTGCAGAATGAGATGAGAGATGTCCTGGGACGAGTGTACGCAAGCGCTGCAGGATGCATTCACGATTATTCCAATCCTAGAGACATAAGAACCTAACAGAAAGCTGTGTCCGTTGCAGCGTAGACGAGAGAGAACACATCGAGCATGACGAGGGAGCACAAGTTCCTCGGTGGAAATCGAAGGAACCTGTGCGTCGAAGAATTTCGATGAGACATTTCAATTCCAGTCCAAGAAAAGACGAGAGTGGATACGAGAGATAAAAGGAAAGAGACTATAAGGAATTGCAAAGGGCGGAAGTAGCACTCCCCGTCTAGCCAGCTCATCAGCCGCGTCGTTTCCCGGGAAAAACCAGTGTCCAGGGACCCATTGTAGCCTGATAGAACAGGAGGAGAGAGAAGACAGTTCCTGTCAGATCTGACACAGAGTTTGAAATAAGAGGAAACATGGAGGGGAGAACAGGGTGGTCAGCACAAAACGAGAGTCAGATAGTAGAAGAAAAGAGGAGAAATGGCAGACTTGTTGGTGCTACCGAGACCAGCAAAGAGCGTGCAGAATGGCGCAGGCTTCAGTAGAAAAACTTGAGCATACCGGGCCTGCTCCAAGGACGCGGAGCCGCCCTTGCCAAAAGGAAAAGGAATAGAGCCGTCTGTCCAGAGTACCAGAGAGAGTCAAGGTGGGTGAGAGCCGCACCTTGGCAAGAAACAGGAGGATCAGAGCGGGAGCATAAAAAGAAAAGAGTTGACTCCATGGTGAAGGAAGACAGATTCCAAAAAGGAAAACCAAGAAGAGTCTCCCTAAGAGAAGTAGAAGGAAGCATGAGCGGGTGAGTGGACGCAAAAGATCTCCAGGACGATCTGCAGAGTCTTGGTTTCACTCCAAGTCTGGCCAAACCTGAAATAGGAAAGAAGGTTGGGAGACGAAAAACCCGATCATAAGGTGAAAGGGTGAAATGAGTCTGGGTGACTCGTAGGGGAGGTAAAGAAGCATTGGAGAAGAGAAGTGAAATAGGGTGGAACAAGAGGCAGCCGGTGATGGCGAGACTGGCCGCTCAGTGGAGGCGTTCCAATTTGGTGCAATTGGCAACGCATAGGAAAGGAAACCATCCGGGTGAAGCGTAAGTGAGAAGGGGCAGAAGAAAAGATTTATGCAGAACAGAGAGGGACTCCTTAGATGGGCCCATGGGGAAACAGAGATACAGCGTAAGGCCTTGAGACGTGGAAAAAACTTGGCCTTCAGCGAAGATACATGTTTAGGAAAGGAAAGAGTGCGGTCGAACGTGACCCCAAGAAAAGTTGGAGTGGGATTGAAACGAAGGCGGGAGTTAAATAACAAGAGGTGGGACTGGAGTTTAGTTTGGTAAGGATTCACTGAAAAACTAGAGGCCTCACATTTGCTCGGATTGAGAGGAAGACACCAGTATTCAGACCAGCGCTCCAATCGAACCAAAGCTTCTTGTGTGGTCCCCACCGCAATGGGGACAGAGGGGGAGGAGGACCAAATGGCCAGATCGTCAGCGTAAAGAGAGCAGCTGACGGAAGAAGGCAGAGAAGCCGGAAATACATTGATGAAAAGAGCGAAAAAAACAGCGCCAAGAGTGGATCCTTGCGGAACACCTCGACGGACTCAAAAGGAACGACTTTTGTGATTTTGAAAAATCATGCAAGCGCGCCTGTCAGAAAAAAAAGATTGAGTCCAACGAGCAAAGCAAGGAGGGAGGCCAGCCGAAATCAGTTTGTGGAAAAGGGCGGGATGCCAGACAAAGTCACAAGCTTTTGAGAAATCGATAGTAAAGAGAATTGTCCGAGAGCCCGGCCTCGGTTTGTTAAACCAATCCGAAATGAACGAAGTAAAAAACTAAAATTGATCTAGAGTAGACCGTCCAGGGCGGAAACCGGCCTGGAGGGTGACTGGGAGCGAGAATGGAATTAGATTCCAGAAAGAAGAGTAGACGGGATGGAATGATGCGTTCAAAAAGCTTTCAGACGCAGGAAGTGAGAGAGATAAGGCCGGAAGAAAGCAGGAGAGTCGAGAGGCTGTCCCATCTTGTGGATGGGAATAACAGAAGATGTCTTCCAGATGGAAGGAAAAAAATACAAAGTCCAGGAAAGGTTGAAGATGTGAAAAAGAAATTCCATGCCAGAGCGAGGAAGATGCTTTAGCATGAGATAGGAAACTTTGTCTGCGCCGGTGGCAGTGAACAAGGAAAGGTTGGTGGCAGCCGAAAAAAATTCAGCGGGAGAGAAACGAGAGCAAAAGGACGAGTGAGACTCCACAGGGCACGTGGCTCGGCAGAGCTCAGAGAGGTAGCCTCTGGCTCTACTACGCAGGGTTTTTGGCTCGGAGATAGAAAAGTGGGATCTCAGGTGAGCGGCATAAACAGAAGCCGATTACCTGGGAGAGGAACAGTTGGAAAAGTTAGGAGAGGAGGAAGATAAGGAGGAACAGCCAGCGACAGAGCGAAAAAGAAAGTGTAAAAATTTAGGGTTAGAATTGGGCGAGAGAGAAGAGCAAGTCGTTTGCCATGCCTTAGCCTTGGCCTTGGCGAGGACAGACGAAGCACGTCAGGAAGCGGAGATGTGAGCCTGGCGATCTTCATCACTTCTGTGAGCGGCAGAGAAAGCCTTGCGTCTTTCACTAACCGCACCTTCCATCTGAGCAGACCACCAGGCTTTAGGAGGGCGTTTGATGCGGCCGAAAGGAATGGAAGATTTGGCCGCGTTCAGTGTCAGAGAAATAAAAAGAGCAGCAGCAGAGGAAAGAGAAAGAGATGAGTATTCTAATATTTGAAAACCGCAGTTTTCAATCCTTGCCGCAGCGCGCAGCTCTTTCCATCTCAATCTTTTAGAGGCTACTTATATCAAGACCCGACGCCCGGTGTTATGCAGACAGAAAGAGTTTGTTTACACTCTCAAACTCTTTTGATAATCGTGGCATTTGGCCCCCTGCCGCGCCTTCTCTAACTTTCGCACTTGCGAAATCTTTCTTTCGCGCGCTTTGCAATACAAACGCAATCATTGGCCTGTCTTGATTACGTAACATCCAAATTATTCACATAAAAGACTCGTTCACTCTAGATCTTCCCTTTTGACGCGATACCGCCACTGATGAGAGCGTCACGAAAAGCTTATGGCTAAAACAGCTTTTTTCAAAGCTATATTAAAATTCTGTACCACCAACAAGATGAGTATTCCTCTGCAGAAGGACAGTGAGAGTCAAAGTAAAAGGCAAAGTCATCCCATCGAGCTTTCTGAAAATTAAAGGAAAGGGGGACGCTCGTTGGAGCGAAAGACCGGAGAGATAGGGACGGATTGAAGAATTGGTAGATGGTCAGAACCCAGGATCTTGAAGCACCTCCCAGGAACAAGAAATAACAAGAGAGGAGGGAGCAAAGAAAATGTCAGGAGAGGAACCACTGCCAGAGGAGCGATGGAGAAGACTAGATATGTCAGGGTCATTGAGGGGAAGGAGGTCAGAAGAGATAACTCAGTCGAATACTTCTTCCCCGCGGGGTCGGAAGTACCTCTTGAGTCCCAGAGGGGGTGATGACAATTTAAGTCCCCCAGAATGAAAAGATTTCTGGAGGAGGAATAGATGGAGAGAATAAAGGAGTCGGTTCTGCCATCCGTCGGAGAAGAGCGAATAGGAAGGCGTACACATTAAAAAATGAGAGCGAGGAGGAGTTGTTAAGAAAAATGTTGACTAGTACATAATCAAAGTAGGTATCAAGCGAAGAGAGAGAGGAGGTAAAAAGTTCAGAGAAGGATAAACCCTGCCTGACGAAAATGATGACGCCACACCTAGAGTGCGTGGCATCAGGAGAGAGAATGCCAGACCAGGAGTGGGTACGATCAGAACGCAGAGCAGAGAATCCAAGAATCCGGAAAGAGGAAGATGAGTTATGACTGGATTCCTGGATACAGATAAGGTCGACAGGATGGGACGAAAGAAAGTGAAGTAGGTCAGTGCTCCTGGCTCGAAGACCTCTAGCATTCCATTGAAGAACCCTGAGAGAGTCAGGGGGGGAATGGAAGCAGAAGGCGTAGAAGAACTGCCAGGAGCAAGAGTTGGTGGTGAGGTGGCAGAGGAAGAAGATATAAAATGAGCAGAAGAAAGATAAGAGGGTTGAAGACGAGAGTGAGGCGGGAGTGCAGCATTACCAGAGGAGGTGCCAGATTGAACAATGGAGGTATACAGGTTGGAGAAGTTCGAGGAAGAAGTCACAGTGTTACGACTAGGGACGCAGCAAGGGGTGGCAGCTCCAAGAGTGAGAGCTGCAAGAGCTTTGAATTTGGAGAGGGGGAAATGTGAGCACCTTAGATGGACCCATTTGGAGCAGTTGCAGCGCTGATTTGCTCAGCCAGGTCACATTTCCAGCGCACACTGAGCAGGGATAGATGGAGCCAGGGTTGGGATGAACGTTACCGCTCATCAAGAGATGGAGAAGAATGAGAAGACGAAGAAGGGATAGAGAAAGGCCGGTGAAGAGATAGAACAGGCGACCGATTTAAAAAAGCTGAGTGCTGCTCTTCTGCGGTCGTTCAGGGGGCAGCACGGAGAAAAAATGGAAGGAGTGCCCGGGGTAACTGGGACCCTCGGGAAGGCCAACAGCCATTTGGACCCAACTCAAACTGGGTCTGGGACCACACCACCACGTTGAGGCGGCGTTGATTGGTGCAGTTAACTCCATTTCGTTTACACAATCTGTCAGGTTGAGATCAGCGTAAACGAGGCAATTGCTGACTTGACCACTTGGAAACCTGCTTCTTCATACGACCCTGTAGTTGCTGAGATATTTGCTCTACGTACTGATAATCACAGCGGCACCTATTTTTATACAAGACAGAGCTTTTCTGAGTGGTATGTAAAGTAGTTTTTCCGGCTACAAGCAGCATTTGTTTTGATGTAAGTACCAAGCGGGTGATGGTGGAATCACAACACAGCTTTCTTCGGATGTTTTGACGTATTTTTCCAAGTTTGTGGAGGGCTTGCTTAACCACGTAAACCTAAAGTGCACAGGGCACTTTTCAGGGCCTAAATGCTTTGGTGTGGAAAACTAAAAAATTATCCAGGCGATCTACATGTTGACAACATCTCCATGGTAGCCATTGCTCAGTAATAATTTTTTTGTTCGCTGTATTTCTTTGTCGAATTTGCGTTTAGTGCAGGTCATTAAAGATTAATGCAACATATAGGCTTATTTTTCATTTTTGAGAACAAAAAACTCCCAACGTAAATACTGGCCAGTCAAGATGGGTTTTAAAATACCCTGGTTTTGAAGCCATTATTTTCCTTAAACACAGACATCAACAAATGTTACACTTGTTTTTCTCTCGCGAAGTGAATTGAGGTATGAATAGAAGAAGTTGAGTGTGGTCAGATATTGCACTGCTTTTGCTTTACGATTGAAAATCGCACAAGTGTCGTCCGCATAACTGAAGCAGACTAAAGGCTTTCGTGCTTCAGAAAATAACTTCCATTTTTGTCGGATATTTTCCAAGGCATTAAAACATCCGTGAAAAGCTGCTGTGATTCCATCATCACCCGCTTGGTCTTCACGTCAAAACAAATGCTGCTTGTAGCTAAGAAGACTGCTTTACCTACCACTCAGAAAAGCTCTGTCTTGTATAAAAATAAGTGCCACTGTAATTGTCAGCACCTAGAGCAAATATTTTAGCAACTACAGGATCGTATAAAAAAGCATGATCCCAAGTGGTCAAGTCAGCAATCCATTTGTCCACGCTGATCGCAATCTGACAGATTGCGCAAAAGAAATGAAGTTAAACTGGGATGTGATTCCGTCATTGGTCACAATATTCCGTTTTTGCTACAACCCGCAGCTTGTTCCATCTTGTATCCATTAGTCTATTCAAGACTAAGTGTCTGGTGTTGTGTAGACAGAGCTTGTTTTCACAGTCAAAACGTTTGGACAACAACAAGTTCTTTACTTGGCCTTCTGCTGGGCTTTCTTCCCGGCTTCACAATTGCAAAATCTCTTTCTTTGAGGCACATTATCATGAAAGGGGTAATGTTAGCTCGCCTTGAATGATTGTGGCTTAAATTATTGAGATAAAACAACTTGCTCGCACAAGCTCTCCCTATTTGACGCGATGCTGCAACAGATAGAGACATCACGAAAAGCTAGTAGCAAAACATATTTTTGTGAGCCATGCGATCAGATTAAGGAAAATTGGCAGTCGTTTTAAACTAGCCACATTATGAACTGGAAGCCCACCTTCAACAAGGAAAGCCGTAACTGATTGTTAGCCAACAACCGCCTCATAAAATGTATTGAGCGAACAGCTTTTGTTCTGCACCAATCAACCGCCGCCTCAACGTGGTGGGGCTGCTGGCTGTTGGCCTT
>OY776303.1:32692984-32947472 GCA_963675345.1 Trididemnum clinides
TTGAGAGTCACAAGATGTAGAGGTAGATCTAAGTGTTGATTCTTTTGTTGTAATATAAGGTGATGCTGATAAATTGGTACCACTTTTATGCAACTTTTGTACAGCAGGGCGTATTGCTAAACAGGCTAAATAAGTAATTGCAGTAGCGTAGGGTATAGCAGTGGTTCCCAATCTTTTTATGTTTGTGTACCACCTGGAACATTATTTCTGTAGCTGCGTACCACCAAATGTATAACCAGGTGGTAGGAAGAAAACCCTTTCACTTTAGCCATGTTCTTAGCCATACACCTAACAACTTTTCCAAAACTACCACGTAATTATTTATTTTTAAAAATCCTTGATAAAATATGCCTCTAAAAATTACTAGGTTTGCAGCCTATGCTGTTTGAATCTGAGCATAACAAGAGGAAAATATAATGTTGGTAATATTGATGTTAAGTAAGTGATTAAAGTTGAAACAAAAGTGCACGAAAAAACAAGTTTTGATTTTACTTTAATTATTGATTTTCAAAGAAAGAGGGATGCTACTTTCAGCTTTCTCTGTGGTTAAGAATTTTCAGAAAAGAGAAGGAAAAAGCGAGTTTTAGCTTTTATTGAGTACACTATTAATCAAAAACGAGCAGGAAATAGTAAGTTCCAGCTTTTATTCAGCATACTTTTAGCTGTGAAAGAGCAGGAAAAAGCATATTTTTGTTTTACTGTGATTATTAATTTTTCAAAAAAGTAGGAAAATGCAAATTTTAGCTTTGCTGTGATTTAGAATTTTCAGAAAAAAAAGGAAAAAACGAATTTTAGGTTTTAATCAATACGTTATTAATTAAAAAAGAGCAGGAAACAAAAAGTTTATTTATTGTTTAATATATTTCTAGCTATAAAATAGCAGGAAATGACTAGTTTTAGCTCCTTCTAAAGGATTTTTAGCAGATTAAGAAAATGCAAGTTTCAGCTTTTATTTAACATTTTTTTAATGGAAAATATAAGGAAAAGTCGAGTTTTAGCGGTTGATTAATACATTGTAGGTCTAGAAATTAACGAAATCGCGGACTGAATAAGTCCGCGGACTATTTCGAGTCCGCAGAAAGGAGCTTTGCCAGAATGGGTTTGCCGAAAAAAAGGCCTAAATCAATAGTATAAACAAAATGAAGCTAATCCAATCAAACAAAGTTAAACAAAATCAAAATTTATTAAAAAAGCAAACAATTGTTCAAGTAAAACGACCTATATCAATGACAATACTCGCAAACTGTTGCTATGACAACAAAACATACTAAATCAATACTGTATCAAATATTGTTCATTTAAATCAAAACAATTTTGAATTGAATTCATGTGACGGCTTGTGCACGCACAATCAACATCACATGTCATAGCACAGTAGATGGAATACCGGAAAACAGCGTTCAAGATTGTGCACAAACCGTTGCTATGGCAACAAAACATTCTGAGTTATAATTCGTTTGTCGAAGAAATCCCTATTTGGATGCAAACTCTTTCTAATTTCGATCCGTGTGACAGCTTGTGCACGCACAATCAGCATCATATGTCATAGCACAGTTGATGGAGTATCGGAAAACAGCGTTCAAGATCGTGCACAAGCCCTTGCTATGGTAGCAAAACATGCTCAATTGACAGTTAAATGTTCAAATCATATTTGTCCAAATCCGTAGCCCTTTTTCTTAGGCCTTCAATTCACTCGAATGATAAAATCGTATTAATCTCTGGTCAACATTGGTCATTGATCATGCTCTAATTTGTGCTTTGGTAATATTTTGATGTTTTCTTTTGGTCCACCCAACAAACGTTCTGTTGCCCAGTAGTCCATTTCATTCCGCGCTTTCTGATCCCAAATATTTGTTTGAAGACAATGTGCCTGACATTTTTTTTGAAAGAAATCCAACTTCAAAATGAAAAAAGTGAGAATGTGAATGTCGTGCCTCAACAATTTAAGAAGAAGCCTAAGTTTATTCAAACTGAGACATACAATAAACTTAGCCATCACCGAAATTTTCCTTCTTTGGTTAGGGTAAACAAAACCTACAAAAAACACTTCGATAACGTTCTTACAAGTTATGATGCTCTTACATTGTTCAGAACAGCCAAGGAAAAAGACTTTTCAAAAGATCTACCAATAAAACCACAATCCGGAGAAATATACTCATTTCAATACCCGATTTCTCCGGATAATCACCACGAAGATTGGTGTTGTGATTGTATTTCATGGCGCTGTACCGGTAGCAAAACATTTAAAGCAAGAAAGATGTGGTGAAAAAGCGATATTACCGACTTGCCTATGAAAATAGGTCTTTCAATAAGAAAGCATTTTTGTTTGCCCGTAAGAAACCTCTTCTTGTGGTTGTACACTATCGAGGAGATACTTCTGCAATACAACATAAACCGCATGGCAATCGCAAGCAGTTTTTAGAACGGGCTCACGGGAGAGCTATGCCGTCAACTTTAGAATTAACAGGAAAATCTTCCAAACAACCCAAGCAAATTTACAAGAATCTTGTTGCAAAACCTTGTCCATCTGCCGTTATGCTAGTGAAGCATCCCAAATCAACAAAACAAGTTGCTGACAAGAAACGCTATGAAGGCGAAAAACGTAGCGTAAGCCATGATGATCTTTACGAAGCGTATGAAATAGCGCATACACTAACCGATTTTGTATTGGATTTTAAACTTTTTCCGAACTTCTACATAATATGTGACATACCACAACTAATGCAGCAGGAAAAAAGCTATACCGGAAGGATTTTACTTTTGTTATGACACGACATTCAATTGTGGCGACTTTTTTGTCAATACTTTATTATATCGTCAAATCGAATTTATAGAAAAGCCTATCATACCACTCTTGATAATGGTTCACGATAGCAAGCGACAACCGATACCCAAAGTGTTTTTTTCAACATTGAGAAAATATTTTCAGTTTTTTACTGCCACATTGATTACGGACCGTGAAGCTTCAATTGAAAATGCTGTTGCAAAAATTTGTCCCACTTGGAAACATTTTAACTGTGGGAATTATCTTTTAAATAATGTAAAATTTTGGCTACACCGCCATAATGCTAAAAGTCACGATCTTTTAGTTTATCAAAATCACATCTGGTCACTTCTTAACTGCGCTTCATGCAAAAAATTTAATGGTTTGGAAAGACAAGTTAAAGACACTTGGACCAGAACATTTTACGATTACTATGAAACTCAATTATCAAACGATCCGGTCGATGGCTGCTTGAAAAGGCAAATATTTTCAGTAGAAGTATTGTAGCAACCACAAACCCAGCAGAAAGTTTTAATGCTCAAGTGAAAAGAGCGATTGGGCATTCAGAAACGAAGTTGCATGATTTTGTGCTTACTGTTTATTTTTTGCATAACTTTGAACTCCGTGAAATGTTACGTGGACGCTGTGGCATGGGCGACTGGCATGTGGTGGATCCCAAACTTGCACGTAATATCGAAGATGTTGAATTTCCATCGGATGCTGTTGCTCCGGATCAAATCGCTGAATATGTTAAAAATAAGAAGAAAAAGTTGCTTTCTGAAGTAAAAGAGGAATTATACTCTGTGGAAGAAATGGAAAAATACTTTTGCTCGCAACAGCGAGTTTGTTTGGATACAGCTATGCATTGCTTTCTTGTGCGAGGACTAAACAATCGACTCTATCCAAAAAATACTCCTGCAGCTCTTCAAAGTCATGTAGGCACATTGAAGCCTGCAATATCGCTGTTGGAAAGCCCACTAACAAGCGAAAAAAAATTTTAATTTGAGCGTTTTGAAACGAAATGGCCGAGGAAAAAACAAAGCAGGTAGACAATTTCCCAGAAGTATCTTCGAATTTCAGTACACTCCTGCTGCTGATTCTCACAATGCGTCAGAAGTAAACATCCATTTCCTTTATTTACGTCAACGCCTAAGAAAAATCAATCACCAGTAATCACTTCAGCATACAAGCCATCATCAAGCGCTATTAAAAATACTGATGAATTAACTTCTATAAACCCCCCCCCCCCCTCTAGAAATGATTTCAATTTCCAATTAATATAACCGATAGCAGTAAACCAATGTGCATGGTTGGTGAATATGCCGTGAAAAACAACAATTTGTTTACTTTGCTGCCCCAAAAATGGGTAAATGATATAATTATGGACTCCATTTTGCTAAAATATAGTTACTCCGAGTACTTAAGTTCAAACTGTGTAAAAGTTTTAAGTTGCAGCACTCATTTTGTGGAATGGTTAAAATTCGGATGTACCAGCCCATCTATGTTTTGGAGTTAGATTTATCAACAAAAACCTATGAATCACGATATTTGGATTATACCTTTAAGCGTAAACAATTCGCACTGGGTGGTGGCCATTGTTGTTTTAAAACTATAATTGATTGTATGTTTGGATTCTCTACCAGGAATAAACCGCAATCTGTTGAGATCTATTTTAAATTATGTCAAGTCGCAGCACGTTTGTTATTCCACGTCAATGTTTGAGGAAAAAGATTGGGACATCAGTGCACCTACAGACCTGAACCTTCAAAAGAATAGTTATGATTGTGGAGTGTATGTTTGCATGTACAGTTTCATGATATGCAACGGTTGCTTTTTTGATTGCAACGATTTGGATTCAAAATCAGTAAGAAATTGGATTGCAACTAATATAATATCCGAACCGGAAGGAAAGTTAAAACATGAAAAACTTGATTCCAAGCAACGGGGTTAAAGTTTCCCGACAAGAAAATAGAGCGAGAATTTTGTGGTAAATCGCAGAAGATCGAGAGGGTTTACATCATCCAAAAACTTTTAAAAAGCTGTCTCTTCCTCTTTATTTATTGGACGAATATTCTTCATGTGCACTTAAAAAGCAGCTCCAAGAAACCAAGTAATCAAAAAATCACTTTTTGCAACGAAGACTGCAGAGACTGGTACCATAAAAAATGTCTGTCAATACCATCATCAGATGAAACATCCAATTCATGTACTTCATATACTTGTTCACGTTGCAGTTAATCCAATAAATCTATGGCATGTGCTATGTGCTATGACATGTGATGTTGATTGCGCGTGCACAAGCCCTCAGATGAATCAAAATCAGGAAGATTTTGCAAATAAATAGGGATTTCTTTGACTAACAAAATATGATTTGGCATGTTTTGCTACCATAGCAAGGGCTTGTGCACGATCTTGAACGCTGTTTTCCGATTCTCCATCGACTGTGCTATGACATATGATGCTGATTGTGCGTGCACAAGCTGTCACACGGATCGAAATTAGAAAGAGTTTGCATCCAAATAGGGATTTCTTCGACAAACGAATTATAACTCAGAATGTTTTGTTGCCATAGCAACGGTTTGTGCACAATCTTGAACGCTGTTTTCCGGTATTCCATCTACTGTGCTATGACATGTGATGTTGATTGTGCGTGCACAAGCCGTCACATGAATTCAATTCAAAATTGTTTTGATTTAAATGAACAATATTTGATACAGTATTGATTTAGTATGTTTTGTTGTCATAGCAACAGTTTGCGAGTATTGTCATTGATATAGGTCGTTTTACTTGAACAATTGTTTGCTTTTTTAATAAATTTTGATTTTGTTTAACTTTGTTTGATTGGATTAGCTTCATTTTGTTTATACTATTGATTCATTTAATACGCGGACAGTGCGCGGACTTATTCAGTTCGCGATTTTGTTAGATCAGTAGGTCTATCTCAATGTGTACTTTAAAATAAAAAAAGTATAGCTATATACTTCCTGCTTCAAGTTCGACCAATTCTATTTGTAATAATTTTAATGAATTTTTTCATGATATATTTTTCCTTCGGTCGCGTTAACCTGCCTTGAGCATACATTAACACGGTGAATTAACATGTTTATTTTACACTCTTAATTTATAAGGATAAAGGCATGAAGGGAGTTTATCACTAAATTTGTATTTCGCATAACAATGAATTAATTATCCAGCAATGACTAAAATTGGTGTGCTGTTCAGCACTTCAAACTTTTTGAGCAAAGTGATTCGCTATATTTTGTTTTCAAATAATAAAATGTTTGTTGTTGTTTTTTTTAGGTAAACCAACTCGAGAAAAAAAAATTTGCTAATTTACTTTTGGCCTCACTAACACTAGTAGAGTAGAGGTAGAGGTTAATTAAACAGTTGCTGCTTTGAACGAAATTGTTGCATACGAAGTGCAGGACAGACCCGCAACAAATACTTTTGTAATGGAAAAGAGCATAAGTCGAGAAACTTTTTTACCTCTAAAAAATTTTCCACAATTTTAAAAACATATTCTAATACGTATTTCCAAACTAGATGTTTACTCGGGTTTTTAAGTAGAGTTGGTGGGTGTATGCTTCAAAAAATATAGCTAAAGAGCAACAAGAATGTAGCCAAAAGAGCTAGTACAGTGAGAAGCTTTTATCATACTTATAGTTCGCACAAGCGTTCAAAAGATTTTTAAAAGCAGAGAAGGAGAATACCAGTAAGTTAAGTTGATTTTTTCGTTGCTTTCAAGACAAGAACGGGGGATGACACAGCGATAGTCACAATAATAGACGTTTTAAATTTATTTGACCCTAAACTTTGCATGTAACTTGGAAACGGCTAGCGTACCACCGGAAAACCTGATGTATCATTGGTAGGACACGTATCAGAGTTTGAGGATCACTGTTATAGCACTATATACAATCAACTGTACGAGACAATAGTGATGGCTCTATGACTCTTTTTTGAAGGAAAACATAAAATAATATGTCATTGTAACAACAGTCTATAAATTCGCGCAAAAACTTTGCGTATCAAAAGAAATCCTATCTGCAAACTCCTTACCGGTATTTCTAATCAGCTCAAGCCAATGCACTAGGAATGAGAAATATATTCTCGAAACTTCTAGGTATACAGTGATTAAAGAAGGTGTGTTTGGTGATCAATAGCTGCTGCTAAAAGTGGTCTGCTGCAAAAAAATGATTAGGCTACCCATTCCTATTTCTACAAACTTGTGGTTTTTAAATTTTAATAGATGTATTTCAAACCCACTAAATGTGGTTCACCACTTCTTTACTGGTGACATGCTAAAACCGTCCGAATCAACGCAAAGTTTAGAGTCAAATAAATTCATTTTGTTTATCGTAACTGTTTGGTTGAACAGCTGTTGTTTTAAACTACTTTAAGTTACTAATTAACAAATGCTATGCAGGCTTGGTATAAAAACTTTAGCAGAGAAAGGGAGGGCACTTGTCGATAAACGTTTTTGAATTTCTAAAATAGATTTTTTAACGATTCTTAAAAGCACATTTTGTTAAATAAAATATCTCTAAAAAGAACTTTTTTTGACTTTCGAAGCCGATTTTTGAGCTGTTCGGCGCATTGCTACAAAAAAAATGACAAAGTAGGGTGTTTCAACATCACAGCTGCCTCCTGGTCAAGTCTTTGGCGATACGCAGTCACAGTACAAACTTTCAGATGTTACGGAAACAGAAAAAAATTAAAATCCACTGCTACAAACCAAAAAAACTGCTTTCGCGAGATAGAAAAAAAGAAAATATTAATGCACTCACGATTTTTTCGAAGTTTACTTTAGCAAACGGTAGAAAATGTGAATGGCAAAAAGTTTTTAAGGACCGCGACTAGTCACAAAAGCTGTCTTCAACAAAATTCTAACTCACTATGTTGACGCTGAACAAACCAAAGGTCTTCATCTTCACAACCAGCAAAGAAGTAACAATTAAAAACGGTCACAAGTTCTTGGAAAAATTGATCCAAAATAATCTTCTTTCAAAATAGGATTCTCAAAATCGATTTGTGCCTTATTTAAGCTGCAAACAATTGCCTTCCAAAAGTTGATCAAAAAAAAAAATCTTCACCTTGGAAGCGGTCAATAAGCGCTGACTTAGACCAGTTGAACTCCAAAAAATTAGCCTTTCTGCGGCCAGTCAAAAGTTAGTCTTGTAAAATGAGACCCACACCTTGATAACTTTGAATACCCCTGTTAGATAGCTTTTTACTGGCATGTAACTTACTGGCATGCAACAATGATAAAATCTTGTCATTTTTGATAATTAAAAGTTACCAACAATATTTACAAAAAACGATTGAGGCGGTAATAGTAACCATTAATATTTACAAAGAAGTTCAGGGCCACAGTTGAGGACTTCTGCGCGTGATATAAGGCCTTCACTCAAATTTTGAAATCGATTTCTTGCTCCAATTAAAATGTTGTACGCCAATGGCCTTCATTCTTCTTTAAATTACAAACTTATTTGTAAACATATAGGAACAAAATCCAACATATTTTTGGGAAACACGTCATCAATGGTGGCGTATGCACGGAAGGAGCTTTGGGAGTCAAATTCCCATATAAATTGATCACATGCAAGTTTTTAATTAAATAAATGTCAATATTGTCACTTTTTACCATTTCCTCCGGTTAGGCGAAAAAACCAGCAAGCACCATCCTAGAACTTATTCTAGAAAGCATGAATATGCTTGCTTTTTTGTGAAATTTTCTAAAATTTTTCCGGGAGGCATCCCTCCGGATCTCCCATAATAACCTTGCCTTCGCCACTCTTAATGAGAGAAACCAAACCCTCAAGACAAATTTCTGCACACGCCACTGGCCATCAAAATCTTTTTACTAATGGTTTTTACTGGTTGTAGATATAACTTTTCAACTGGTTTTACGATGGTAACAGCAACTTTTAATATGAGATTTTTAGAGGAGGTATTAATAAAAAGATAATTATTGGGCTGGATTTCCAAAAATAAAGACATTCAGTGGGTCCTACTCAAGATTGATTTTTGTCGTTTTTAGTTTTAGTTTACACCGACGCGATGGGGAAGTGGTTAGAGCGTCCGCTTCGCAGTCGGTAGACCTGGGGTTCATTCCCCTTGTCGAGTCATACCAAATGACTTTTAAAAATGGTATCTATAGCTTCCCTGCTTGGCGCTCGGCATTTATGGGAGGTTGTGGAGAACAAGCTGGCAAGTTCGCTTGTTGTGTCCTTGGGCAAGGCACTTAACGGGATGCCCCCGCCTTTATGTGGAAGACAGGTGGCCCATAAAAACCTCGAAAAAGGCAACTCCCAAGCGAGTGCGGACTTCCCGTCCAAAGTATAGCGATACAAATTCGCTTTCTCGTGAATGGAGGATAACAATGGCAAATAAAACAAAACAAACAGTTCCGATTGTTGTTAATGTTTGCAAAACCTTTTTTTTTAATTTTGTCCACAAAATATTATTTGGCTGCAGGACGTAGATCTATTAAAGAAATAAAAGAATTTGTTGATTAATTTAGGCTTATTTATACAACTACAAACAATTTTTGGGAAATACTGTGCATTGGTTTTTCGGTGAACGTAAGCGACCACGAGGTGATAATACTATTTGTTAAAAAAATTAATCTTATTTAATTTCGACCGAATGTTGACGACCTCATGTCGCGAGTTTGAGGCCGCGGCCAAATAAGCATAAAAAAGTGTTGCGGTGTTGCGTGAGATTGGCCGTGCAATCGAACGTTTTCAAAGAAGAAATAAGTTAACTGCCAAAACTTAGGAGTTTCTAAATTAAGTAAAGATGTGTGATATATATTATTTTTGGCTTTTTGGAAAGAAAAATTATTTTTTCGAACATGTCGAAACACCGCTAGCTAACGTGAAGTGGTTTTCAGGTAATTGCAATACAACTAAGTGAGTGTTGATTTGATACACCGTTGGATAACTAGCTGAAGAAAAACCCTCAGGAAAAATAGGGTTGAATAACATAAAAATCCAAGTTTTTTTTGTTTAGAAGAAAAAATAATAATCTAAATGATGTTTTTTCATTCCTTTTACTCCACGTTTCCACGACTTTTCAATATTAACAAACGTTCTATCAAAAGCAAAAGACAACAATTACAAAATATAATCAATAACATTACGAAGAAATGTCCCACGCGTCTTGTACTATGTTGTACAATTTTGGTTTAGATTAGCAGATCTCAACTTATTTTTCGGCTTCGCACACTCCTTAAATAAAAATCAATTTTTACTCTTCTTCCTGTCATAATTCCATCACCCGGAACGGATTCCAAAAGTGGTATCCCAAAACCAAGAAGATTTTTCGAAAAAAGGTCTTTAAGGTAACTTTACAAAGTGTTTTCAAAAGAAAAGAAATTTGTCAACCTAAGCAAAAGTAACATCTTTCTACTGCACAGTCTTTTAAAAACAATGTCATCCCGTAAGAGATCGTCTTCTGGGACTGAGCCACTTAGAGTGACACCATCGCCTGCAACATTCACGTAAACTCTTTTCTTGGTCGGTGTCGCGTTCAATAAAAATTTTTTGATTCTATTTCAACTTTAATTTACTTCTTAAAATTGAGGCGACGTGTGGTATCGCTCCAAAAATTAAGTTTGATTGCAACTTAATAGCTAGGAAAAGATTGGCTTCCATAAAGATACTTTAACTCAGGCATTTCTCGATCAAGAACAGAACAAATATGCTCATAAACCACTTTAAGACTTTGAATCCCTTCGCTTGTCGAACACTAAAAAAAAGCAATGCGCTTTAATATAACAATCAGACCCAACCAAGACTAAATCCACTAATTAACCGCTTGTCACAATAGAAATCCACAATAAATCACCACAGATCAATACACTTCTTTTCCCTGCTGCTGTGCCACTCTACTCTTTACCAATCGTAAAACCTCGCCGCGTTATATACAAGAAGGCGATCTTCTGAAAAAGGCTAGAACATCACGTGACACAGGAAAAAAACACCCAATCGGTAAAAAAATGAAAAGAAGTCTTCGAGAAGAAACGAGACTCACTAGAATACACTGGAACTTAGAAATGTCGTCAACCATTGTGACGTAAGAAGAGGTGTATGAGTTACAAATCTACAGTAGATTCCGCTTAATTGGACCGCTGGTTAATCGGGTCAGCCGTTTAATTGGGCCAAATTGTTAAGAACAAAATCCAATCAAAGATAATGCACTACGTTAAATCCGCATAATCGGGCCACTATTCCGCTTAATCGGGCCACAACTGTAGTCAGACATGCACTGGTTTAATTGCAAAACCGCCTTTGTAATGTAATAGAACTCAATATCACAAAGCCAACTATATTATGTAACAATTGAAAAATACAGGCGCAAATTATTTTGTCATTTTATGCCCTTGGACATGGTAATTGTTGTGTTTTGTTGCAAATTTTGTGAAGTCCCAAGCAGAGATGCCACAAAAAGAATTAACAATTGCTGAAAGAGTTGTTGTCCTAAGAAAAATTAGAGAGCAACCTCCAAACATTAGTCATCGCCAGCTAGCTGAGATAACTGGTGTACCAAGGACAACCCTGGCACAGATACTGCAAGACTTCGGGTAATCGGGTCAGCCGCTTAATCGGGCCAAATGGTGCTTATCCCGATGTGACCCGATTAAGCGGAATCTACTGTATTAATAAATGCGAAAGAAAAAAGGTCTTTTTTTGAAAACAGTTTAGCAAGTAAGGCTTTAGACAGAGTTCACATTTACAAATAAAATAATCACGGCAAAATAAAACAACATATTACAGCAACTACGCTTGTATAAAAACTATTCTTAGAATGCAAATTTACTTGTTCGTGACAGTCGGTAATGCTGAGAAGTTGGCATCTTTAGAAATTTTCTCATATCCTATTCGATGCAAGCACTTATTATTGAAAAAGCGCTGGTTTAGAGAGATACCGGACAAAACTGCAAAAAATTGGGACTACTTTCTACTTTCACCACTTTGTTCGATTCATGACCAATTTTTTTCTTTCATTTGTTCTGGTTAAAAAACCTATCATTATCTTTTACTTTTACTTAAGTATTTTTTGCGTAAGTAACAACGCCTTTACTCCAGTAGATTTTTAGGTTACTTTGACCATCGGTGGTTGTGATCACTCAACAATCAATGCTGACAACTCCATGTCGGCCAAGCATAACTTTTAGACATACCCTAGGTCTAGGAGGTACTCTAAACTGATGTACCCTTATCTCTCAGACCTGCCGCCAAATTTTTTTGAATAATCACAACAACTTTTATCCTAGTTGACCAATTTACTCAAAAATTATAACGTTTTTACTACCAGATATTAGCCGCCATTGATGTTGCTGGACGCAAATTTATGCGGCTCCAAACTACATATTTGGTCTTGGTCTTTGTCAAATTTTTTAGATAATCTTTTTTGAAGATTGATATTTTCTGACTAATCCTATTTTCTGACCCTCAATTTTGTAAATATTTTCTCAAATTAGTTATTCGATCTTTTTTTGATAATCTCCCAATAGCTGCTATTACTGCAAAGCCGCTGTTGCTGCAAACCGCTATTTTTGCATTGTTGGTGGCCGCTATTACTGCAAACACCTTCATTCCGTGATCGGATTCTATAAATTTGGAAATCCAAGGTCCCTGTGTTCCCCCCACTACCAGTTACGCCGGTGTTGGCAGCCTACAATCTTGACCTATGCCACTGTTATTGTTATTAGCATATTGTGAATCATAAATATCTAGTGGAGTCGCTAGCTTAAAAAATGCGCTTTTGTGACATTTCACAAACCATTCTTATCAAACCACTTGGGGGCGTGAAAGACAAGCTTATTAAGTCTGCTTTACCGTACAATCTCAAATACTGTGCTTTTTGTCTTGATAATTTACTGTTCAATTTAACGTTGAATTAATTGCTGTACTCGTAAGGTAACAAAACAATTTTTTCAAGGCCCTTAAATTTTGCAGGGTCCCGGGTTTTAGCCCTGCCTTTTCTCCGTAATCTGCTAATGAGTAGCAGTTTGTTATAACATGCTGTAAATGCAGCTTCATTATTTTGATGCGATCAAACACGATCAATCAACTGATCTACTGGCCGGTTGGTTAACGATGTGCTCTTAACATATTATTGCTAAAATTGATTAGCCTGCTGCAGTCTCCCTTCAGAAGATGATAGTGAGAGAGATGGCCGGCGATGAACGCGGAGTTTTTTTGATTAGCATGAGCAATCAGAAGATGTTCTCGCTCATCCTTCCATCCCCAGGTGAATGTGCTGCAATGACGAAAATTCTGCGACTCGCCATCGGAAAGTGTCCGGATGAAGGTAACCTCTCCAGGAACACGGACATTCTAGTTTTTTTTAATTGTCCTAGATTAGAGAAAGTGTCCGTGACATTACACAATGAAGGACTTGACCAAATCCGCTTCAAAGGGAAACGAATCGTGAGGTGCTTGAATTGGCACTAGTTGCTTAAATCGGTACAGGGTGAAACAAGTTGTCCAAACTTAGTATGGGACAATTTGTTTTACCTCATTCAGTGAGGGACTATATCCCAATCTACTTTTAAGTGGGACGAGTTGTCCAAACCTGTGTCATAGAGAAACGATTAGTTCAAGTCTTTTCAAGAGCAAAAGAGTCGCCCAATCTTGTTACAATCTGCAAAGCAGAAAAAACATTGCAAAGAGAAGTGATCACCAGGTTTGAGGACCCGATAATGTTCGCTAAAAAACGCGATCTCAGTTTTTCTTGACGACTGCCAATGGTACCGCTTTCTGATTTTTCCCGTTTCATTGGCCTTTGATTGCAGACGAAGGTTTCACTTCGGAGGATGAAGAGATTCGGCAGAGCAGGAACAAACGCATCGACAAAGCACGACAGATCGTCACTCAGCTTGAGCTGAGTGACAAACGCATTATGAAGCTTTACGAGAAAAAAATGAACTTGTTCCGGAGACTCATTGATGCGAATGCCCGTAAAAGGACAACAGGTGTGAAGAGTATTTAGTTGATAGACACTGCTGGCAAAACGAGTAATTTCTGATGTACTAATAAGCAGCGAATACAAACTACCAGAGGCTAACCGTAGAGTTTTGAGAAGAACAATAACACTGAAAATCAAACAATCTCTAAACCAAATGAGCTACACGGAAAGATGCCTATAAAAGATCAAATCTTTTCCAAGTGAACACTTGATCGTATCAATCTGATAATAATTTTTGACGCTGCAGTGACACTGGACGGTGTTGACGTCGATTCGGATCAAGATGTGATTTCGAAATCCGATGAATCGTGGAACAGTACCGACCGACGGCCGATGAAAAAGATGTTGATAAAACGAGAAGCGAAACGCCAAGAAGATTGCCCAGGTAACTCAAAACAATTTGATCTCGCCGTCATTACCCTAAAGTGTGGTAATTAAGCAATGCAGCCGGGCGAATCAAATGGAGTTTCAAAGTGAGTTAAACGCGTGTGATTCTTTGTTATTGCAACCTTTACGCAATCTTTGTCGTTTTCATAAGCTGGGTGAGGCCAATAAGCAATTATTTTGTTGGAATACTTAGCAAAGTGCGGCTTCAAAGCAGGTCAAGGCAACGTTTATTTTCATAGCACCGTTTCTGTTGTTTTACGAGCACGAAGAATGAAAACTTAACTTTAGTTAAGAACTCATTTTGTGAACATTGCAGATCTTCATTTTTATTTGCCTCCTACGCCGAATCACACTAAAAGTCCGGTGAAGCAGAAACAGACCGTACCTCCGCTGCTACAGGCGATTGAGCAAGGTGGGAAGACTGTCAGCTGTACTATAATGAAGCCATGGCGGAAAGTTAAGGTGGACCAGGCATTGTTAGAGGGTGTGTGTCAAGCCTTGATTGGGGTATATCTGGGTATAAATAGGTTGCGTGTATGGAGTTTGGATTAAGGTGCGTCTGGAGTAGTGAAAGGAGGCGTATCTCGGGGCGTGAAAAGCATTTAAACATGATCTATGTGGGGCATTAATTGAAGTGTGTATGGGAGATTGATTGGAGTGTGTATGGGAGATTGATTGGTGTGTGTATGGGGCATTGATTGGAGTATGTATGGGGCATTGATTTGTGTGCGCGTGCGTGTGTGTGGAGGGGGGATGGATATTGATTCTGTTGTGGAAGGGGTATTAATTAGAGTGTGTATTGGTCATTGATTGAGTAATGGATGGGGCATGATAAAGGGTGTGTGTGGGGCATTGATTGAAATATGTATGGGACATTTATTAATGGCATTTATAAAACATTGTATGGGATCTGTAAGGAGCATTGATTAAGGTGTGTATGAGGCATTCATTAGGGTATGTATGGCGCATTGATTGAGGTGTATATGGAACGTGAATTGGTTGTGTGAAGGGCATTGATTAGGGTGTGTATGGGGTATTGATTGGGGTGTGCATGGAGCATTGGTTGTGGAGTGCATGTGTCTGAGGCTTTCTGGTGTAGGTCTATAGAATATATTGATAAGAAATGTACCTGGAACATTAATTAGGGGTGTGTCTGGGGCATGAATAAAGAGTTTGTTTACGGTATTTATAGAGGGCGTGAGGGGTATTGATAAGGTGTGTGTCTTTCTGTAAACTATTTCTAAAATATTGTTGTTTACCAATAAAAGCTGAGAGAGATATCAATAAAACAGGAATTTACCTTCAAAATGATCAAAGACAAGCTCCAATTTGCCGAAGATTTTGTTCTAAAATTAACTTTTTTTCAAAGAAAATTTAATTTAAACTTGTGCTTGCAGTAAACAAATTGACTCTCGCGTTTTATGGAGCTGGAAGGTCGCCTCGACTGTCGTTCAAACCAATAATAGATAGAAGTCCTAATCCGCGGCCAGCCTCCATATTCCTTAAGAGGTCGGACACCTTTGGAGGGTTCGATGCCGCCAAAGGTGCTGCACCGAGAGGTTAGTAGCAAGCAATAATTCTTTTTACAGAAAACTTCATATTCACCGCATAAATTTTAACAATTCGTTAAAGCCCCTTGATTTTTCTGAAAGTTGTATAAAATGACTTAAAGGTCTAGGTTTTTCATGTTGCCGCTTTTGTTTTTTCAAATTTAAAAAAAATTAAAGGATGACGTCATCAAAAAAACGGGGTAATGCTAATGAGTACATGTCGTATATTAAAAAACTTTTTAGTTATTACTTTTTTTTGATTATGCTAGCCTACTTACGAACTACGTAGCGATTTTTAACCATAATTTCTCAGAGTTTTTTAAAGTTACCTTTACGAATGGAATGCAACATTCAACCTGTGACCTTTTTTCAACCTTACCAGCATTATCAAAATGAGCATAAAAATATAAGTGGAAAGGTTGCTAAGGGATCTTTAGATCATCTAGCCAAGCAGCCACCCCATTTATGATAACCGTTTTTGTTTACTTATTTGTGAGATTGTTGAAAGGATCTTTTATAATTTGATAGAAAATATGTAAGGTAAAACTCAATGTGAAGTGATTTATTTTTCAAAAAATTTCTTTAACGTTAATGTGAATTCCTTAACAAGTAAAGCGCTTTTAATTTCATAATCTATGGAGTTGCAAATTTCGACTCCTCACTATTTGTTTGATCTTGGACAACGCACTGTCTTGCATTAAGGAAAAAAATAATTTAAAGATAATCTTATGTTATTAGAGTGTACATTGGAAGTTAGGAAAAATAATCTAAAAATTAGCTAGAGGATATTTTGTTGTTGCATTATTAAAAATACATTGTGATGTTGTTGGTTACCCGACCCCTTCCGAGGGATGGGGACATGACGGAAGACCATGGGGCCCCAGAAGCCGGGAAACTCCCCAGGATCTGGACCAGAGGTCGTAGATAGATAGATAGAGAGTCGACAAAGAGTGAGCGGCGCAAAGAGTCCGTAGCTGGACAGTGCAGAATGAGATCAGAGGTGTCCTGGGACGAGTGTCCACAGGCGCTGCAGGAAGAATTCTCGATTCTGCCAATCCTAGAGAGATAAGAACCCAACAGAAGGCTGCGTCTGTTGCAGCGAAGACAAGAGAGGACACAGCGAGCATGACGAGGGAGCACAAGTTCCTCGGTGGAAATCGAGGGAACCTGTGTGTCAAAAAATTTTGATGAGACAGTACGCCTCCAGTCCGAGATAAGACGAGAGTGGATACGAGAGATAAGAGGAGAGAGACTCCAAGGAATTGCGGAGGGCGCAAGTAGCACACCCCGTCTGGCCAGCCCATCAGCCGCGTCGTTCCCCAGGAGAAACCAATGTCCGGGGATCCATTGTAGTTTAATAGAACAGAAGGAGAGAGAAGACAGTTCCTGCCAGATCTGCCATAGAGTTTGAGATAAAAGAAAAGATGGAGGAGAGGACAGGGTGGCGAGGACAGACCGAGAGTCAGATAATAGAAGAGGAGAAGAGAAATGGCAAACTTGTTGGTGCTGCCGAGACCAGCAAATAGCGTGCAGAATGGCGCAGGCTTCAGCGGAAAAACTTAAACGTACTGGGCCTGCCGAAAAGAGTGGCCTCAGTGCCATAGAGAGAGCAGTTGGCAAGTACGCCGGAGCCGCCCTTGCCAAAAGGAAAAGGAACAGAGCCGTCTGTCCATAGTACCAGATCATGAAGGGGGAGAGAGTCAAGGTGGGCGAGAGAGAGAAGGATCAGAGCGGGAGCATGGAGAGGAAAGGGTGGACTCCACCGTGAACGAAGGCAGATTCCAAGGAGGAAAGGGAGAGCAAGCAAGAATAGTCTCCATAGAACAAGTAGAAGGAAGCATGATCGGGTGAGTGAATGCAAAAGCTCTCCAGGACGATCTGCAGAGTCTTGGTTTCACTCCAAGTCTGGCCAAACCTGAATTAGAATTGTATAATTTTTCTATTGTATAATAAAAACACTCGATTGTATTCAATTCTGTTTATTTCAACATTACACATAAAACAGTTACAATTTCAGTAAATTTTGAATAAAGCGCTCAACAGTTTTATCATTTAAACTAACGTTGCTAGAGAAATGAGTCAATAACTCAGATAGAGAGCAACCACGCGAGCGAAATAAGATGTAGTACACGGTATAATGTCCACAGACTTCAGATATCAAACTCTGTAGGGTTTTTGAGTTATAGATCCAGGATGAGGAGTGAGAATCTAAAAAATCTGTCAAACCATAAACAATTGGATGTATATCATAGCTATCGAAAAACTCAGCAGATCTTTGATTGTTGAAGAACATAGCAATCCAGTGCTCTCCAGGGGCAGTGCTCGGATCGGTGTTAACAACATAACTCCCAGGATACTCCACAGTATGTAGCTGATCTTTAGGATAAACGCCCTTAAAAATCTTTTTTGCGCAGCAGTCATTCCTCTCAATCTGTAGTGTATCCATCAGAAATTGCTCAAGATGTTTCTATCAGTTGGTCAATCAATCAATTCTGCATGAATTATGACATTGCTTCTGTTGGAGGAGTGTTAAAGTGTAATTCTAGACGAATGTTTCCCATCAACTCCAGATGCACACAAGATGCCCCAGATCTGGCGCAAGAATTCAAAACTTTTCATAGTTCACAGACAAGAAAAAAACTCAGGCTTGTCACCCCCAACAGACATAAAATTTCATCGTCTCCGCAAAATTAGGTAGAAATCTGCACAGTAGGGTTTATTTTTCCAATCACAATACCTATTTGGGGCACTTCAAAACTATTATGCTGCAGTTATCACCACACTCGTACAAAATAAGTGCCCAGACCCGGGTTTGAACCGGGGACCTTTAGATCTTCAGTCTAACCCTCTTCCAACTGAGCTATCGAGGCAGTAATGGCCAGTATGGGGCTCGAACTCGCGACATTAACACCACACTATAACCGACTGAGCTAACTGACCACTTGTTGAAATCCCAGAAATTTCTCTATTAAGTGAAGCAACTGTCTTTGATGTTATGCGTTTAACGTCTGTAGGAAATAATGATTTTAAAATTTTCTTGAAAAAGTATTACAGATTTATCTAGTTACAATGCTTCGCAACAAGTCTCCCGTTTCAAAATCACAATTTCTTTTCCTTTCTTACCTACTTATACTTCTTGAGGGGTTGCTGATAGTTATTGTTTTAGGCACTGTATCAGTTCTGATGTGCTAAAGTAAGATATTCATGAAAACTGTAAGCTTTAGGCCTGCAATAGTTTATAAGGGTAGCTAATAAAATCATATTTTCTTCCTCCTGGACAGCATGGAATTAGATATTTTTACGCTTATGACAAAGACCTATGTATATTAATTTTTTAAATGTTTAAAGTTTTTCAAATCTGATTCTGGCTCCGACATTTGGAGATTATTCCAAGCTTGCGAGCATGTCGAGAGCAACATGTAAAACAAACAAAAGTTTTAAAGTGAAAAAGAGACTGTAGAAATTTTAAATCACTGGTAACGCTGAATGAAGATTAAATAACTTGGCAAGTGCTTGGAAATACGCAGTTTTTGTCTAATTTGTTTCACCACGCTCAACTTTTTACGTCAATACACTTGAATTCATATCAAAATTTAAAAATCTAATATTCATTGGTTGAAAATGTAGTGGGAGACTAACATTTCTTTCAGATTTATTCACTTGTTAAATTCTCATCAAATATTGAACACGTTGAGACAACAAAATATTTTTATCTGACACCCTCGCAAAATACTTCAGTTGAAGACCATTAAGCTACATTGTGTGCGTTCAATGTACAGTATTTTTCAATTTTAAGTTATCAGTCATCGCAGATTTACAACTATTATTTCTGAGCTAAATCAAAAGTGGTGAACGAGTGGCGTAATGTTTTGCATTATTTTTTGTACTATGTTAATTCTTTTGCTGTATGTTAATTCAAAAAATTCTATCCTATAGTGTTTACAAACTTAAATTTTCTTACTGTGCATTTACCTCACCACATATCTCTGTACATAGCAGTAAATCAAGCCTAATATTTGTAACTTTCAACACTACATAATCACTGAAACGAAACAACATCAATTTTTTGTCAGATTTTGATTACCTTACAAGTTATTTTATGCAACAAAAAAATCAAACTTATGACGATTGAAATCTGCAGGTAGGTGGTGGCTTCGATACGGTGTACCAGTCTGCAAACATAAACTTATAGACGTAAATGAAACTTATATCGCCACTACACCTAATTTCAAAAACCACTTGTCTTCAATCCACACCTAAATCATTCTATTACCTTACTACTTTTCATCTCCTATTTTGTTTTATTTGCAGTACAAATTGATATCTTTCTAGTGATTGTCTCTAACATATTGTTGCATAACATCCAGGTTACCTCAATTTTGTGTATGAGAAAACTTCCTAGTTTACAACTCGTGGCCATTAATCTAAGAGTAATTGATAATATTACCTTGACAGATATTGTTCTTACAACTGAGAAAGTAACTTTTCACTAAACTTTTTGAGAGCGTACTACAAAGTTGATTGGGGTTATCACATAATGTTCACATTGACCAAGGTTTGTGCTGCTTAGAGATGGGTTATTCTGAACAATTAAGTCTTATTTCTAAATTAATCTTTGCTAATACTTAAAACTGCAAGCGACTTTAATAAATGATAAACATTTCAAATTTCAAACGTTTTCGAACTTTTCAAGAACTAAAATCTGTAAATGTGATGTAATAATTTCAAATAATGAAAATATACAGTGTGTCCAAAAAAATAGGTACCGTTCAAAAAATTCATGTATTTTACATCATTTTTTCACTCATTTTCCATCATTTTCAAACATATGCTCACACACTTGAATAAGTTGATCGGTTGAAAAGAGAGCTTTTCCTCTTGAGACAGTCAGCACACCTTTTCTCAACATCTCACCGTCTGTGGGTATTGATTTCCCTTCTTTGTCAATATCGAGAAAGATTTTACGTATTTTTCTTGCTTCTTCTTGGTGTTTTCTTGCACGCCTCAACAACTCTGTTTGCTCCATCAACCCGTCGTAGCATGAGGAGTAGGGATGAGTCGTTGTAACGTCGATGTTTTTTGCTCTCTCTTCATATTCGTCAGCAATTGAAGTGTGTGTCTCGTCGCAGCTTTCCATTGTTCTTCTTCTTCTAATTTTCTCGCAAACCATACCACTTTTATAGAGAAATGTTAACAAAGAAAGAAGAAAAATCACTATTCTTGCCTAGACCTGTCTTGTTCTTTCCAACAATTGTGCAAAGAAAACTTGTGATGTAGTACATATAAAAACACCCGCTGGTTTGTGATTGGTCGAATAAGAAGTAAGAATGTTTATAGCTAGTGATTTTTAAAGACGTAACCATCTCCGTACGGTCTATGCTTCCGCTAGCGTCAGCTTTTGTTGATAGTCAACTATGTTTGAAGTTCTACATCGATTGTGATTGGTTAAAGATTTGCTGACGTGATGTTGATGTTTCCGTTTGCATCAGATTTTTGTTGATAGTAATCTTAGCTGATTTCCTGACTTTGAAAAATATGAATTTTATGCTGGTGGCTTAAGAATTTGATAGTTTTTAGTTAAAACAGTGTTATAACAGGATACAATTTTTGTTTTCTAGTTATATGAAAAGATATTGTAAATTGGATGCGTGATGAATGTTTACAAGTAAAATTTTACAATTATTGAAGTAGTCTCCAAACACAATAAAGGTTCAATCTTCTCGGATTAATAATATTCAGTAGTGATTAAAACTGTTGAATTGAAACAAATTTCACTGTTCTGATCTTTTCAAAATGCTTCTACCACTGTACTAACGATTTTACTACCTTACTGTCATATGTGAAGCCAATCTACATTTCACTCAAAGGTCTGGTCAATGTACTGAAATATTAATCCAAATAGTGTAAAACTAACGGCTAGCAGTACAAGTTTTTGATTGAAATTGTGTCAAATTAAATATTTTTCCTTCCACCAAGCTCTTCTGGAAGCAATGTCATTGCATGTGATCTTTCTCTAACAAACCTGATAATCTAGAAAACTGTTGGTTATTTTCCTCTAAAACTAACGACTAGCTGTAAGAAACGTAAATGTTTTGATTGAAATATCTGTATGATCTAGAAAAACTGTAGATTAGCATCTTCTGTAAGCCTACAACTAGTGATAAACGAGCAGATTTTTCTCCTTTAACATCTGTCTTTCGCCATACTGGTAGCTACATCTATAATCCCTCAGCATTGTATCTGACGCTAGCTCCAAAATCTATACCCCTCCAAAATTTATCTGCAGCTAGTTCTAAACTGTTGGTGGTGGTAAAGTTATTTTTCTTGTGTACGTTTTCTGTTAGTGATAGACACGCAAACTTTTCCCTCAAACATCTGTCGTTCATGATACTGGTAACTACATCTATACTCTTCCAACATTGTATCTGCGGCTAGTTCTGAAATCTATACTTCCCAATATTGTATCTGACCCTAGTTTTGTAATCTATACTCCCCAACATTGTATCTGCCACTAGTTCTAAAATCTATACCCCCCAACATTGTATCTGCGACTAGTTTTAAAATCTATACTCTTCCAAGATTTATCTGCAGCTAGTAATGAAATCTAAACTCGCCCAAGATTGTGTCTGACCCTAGTTTTGAAATCTATACTCCCCAACATTGTATCTGAGGCTAGTTCTAAACTGTTGGTTGTGCTTTCAAATTATTTTCTTATGTACGTTTTCAGCTAGTGATACACACGCAAACTTTTCCCTCAAACATCTGTCTTTCATGACACCAGTAACTACGTCTATATTCCTCCAAGATTGTATTGTAATAAGACTGAATCCATTACCTACCTAGTTCTACTGAAATAAATGTAAATTAATTCCAACCAACTGCAGAAATATCACGAGCAAAGGAAAATACCTCCAATAAACACATCTAGAAGAGTAAAGAAACAACATTCTAGGGAATCAAAAGGAGAAATCGACCAGAGGCTATATGATTTTATAAACAATATCAAGAAGTGAACGTTTACGCGCGATTAATGCCTACGCTCGAAAGGAAGTTGTTGATGTTAAAGGCTTCAGTCACGACCTAAAAGTTAATGTTTTCGTTTTACAGCAGTTGTGCTTACAATAAGACAAAAAATCGTAAACGAGATGAAAATCAAAGTGAAATCAATTGGAGAACTTTTGAAGTGGGGGTATTCTGAAGCGAGGGTACAACAACAAATTAGGTCATTTTCAAAAATAAATGAAATCATTTCCAAAAAACAACAACATTTTCAAAACATTTCTAAAAAGAACTCAAACAAATAAAACCATTCCTAAAAACAAATATACCTAATCATTCCTAAATACAAGAAACAGCATTTTCAAAAACAAATCAAACAAATAAAAACATTTCCAAAACAAATATAATTATTCCTAAAAACATGAAACAACATTTTCAAAAACAAATAAAACCATTCCTAAAAAGAACTCAAACAAATAAAAAATATTCAAACAAAATCACAAAACAAATAAAACATTTTCAATTGTTAAATCTAAACAACGTTACAAGTAAAATGCACTTCCAAGTTCATGTATCAGCACGTTCGGAAATGACGTATCAGCACGTTCGGAAATGACGTAGCGCGCCACAAAAAACAGATCAAAAGTCGTATTAGATACTACTCACGTTTTATAATAAGAAAGCCAACAAACGAAAGTAAAAGAGTCAAAGAATTAAACAAATCTCAGTCAATTTACTCAAAATTAACGTAGTCAGTGCAAAGCGTTTTCTGGTACTCGCCTGAGGAGACCTTTGGTATTCGGCTTCGTCTGGGACTGATCAAGGCGAATGTTATTGCATACAATGCGGCGATTTCTGAATTTTGCTTTTAGGGACGCCAGATCAGAAATTCCAGCTTTGCAAAGGTAGGTAGTTGCGAATGGAAGGAGCATCACGAAAGCTTCTTGCTGAGTAGTGGATACGAATCATAAAGAGACCAATCAAAAGCTGGAGTTGTCAGTTTTGTCATTAAATGCCAGTTTCATCGCATTCGAAACTTTGAACTCTGCCAACTCCTCTGCTTCTTCGGCATTAGGGTCAATTTCAGTGTTAAACGGGTCTCTGTAACATGAAACATGCAACGTGGTTGTTGTTGAAATATGATCGAAACTCAGCAGAGACGATTTTAAGATGCTCTGATGCAAGTTTTGATGTTTTCTGGCAAATCAATACTATTCATTTTCAGGCGCCTTTCCAACAAAGGAAACAAGGTAGTAGGCCGCACTTTAATTCGTGCTTGCCAAATTTCTTTTTGAGCAGTGAGCCCAGCCAGCTTGTTTTTAACGTCGCTGACACTCACATCACGGACTTGCAAACACAAGTTCATGTCATTGAGATGGCCGAATACATCGGCCAGGTACGCAAACACTACAACAAACTCTTTATTGTGAAATTGGACATGGAGGTTGTTTTTTTTTTTTTTGAAGAAAGATTTTAACCTCAATTTTAAGTTTATACAACCGAGAGCGGCATTTGCCTCTCGACAGCCAACAGACGTTGGTATAAAACAAAAATCACATATGTTGCACTTCCATTTCTTTAGCCAAAATTCGGAAGAGCCGATAATTTTTTGCCCTCGAACGAATGAAGTTGATCATTTTGGCCGCAACGTCCATAACTTTCATCAAATGTAGAAATAAAGTCTTTGATGGTAGAGTGTATCGATGTAGTGAACAATGCGAGAACGTCCTATGAGGCCATTTGTTCTTCACCAGTGTAACAAACCACATCAATGGGGCATCGTCAGTACAAATGTGCTTGAAATTCTGCGGGCAGAGCTGGTTGGCTTCAAAAAAAGAATCCACAAGAGCTTTGACATCAGCAGCAGTTGTTGTGGCTGACAGTGTATTGCCAAACAAGAACTCTTCCTTCATCTTTCTATCTTTCTCGTATCGGGCGAAGGCGATCAAGTGGCTTTTTAAAGCGCCTGCGGTAGCCTAGTCCAGTTGAATGCTTGCTTGGAGCGTGCTTTACTTGATTTTGTAGCAAGCTTGCTGGCACGCATTAGCAGCCATGTCGTCAATCCGTCGGCGAATAGTGTCATTAGAGAGCGAAACTTGTTGGATTTTCTTTTTCGCCCCAGATCCGATCATAATTTCAACCATTTTTTTATGTGCATGGCTTGATAAGTTTCTCAGCGATAATATGCGGCTTCTTACACTTCGAAATTCGATATGCCATCTTGTAGCTGCATTGAGAAGTAGGTTTCTCCTCTGCCGTAAATTCCAAATTAGGTAGCGTCGCTTCCAGGTCGTATCGTACTCTTTTGTCAGCCAGAGCATCGATGTCATCATCTTTCCTTTGGGGATGCTTTATATCGCGATGGTTTTTTGGTTTGGAGGGTTGTAATGACGCATTTGACATCACGACCGAGCAGTGAAGACACTGCGCACAATCGCGACTGCTCCGAGTAACTTTTGTGAAGCCAAATAAGACGTAGCTCTTGCTCCACTTGCGAATTTTCGACATTTGATAACAGAAAAATCTTGTTTAAGCTACATATATATAAAAGTTAAGGTCTAGAGTCGAAAGAGAATACAAAAGAAGAAGTAGTTTAATTTCTATTATTACAACATTCACAATTACTCCATCTTCGTAATTCATCGACTTTTTATTTTCTAGGACAGGACGCACCAAACTCCTTTCACTACAACCACTTTTACTACCGCTATCTTCGTAATAACTACAAATTACAACAATATATCGTGGATATTCCGTCTCTGTCCGCAACTAACTGTCACATTAAGTTAGCTCTAATCATCAATACGAACCTTCCGTTTGTCCCCACAACACGTTTTGACTCTAATTCTTTTGAATATTGAAGTGCGAAATTTCGGTCGTATACGTACAAAGCGAGCAAAATTGAAATTACCAGACGCACTATTACCTAAGGAAGGGAGTTAGGAAATTCAAATATTATTAAAGTTGTAAACAGGATTACGCCATAATTTTCAACTTGCTATATCAAGATTCCATAACTATTTATAAAGACTTAATCCTTAATAGGTAACCTGGGTCCCAGCAGACCCCACGTTTTTAATTTTTTATGCTTTCTATGTTTTTATTTGAAGCTCGTGCGTGTTACTTCATTTACCCTCCTTGTATAGGAATCTGAAAAGCAAATTGGAATCAAAAATTAACTCGTAAAATGATTTAGGCGATATAGACATTCTGGTGTCGCCCGTGACCCCAGGTTACCTTTAGTGTATAGGCCTATTAATTTATTGTTTTTCCATTTCAGGTATTTTAGAATAGGATCAATAATTGATATTTTAAATTTCTATTAACACTAACTTCCAGTGCTTTAATCTTTTTTGAGTAATTTTACATCTTCTGAGGCAATGGCCAAGAACAAAACTCTAAGTGATGAGGATATTAGGATATAGCTTGCAGAATTAAAAGTAGTATCTGAATCAGATGATGACCATTTATCGATTGATAGTTTTTATGACAATAATAATGACAATGCTCCTTATATTCTTGAAGACATCGGCAATGACAGTGATTCAGATAGCTGTGATGAACCTTTCAGAAAGAAAGTACGCTGTGACGTACAAAATCTGCCGCCATTCTTTGGGTTCTCTCACAATGAACCAAGAGCTGCTACACGAAATTTGTCATCCATACTGGATCCTGGCCCATCGTCAAGCGCTTCGACAGAACAACATGTCCGTCGTGTTTGTCCTGGCCCATCATCAGCACCCGCAGAACTACAGTAGCTCCTTCGGCAGAACTACCAGCAGCTTCAACAAGTGCTTCGACAGAACAACATACCCATCGTGTACTTCCGGCCACCACATGATTGCTGTCCATTTCTGAAACTGGGTTATTTGGAAGAAACAAGCGTAAATGGAGTGTGACCCCTACAATCAGTAAATTTAGTCGCACCCCAAGAAGAAACATGCTAACTGGAGGAAATGCCGGACCTAAAGGAGATGCACTGCATGCTAAGACGGAAATAGAATGTTTTTTCTTTTCCTAAACAAGGATGTGTTATCAAAAATTATGGCTCATACAAACGAGTGTATTAACAGATTATGTGAAAATTTGCTAAACAGAAACCTACCGTAAATCCGGTACATTTTGACGAATTGAAGGCTTTGATAGGTGTTCTCATATTCAGTGGGTGTCAGCATGATAATCACCTGAGGAGTGATGAGATGCTTTACACAAAATTTGGGCATCCAATGTAACGGTCCGCTCTAAGGAATAGACAATTTGCCTTCTTAACTAGATGTCTCCACTTTGATGATACTTTAACTCGAGCTGAGCGCAAAGCTCATGACAGATTTACTCATATACAAACAATCTGGGAGGCTTTCATAAGTAACTGCACCAATAACTATAATCCATCTTTAGCTATAACTGTAGATGAGCAGCTCTTGGCCTTCAGAGGCAAAGGTCCTTTCGGAATGTATATCCCCAATAAGCCCGTCAAATATGGACTCAAGTTAGTGATGGCCTACGACGTACAATCAAAATATATGCTAAATGTTATTCCTTATTTGGGGAAGTCTGTGGACACGGCTTCAATAGTAGTAGTTGGCAATTTATTTCGCTTTTGTTTTCTGAACACAAAAAAACTCAACGATAGGATAAAAACAACGAGCGAAAAAGGAATGCAGGTGACAAAACGAATTGACGTTAAACATACCCAAATTTGTAAAGATTACATTAAAAAGATTGTAGAGAGGGGCATGGTCACCGCACCTGACAAAAACATCAAGCAAAAAAATTGAAATAAAAAAAAACACAAAAAAGAAACTAAAAAAGCAGTCAGCCAAATAAACAATATTTTACCCTATGTAAAAAACCCAATAGCTAATACAAATACATTCCTCTCAGTGCCAACTGTTGTTACCCTAACGAGGGGGCTAGCAGGTACTACACCTTGCCCAAGGGTGACCTGGGAGCAACTACAGTTAAAGAGTTAGCTCCATTAACACTCTAGTCAAAGAAATCGGTATGGGGCATTACTATGCGAAAGAGTAGACTAAGCTATATCATCATACTGGCAGAAATGTCACTTATGGCAATTGGTTTACGTTCATGCCTTTAGCAATTGATCTTCCGCAGTGATCTCAACCTTTTTTTTGTTTCGGCACACTTTTAACGATTTCAAAATTTGGTGGCACACAGAAAAAGATAAGCTTAAAAATTATTGACTTACCTATAACCAGGGTTACCATCTGCCAACACCAAAAAATAAGCACGCTGCTGTGCGATGACGTAATAGATTACCACTCCTTGACAATTTTGTATTGCAAAAATCATATTAGTATCACCTGGTATGAATTTTTCCTAGCGATTAACAAATTGAAAAAAATTCATATACTAGAATTAACGGAAATTGAGTATTTTTATACGATATCAGGTCGTACACAAAAGTTGTTGATTGTAAACCTGAAACGACTCAAATTACCACCCTCTATGATAATTACAGATACTTTAATACATTTATCAAAATTTCTTTAAACTACTAAGCTAGCTTACAATATTATTCACGCAAGCCTATTTACTTTAACTATTCCCTTCTAATCTTAATCTTTCTACTCTTCGTAATTTTCACCATCATGAACCTACCTGCCTACTACTCTACTCTCGCCAACAAAGCTTACTGTTCTCGCTAACAAAAACTTACGTAACAATAACAAAAAGAAGGCATGAGTAAATTCATCGCAATTGCACAAAATTGGAGAAACTACGAGAACATTTCCTGAATTACGTGATAGTAGACGATTGTTATTTGTGCTGGCCAAGTCATAAAGAATTCTATATGCAAAACAAAGCTTAATAAGTAAACAAATTATGCAAAACCTAGATTTATTAATCTATACTCTAGAAAACAAGCACGGCAATCGAAAATAAGCACATTTCTTAGAAATAAGCGCATTCATATTTTGTAAGACATTGCTCTTGAAAATAAGCACAAATCTTAGAAATAAGCACGATATGGCAACCCTGCCTATAACACACTGCGTAAAATAGTTTATGATAGTAATTTTAAATATGCGAAATAAAATAATATGTACTACAAAAATAACAGTATGTTTATTAAAGGATTGATTACAAGTTAATAATAAGAATACTTTAAATGCGAACTATATCTAAAATTATATATCTAAAATTTGGCAGCACACTTTTATAATTTCGCAGCACACAAAAGTGCCGCGGCACAGTGGTTGAGAATCACTGATCTATTGGATAACTGTGACTTGACTTCTATTGGGGCGCTGCGTCAAAATAAAGCGGAAGTTCCCTAACAACTGAAAGTGATGCGGGGCAGAGACCTTGGAACAGTTGCTTACAGCTATGACAAGTCTTTTCTCTTTGCATTCTTCATACCACCCAAAAAACAGACAAAGAAGCTTGTGCTATTACTATTATCTATGCACAGAAGGCCAACAATTATTGAAAATGGCAGACCCGAGGTGGTAACTATTACAACTCCACAAAGGGAGATGTAGATTCCTTTGATCAACTTTGTGAGACCTATAAATGCAGTCGCAGAACAACACGATGGCCACTTTGTGTATTTTACGGCATTATAAATGCTACAACGATCGAAGCCTGGATTATTCACTCTGAAAATCTAGAAAGAGAAAAGAAAATAACGACGGACATTCTTCGCAAACCTGGCATTAGCTTTGATTGCTTCTAGGGCAGAAAAAAGACTAAATACATGTCAGATGCCCATGGCAGTGAAACGGGCAATTAGCGACTTGCTAGGATCACTTTAAAAGCTAGCCTCCACCGTCCTGTCCAAAAGCCTCCGCGATCACGAGAGAAGTGCAGCAAATGTCCAAGAAATAAAGACAGAAAACGAAGACTTTCTGCAAAACCTGCAATTCTCATCTGTGAAACGCATGGGTACCAGTTCTCCTTCCGTGAAGACTGTTTGTGAACACCTATTCGTACTGCCCAATTGTGTAGTTAGTTTAGTTTTTAGTTATCGTTTAGTTTTTAGAGAAACTTTATTGAAACTGTAATGCAAATGTGTTATAGCAATGTAGTGTGTTTATTTCTAACCTGTGAAACTTTTTGAAATTTTCTGTTAACTTTAGTGAAGGAAATACTTCACGCAGTAAAGGAGAATTTATTTGGAAAATAAAGCGCAATTTTGTTATATTTTTTTTGTTTCATTGCTATCCTTTCATAATATAAGCATTAAAGTATTGAAACTGATCAAAAAATAACATTTTTAAATGTTTTTATCACCGTAGATAACCTGCAATTTAGCTGGACCCCAGGTTACCTGTAGCTGTGGGGGCACCATGGTTAACTATTAAGGGTTAATCATTTAAGTGATATAATGGAACAGATTAAAAACAAAACTACAATGTAGCGGATAATTCAAGAATGTTTCAGAAAAATGCGTCAACCAACGTCATAAGGAGATCTACGACGTAATAATGAAAACTACAAATTTAAATTATAATGGTGTATACTTAATATTGTCACAGTTGGGTTTTGCAATACTAGTAAAGGCCTCCGCAAAGCAACCTAGTAAACCTGCTTGCCGGCTATATGTTTGATCGATAGCAGCTATAGCTTCTAGCCTAGGCTAACGCCCGGTTATACAATAGCTTAGCCCCTTCCAATAAAGTTTTTGTGATAAACTACTTGTGTGAAGTCCTTTTTTTGAACAACTTGCCTGAACTATCACTTAATTATTCCATCTTAGCGCTGGTGGCTTGTACGCTAAGTTTTTTATATCAACTTCGGTTAATTGGTACTGACACTGCACAACTTGTTGCCGTGAGTGCTTTGTTTATTTATTTCTCTCTTAGCATGTTTGTTTTGGTTTGTTACATCATAGTCATAAATGTGAGTGAATAAATCTGACAAAATATTGAAGTTAATGGCGAATCGTGAGCCACGAAAAGTTAAAACGGTTTTCATAAAAAAATTTATTATACACTTACTCAGCGGTTGTGTGGGGGGGCGGTCCCAGCGTTCCTCCCCTGGGTACGCCTCTGTAGATTATAACATTATAAATTTTATTGGGGCTGATAGGCTCAAAGTTAATGGTAGAAGCAATTTGTTTTGGTGATGCTTGCTATCAGTTGCTGCTGTCAACATTCTACTTGTGTTAACGAAGTGCCAATTAAATTGATTGGCTATGACTTTGTTAGGCCTACTAGTAATTTCAGTACCATTTACATCAAGTTCAAAAGAACATTTATTGTTGTTACTGCTGCATTCTGGGAGTAGAGATTTAATTATTCCTCAAATTTATAGGACTTATTTTTATCTATATTTATTAAAAATTCTTAGTAATGGAGTTTTTCGAAGTAAATTTTATCTTGGTCAATTTTTTTGCATATCTGTTATAAATACTTTTCTGCTTATAATTTCCATTTAGATAGTATGCCTGATATAATTTTTGTTTGTTTTGGACAGAGACTAATGTATATTTAGTGATCCAAGGTTTTAAAGATAGCTTTCTTTTTTCCTTGACAATTATTTATAAGGATCATTCGTATTAACAACAGACTGGATAGCCTTTACTATAATGTTGATTTAGGTCACATTTGAAAAGCATTCTTCAAGCGCGACATTAGCTCTGTGCAAAATTTATTTGAATTAAATTGATTATAATTAATCTCAAACACAAAGGATGATTTGGATTGTGATTTGATGGATATTTGGGATTTGCTGTTATAAATTTTATCTCACCGCAACTTTACAGAAACAATGTCACCTTTGGTTGCTAATTTGGCTCCTAAAATAAAATTTAGCTTCCCCCCCTCAAACAGCTGGGTAAAGTTCCCCCCATCTTTCTACAGATTGAGTCAGAATAGAAATATTCTGATATTTTTAGTGCGGTTGATCAACTCCTCAAACAGCGATAGCAAATTGGACGGATTAAACCAGGATAAAAGCGGATCAAGAAGCCTCGACTCCATACCAGACGAATCCGATGAAACGCAGGAGTCTTCCAACGAAGTTCAAAGCGCGTCGGTCGGGCGGGTAAGATAAATAATTTCTATGATATTAGTAATTGTGATATTTACAATAACAATAATTAGCTAAACCGTAACAGTAAAAGTAAATGGCCAAAATCCAAAGAAGCAATCGAAAAAAATCTCAATAAAAATCAAAGAATGGCGTGTTCACGCTGCATCTATCTGTGCTCCTTTACCTCCAAAAAATGGTTTCAGGTTTTGGTACCTTTCCAAACCGAAACATTCTTACATACTTACATGGACATGCATACTCGCATTTATGGTAAACATCTATTCACGTTAAATACTTAATTATGTACTAAAGGGTGTTCTTTAACCTAAATATGTTGTATTATAGATAACACATACATGTAATTATAATTTTCCCTTGTTGAATTGTGTGTGCAGTTCTTTTTATTTGTATGCCTTCTTGTTCCTTATTTAGTGTACAATTTCTTTCCACGTCTTGTTTTCTAGCGCAATCATGAAGTGTTGAGTACGAGTCATTTGAAGTAGAGCCTTGAGTTGAGTCGAGTCACATCTGGTAAACGACTCAAATCAAGTCGAGTAGTTTTTTGCAACGACTCGAGTGTTCCCAACACTAAATTGACAGCGCTAAGTTACCTGAGATTTTTTAAATAATTGTAGTTAAGGGTGCGGAATATTGGAACAATGTATTTCTATTACTTGCAATGCATTAATCATACAAAAATTGTTGTTAAATATCTTTTTTGAGAATTCAACTCTGCTCAAAGCTTGAAGGCTTAAACGCGCATCATGTTGATCGCAGCCATCTCCTCATCGTGGTAAGAAATTGTTTCCGACAAAGACCTCAGCTTTTAGCATAGTTTTTGGTCATTACGTTATACAAAGCCGGTATTTTGTTGGCGCTTGTGAAATACCGCTATATAACAGAAAACCGACCGTAGCTTTACCAGCACTAAAACCTTTTTTAGTAACTGTAAAAGAACATCTTGATGAACAACTTACGTTTATGAAAACACGAATCTATGCTATAAAGTGCATAATCTGTGTGTGTGTGTCTGTCTGGGTGTTTTAACTCCTCCGAAACCACTGAACATCCGAACATCAAACATGGCGCGATTGGTCGGTACCCCGAGCTGCGTGTCATGAGGGGGTTCTTAAGTCATAATAACGTCACAATCAAAGATAATTTTTTTAATTCGCATTTCTTGATCAAGGAAAGCAGATTTTGGCCTACACGAAAGCCAGTACCCGATTTACTAACGTCAATAAATTTTACTTCTTTAGTAACTCACATGACGTCATAATTAACAGTTAATAGTAAATTTTTTCCTCATTTACTCAAGAAGTGCTCATTGTAGAAACGCGATTACGCCATTATTGTGGGAGATCTTAACAAGGTACTTTTGATAAAAAACACTTTGTGACAATTCAAGCTCATTGGACAATGCAGCAAAAGATTCTTTTTTTAAGCATTTCAAGCCCTCTAAGCATGCTTCTTCGCTATTTTCTGCTCACTTCAAATTCGCTCTATGATGCCATAATGCATCTGAAACGATCAACACAGTCTTTTGCTAACACAGATCATGATATGACGATTTTTTTTTAAACATGCGACATTTTTACAAAATTATTTTACTTAAACACTGATTTGTTTCCTCATTTTTCAACCTAATTTCAAAATGTGAAAACAAATTAAAAGTTAAACTGCAGACAGTGACACTGTTTCGACCTATCAGGTCTCTTCAGTGCAGTTGGTGACCGACAAGAAGCTAGAGGCTTTTAATAAAGCATAGCTTAGACCGCCACACTTGCGGGATCTATACTAGATCCACTTGGTGGAAGGTCTGTCAGTACTCTGCGACAACCGCCACTCATTCACGAGTGATACGGCTTCGCAGAGTACTGACAGACCTTCCACCAAGTGGATCTAGTATAGATCCCGCAAGTGTGGCGGTCTAAGCTATGCTTTATTAAAAGCCTCTAGCTTCTTGTCGGTCACCAACTGCACTGAAGAGACCTGATAGGTCGAAGCAGTGTCACTGTCCGCAGTTTTGCTAAGTGCATCGCTAGCCTCTTGCATTACTATACATGAAATTAAAAGTTATTTCAAGGCAATTCTGATGACACAGGCCAACAAAAAATTTTTGTCAAAAGGCAAAGCATGTAGAATCGTTTTGGAGATAAATCGGGGGCGCTGAGTCTGAAAATACACTTGGTTTTGCCGAATTGGCACTAGTTTTGGAGATATTTTTACTTTTATTTTTTTATGATTTTGCTTGAGCACGGTTCATTCTCAAGCATGTGAAGATTCTTTAATGTAATATTTTTGGCTTCCCATTCAAAGTTTAGTGTTCATTTACTCCATACAACCTATATGTATATCGATTCGTATAAAAACAAGTCATAATTTTGATGATTCAAGAAAGTTTGATACGGTTTAGAGCCTTACTATCAGCTAATAACCATAAAATTTACGACTTACTCCTATCAAAAGTTTCTGTTTATTCCTTTTATATTCCTTCTTAGAGAAGAGTTATTAGTTTTAGTTTATTTATCCTCCCCTTTGCGTTAAAACAACCATGATAACGTCTAAAGGCAGTATAGTATGGAAAGCATGTATCTTTCAGCTAACTGCGAAGGTTCATCGACTGCGAAGCGGACGCTCGAACCACTATGCTATCGCGCCGGTTTAATTTATACATTAAATTTCAGGTACAGTAGATTTCACTTAATTGGGCCGCTGGTTAATCGGGTCAGCCGTTTAATTGGGCCAAATTTTTAAGAACAAAATCCAATCAAAGATAATGCACTACGTTAAATCCGCATAATCGGGCCACTATTCCGCTTAATCGGGCCACAACTGTAGTCAGACATACACTGGTTTAATTGCAAAACCGCCTTTGTAATGTAATAGAACTCAATATCACAAAGCCAACTATATTATGTAACAATTGAAAAATACAGGCGCAAATTATTTTGTCATTTCATGTCCTTGGACATGGTAATTGTTGTGTTTTGTTGCAAATTTTGTGAAGTCCCAAGCAGAGATGCCACAAAAAGAATTAACAATTGCTGAAAGGGTTGTTGCCCTAAGAAAAATTAGAGAGCAACCTCCAAACATTAGTCATCGCCAGCTAGCTGAGATAACTGGTGTACCAAGGACAACCCTGGCACAGATACTGCAAGACTTCGGGTAATCGGGTCAGCCGCTTAATCGGGCCAAATGGTGCTTATCCCGATGTGACCCGATTAAGCGGAATCTACTGTATTACAATTAATGCGTCGTTGCAGATTTTGTTTTCTCAGACAGCATTGATCGTCGAAACGCCGTAAGCAGGTTTTCCGAGATCTATTGACAAGGTGCTGTCGATGAAAAATTGTTACAGCGATTTGCGCTAAATTGAAGATGCATTAAGTGATTCTTTGAACGCTTCAAAAAAGCTCTGTTTCATCATAATGCTGTCTGATATCGTCATTTTGAAATTAGCAGCAGGCAGCAGCTGCGCTTAAAATTTGTTATTTACTATCATTTCAAAAGCAAACAACTGATAAGCTGTGCGTTAAACTATAATGATTTATTTCAGTAATAACATACCAGTTGTCCCAAAAGTCTGTTTCTTTAATAGTGCAATTGCAAATTAGAATGCCTTTGCGCAGATGTGCCTCGTGTCTGACTGATCTTGAACTGTGTGGCATATTGATTAAGCGCAGCAAAGTCAGACAAATTAGCAATTTTCAGATGAAATCTTGTGCGTATCACAAAAATTATCTACATCTTTGGTACAAAACACTGGTTCATGTACTAAAGCCTACTCTTAAAATATAACCTAACCCTTTGCAATAACTTAAGTGTAAGTGATTGACTTTGGATTAGTTTGCTTTTACTCTGGCTGCTCTTGTACCACGAGAAACCATCATACCTGCAAACAGAGGCTTTCGCTAATACAAATAAGCTTGCAATTACTTAAAGTTGGAAGTAGTTTGTCTAATATCTAATGGCCTATTTGTGTCAGTACACGTCAGTACTTTGGTTTTTGCATAATTTTGAATTTATACTTCCATGCAATTGGTGAAACTTACTGTTTCGACTTTGGGCAAGTCTAACTCCTAAGCATGTCTATATTAAAAACAGAGCAAAGAAGACGTTGCCAAAAATTTACAAGAAAAACTTCAAAAATTTACTACAAAATATAGCGGGCATTTTCTAACTCAATAATTTCTTTCTACCTAATTTCATTTAAAAAAGTATTTGATTTTGGAAAAAGGAATTACTCATAACCAAAACATTAAGTTTTCATTGCTGTTGTTACAACCACCTATTGGAAGAAGCCGGTACAGCCAGCGGCACAGATTTTTTGTACCGCGATATTACTGATGGGGGCCCTGCTATTGTAAAAATGTAACGTTTAAAGTTGCAGTGTTTGATATAGGTTTATTTACCTCTTTGTATTTAATATATGCATTTTAACTCTCTCAAAGGAAACAAGTGTCTACCAAATTATATATAGTCATAGAAATAATAATTATTTCATAGGCTTCAGCAAACTATTCCTTTCAGCAATTTAAAAAAGTATAAATCCAGTTGTAACATGCTTGGAAGATATTTCGCAAATGCGATCAGAATAGTTTAGCGCTGATGATAACGCAAACGAACTTAATTTGACGTCTCGCTTGTTTGTATTTGCAGGAACAGGCCGATGCTGATGTAGTATTTAGCGACCAAAATTCGAAGTTAAGCACGAACTCCTTTTCAATTGATCAAATTACTTCACTTTCTCACCTCGCAAGGATTCTATTCGAATATCAGTCATTTGCCACACATCAAGATACCCACATTGAAAGGTCTGTGCTTACAAGTTTGCGACTCCAGTAGATGCTGAACCCTTTTTTATTTTATTAGACTCAAAACAAAAATGAACCAAGAGCGGATGAACAACAAGAAACAGCTGATAGTACTTCGCGAAGCAGAATTGAAACGGAATCGCATGAAACAACTTGAACAAACGGATCGGCTTATGCAGGAAAAAGTGCGTACGTAGGGTGCCCACGCAATTATCTTTTCTCAAAATCAGCGGCTAAATCAAGAGTAACATGCTGCACAAGCATTTCAAGAGTTAACCACTTCCCGACGGAGAGCGTCCTATGACGCATGGAGAGTCGCGTCCTGCCGACGGAGAGCGTCCTATGACGCAAACTTACTGATAATTACATCGATAATCGATAATCGATAATCGATAATTTGTTCAAAATTAATACCGTTGAAAGGGCACATCCAGCTCGTATAAATACCGTAAGGAAGTGGAATACCCACTACAAGAATTTCATCGATTTTTACACATACTTCGATAATCGATAATTACATCGATAATCGATAATCGATAATTTGTTCAAAATTAATACCGTTGAGAGGGCCCATCCAGCTCGTATAAATACCGTCGTGAAGTGGTTAAAACTGAGCCCTTCTTAACATCTCGTAAATATCACATCCTAACGGAGTTTCCACATTTTTCTCTGATCAACTTTTCACTGCGACTCCTAGCTACTGCAGTTATATTTGATATTCTCTATAGTTATATATAATCATGATATTGGACTTGCAGATATTTTAGAATAGTCCAAGTCCCAATTTCAACTTCATTGTACTAGTTCAAGGTCGACCCAAAATTTTTCTGAAAAATTGGTGTGATCCTTTGAAAACAAATAAACGAATCAACGGCGTTAAAAAAATATCTTCACCCTTAAGAAAACACAGTAACAGTGTCAAGAAAACTATCTTGATGTTATCAAGAATAAAAAAACATACAGGTGTCAAGAAAAATGCCGTGAAAGATAGAGGCTAAAGCTCATGAAATTTAAATTTTGGCCGCCCTAAACGTTGTAAAACAAGTAAAGTTTATGAAAAATGTGCTCACTTTGTAAGTTAGTAACTAGAACTTATCTGCAATAACTGCTCGTCCAAGTCCGAGATGAAAATCCAAAAGTTCAAGTACAATGTTCAGTTTCTGATAACCTCCATAGTTGTGTTTGATATCCTCGCTAGTTATGTTCGATAATGTTGTTGACCAGGTGGTTAAGCAGGTTGGAAAGTCGTTGATGGTGGAAATAGTCATGTGCTCAAACCTCATAAAGACGGTTTGTTGCGCTTTACGGCAATTCGCTTTGCATAGTTACTCTGTTTGTGGAATCTAAAATGTGCCGAGCTAAAAGTAATGGTAACCGCGAAGCAGGTCTGAACGTAACAAACCTCCAGTTTAATTGAAATTACGAAGTACTCCCGTAACCGGAGGATAACGGTAGTATGATTTCATTTTATTTAGCTCTTCTGGTAATGTAACGTTTATTTAAGTTGATACAAGTTCTTATCGAGCATGCAAAAAACTTTAATATCCGTCAACGTTTCGAACAGCTATACAGCTGTTCTTCATCAGGACTAATAATGTTATTAGTCCTGATGAAGAACAGCTGTATAGCTGTTCGAAACGTTGACGGATATTAAAGTTTTTTGCATGCTCGATAAGAACTTGTATCAACTTAAATAAACGTTACATTACCAGAAGAGCTAAATAAAATGAATTTATCAAAAATACCTGGTAGCCAGAATAACGGTAGTATGATTTGTTGCTCTGGTCACCAGTCTCCTGAAGCTGATGATAAAAAGTTTTGTGAACTCATAAAACATAAGGACGATAATTTAAAAGATTTTTCGGTTTTCCTCTTGCTAGTAGCTGGGGTAGCAGTGAGGTGCAGTTTTAACCCAAAGCCTGTGCTTAAATGCGAGCAATGGTTTCGATTGAGCATGCCTCATGCAAAGCTACACAATAGGCGCTACACTCGTAGATTCTGACAACAAGCATGATCTCATGTCATTGCGTGAAAGTTCGGACGTACATGCAAACAAAACAATTTTTTTAATGAGTTTTCCAGCCGTAAGACAGGTGTTGTAGACATTAAACTGATGTTCTAGCAACTGTTGCAAAACTAAAGCCATGTGATTTTCAGAAAGAGTTTCGTTCACGGCAAGAGGATTGGATTGAGAAGATGGGGAAGCAACATGAGCAAATGCGGTTTGAGAGGGCTGAATTTGAGAAAGAAAAAAAGAGAGTGTTAAAAGAAAAAGAGGAGATTCAACGAGAAAAAGACGAAATAAGGAAGCTTAAAAATGAAATCAGCAGTCTATCGTCATCGTGAATGCGTCATCAATATGCCATTTTTCTTCACCAATCGGAATTATTGTCGCTTCCACATTTTGCTTCGTCTCGCAGGAAAGTTAAGAGCTTTTAATCAGCTTTGTTGTGGCTGACTGATCCTGCAACTGTGATGACAAATTTCAAATTATTCAATTTTTTGCATCTGACTACTCTATCAAAACAAAATTATAAAAGTGCGTTATAACTCGATATAGTGCGAATTAAAACAATATAGCTTCCCCATTGTTCGTTAGTAATTGTTTTTCATTTGAGCTATAATGTGTCAGCATTTAATACAGATATATGAAACAAATCACGTCTTTGAGGCAAAACTTTTACGAAACTGCAATGCGTAGAAGCAAGAAAATTGGCTTGATCAGTTACCACCCCTGGATAAGTGGCACAGGGAAATCGGATATGTCATGGTGACGTCTTCATGAATTAAATTTTCTACATTCCTTACCTCATAACAGGGGAAAGCAATTGCAGGTTCAAGCAAATACCAAAAGTGACTTATTAATTTGCAAAAAACTGCACCCGGTTATGAGATGACGTTACAATAAATGCATGTTTGTAGAATTTGTTTTCCTCTCTCTCTCAAACGGTCGCCCACTAAGCAAAGAGAATCGGCAGAATGCTTGTACGAAAAATGTAAAAGAGCTGCTTTTGACAAAATAAAATTTGCTGCAATTTGTTTTGCATGCAAAAGTTTATTGCGTTGCAGCTGAGATGTAAAAATGCTTGTTGCATCATTCAATGGTTAATAACACGTTCTATTTCCAGCACAGTTTCTTTCGTGCAATCATTTGCAGGTCTAAAACACAACTCAGCAGTCGCCGTTGGGTACTCACCGCACAAACATCATAAGGAAACTTGTTGAAACAAAAATACTTATTGCTTTGACTACTTTAGTTCGAAAAAAATGAGTTGCATTTATTCAAGCGAACTTCCATTCAAACTCTTGGTTTCAAAAAGAGTCGCATTTTCATCATCGACGAAAGTTAATAGAAAGATTTCACTTACGTGATCAAACGCCATCAAAATGCGCTTTTAAAAAAAATTAGCTGACTAGTTTTGCATTGAATTGAACAGGAGTGATATCGTTTTTGATAAATAAAATAGGCAGTTGTTAAGTAAACGTTAAATATGTATATGTTTATTTTACTGATATTAAGGAATGAATCTGAAGTCAAAGTAATGTAAGAAGTGTTAAGATTTATTTGTTATTGCTACCGTTAACCTAGTTTTATGAGCCAAACATGCAGACTTCATTTTCCAATAATGAAGGTATTTGGAAATACTGAGGTTAAGTTAATTGTAATGTGTAACTTGTACAGCATGTTAAATTGCAAAAGCACTGAAAAGCAGAAAACCTAAATTTTACTGTAGCCTAGATCAGGGTGGACCAAGATTGCGAGTATAAAGGGCAACATTTAGGTTAGAAACAAACTTTGCGGGGCGCAGTTGGAGAAACTTGAGAGTGTTTAAAAAGCTGATTTTGCTATTCTAATCGGTCTAACGTTTTGCTGCACCCCAATGCACTTTTTGATGTTTTCTGGTCGTTTGCCACTCAAAAAATGGCTTTCACCTAAGACAACTAAAGACATAGATGACATATCAACCAATTAGCAAAACATTTTATTAGCTTTTTTTTCGTTATCATGTCAGGGTTTGCATTAATTTTGTCGGTCTGCAGTAAGCAGCATTTAACGTTTGACCGGCCATTCGGATCTGTGCGTCGATTTTAAATTGTTCCAATGATTGAGAAGTTTATTCGCAACCACACATGCTTTGCTATACACGGCGAACAGTTTCGATCTGCACCAATCAACAGCCGCCTCAACGTGGTGGTGCGGTCCCCGGCCCCGTTTGGGTTGGGTCGAAATGGCTGTTGGCCTTCCCGAGGGTCCCAGTTACCCCGGGCACTCCCCATTCATTTTTTCGCTATGCTGCCCCCTGAACGACCGCAGAAGGGCAGCACACAGCATCTTTAAAATCGGTCGCCTGTTCTCACTTTTTCTTCTCTCCTGCCTTACTCTTGCCCTCCTTCGTCTCCTCATTCTTCTTCTTCTCCTGATGAGCGGTAACGTTCATCCTAACCCTGGCCCCATCTTTCCTTGCTCTGTGTGTGCTGGAAATGTGACCTAGCGGGGCAAGTCAGTGCAATGCTGCGCTTGCTCCAAATGGGTCCATCTAAGGTGTTCACAACTTTCTTTATCTAACTTCAGAGCTCTTGGCAGCTCTCACTCTTGGAGCTGCCTCCCCTGCCGTAACACTGTGACTCCCCCCTCCTCGGACTCCTCCGGCACGTATACCTCCACTGTGGAATCCGGCCCCCCCTCTGCTAATACTGCACTCTTGCCCCACCCTCGTCTCCAAACCTCTTATCCCCCATCTGCCCATCTTATATCTCCTTCCCCTGCCCTCCCACCACCGTCCCTTGCTCCTGGCTATACTTCTGCACCTCCTGCCTCCTCTCCTCCCCCTGACTCTCTCAGGATTCTTCAATGGAATGCTGGAGGTCTTCGAGCCAGGAGCACTGAACTACTTCACTTTCTTTCATCCCATCCTGTCGACCTTATCTGCATTCAGGAATCCAATCTTAACTCATCTTCCTCTTTCCGGATTCCTGGATTCTCTGTTCTGCGTTCTGATTGTACTCACTCCCGGTCTGGCATTCTCTCTTCTGATGCCTCGCATGCCAGTGGCGGCGTTGTCATTTTCGTCAGACAGGACCTATCCTTTTCTGAACTTTCTACCACCTCTCTTTCTTCGCTCGATCCCTACTCTGATTATGTAGGGGTCAACATCTCTCTAAACAAATCCTCCTCGGTGTCATTTCTTAATGTGTACGCCCCCCCTATTTGCTCCTCCCCAACGGATGGCAGAACCGATTCCTTCTCTCCCTCAATTCTTCCCTCCTCCACAAATCTCTTCATTCTGGGGGACTTCAATTGCCATCACCCACTTTGGGACTCAAGAGGTACTTCCGACCCCCGTGGGGAGGAAGTATTCGACTGGGTCATCTCCTCTGACCTCCTCCTCTCCCTCAATGACCCTGACACACCCACCCTTCTCCATCGCTCCTCTGGCAGTCGCTCCTTTCCTGACATCTCCTTTGCTCCCTCTACTCTTGCTTTTTCTTGCTCCTGGGAGGTGCTTCAGGACCTGGGTTCTGACCATCTACCAATTCTTCTATCTGTCCCTCTCTCTCCGGTCTTTCACCCCAACGAGCGTCCCCCTTCCTTCAATTTTCAGAAAGCTCGCTGGGATGACTTTGCCTCCTACTTTGACTCTCACTGTCCTACTGCAGAGGAATACTCGTCTCTTTCTCTTTCCTCTGCAGCTGCTCTCTTTACCTCTCTGGCAATGAATGCGGCCAAATCTTCCATTCCTTTCGGCCGCATCAAACGCCCTCCTAAAGCTTGGTGGTCTGCTGAGGTGGAAGAAGCGGTTGGTGAAAGACGCAGGGCTTTCGCTACTGCTCACAGAAGTGATGAAGATCGCCAGGCTTACATCTCCGCCTCTCGACGTGCCTCGTCGGTCATTGCCAAGGCCAAGGCTGAGGCATGGCAGTCGACCTGCACTTCTCTTTCACCTAAATCTAATCCTAAATCTGTGCACTCTCTTCTTCGCTCTATTGCTGGCTCTCCTTCCTCGTCTTCTTCCTCTCCTAACTTTCCTAACTGTTCTTCTCCCAGGGAATCGGCTTCGGTTTATGCCGCTTACCTGAGGTCTCACTTTTCCGTTTCTCAGCCAAAGGCCCTGCGCAGCATAGCCAGAGGCTACCTCACTGAGCTCCGCCGAGCTACGTGCTCTGTGGAGTCTCACTCGTCCTTTTGCTCTCCCTTCTCTCCCGGTGAATTTCTTGCGGCTGCCTCCAACCTTTCCTCATCCACTGCCACTGGCCCAGACAAAGTTGCCTATCCCATGCTAAAGCATCTTCCTCGCTCTGGCATGGATTTTCTTCTTCACATCTTCAATCTTTCTTGGTCTTCACATTCCTTTCCTTCCATCTGGAAGACATCTTCTATTATTCCCATACATAAGATGGGAAAACCTCTTGAGTCTCCTGCTTCCTTCCGGCCTATCTCTCTCACCTCCTGCGTATCAAAGCTGCTTGAACGCATCATACTATCCCGTCTTCTCTTTTTTCTGGAATCTAATTCCATTCTTTCTCCCCGCCAGGCCGGTTTCCGCCCTGGACGGTCTACACTTGATCAAATTCTGTATCTTTCTCAGTCCATTTCGGATGGGTTTAACAAACCCAGGCCGGGCTTTCGGACGATCCTGTTTACTATCGATTTCTCTAAAGCTTTCGACTCTGTCTGGCATCCCGCCCTTTTCCACAAACTGATTTCGGCTGGCCTTCCTTCTTGCTTTGCTCGTTGGACTCAATCTTTCCTTTCTGATAGGCGCGCTTATGTGGTTTTTCAAAATCACAAAAGCCGTTCCTTTCGAGTCCGTCGAGGTGTTCCGCAAGGATCCGTTCTTGGCCCTGTACTTTTCTCTCTCTTCATTAATGATCTTCCTGCTTCTCTACCTTCTTCCGTCAGCTGCTCTCTTTACGCTGACGATCTGGCCATTTGGTCTTCCTCCCCCTCGGTCCCCACTGCGGTGGAGGCCACACAAGGAGCTCTGTTTCGATTGGAGCGCTGGTCTGAGTACTGGTGTCTTTCTCTCAATCCGATCAAATGCGAGGCCTCCTTCTTCTCAGTGGATCCCCACCAGGATAACCTCCAGCCCAACCTCCTCCTACTCGGCTCCCGCCTCCGTTTCAATCCCACTCCAACGTTTCTTGGGGTCACCTTCGACCGCACTCTTTCCTTTTCTAAGCATGTATCTTCGCTGAAGGCCAAGTTTTTCCCACGTCTCAAGGCCTTACGCTGTATCTCTGCTTCCTCATGGGGCCCCTCTAAGGAGTCCCTCTCTGTTCTGTATAAATCTTTTCTTCGGCCCGTTCTCACTTACGCTTCACCCGGATGGTTTCCTTTCCTAAGCGCTACCAATATCACTAAATTGGAACGCCTTCACCGAGCGGCCAGTCGCGCCATCACCGGCTGCCTCTCGTCGTCCCCTATCCCTCTACTACTCACCGAGACTTCTCTACCTCCCCTACGAGTCACTCTGACTCACTTCACTCTTTTTTCTCATGAGCGGGCTCTTCGTCTCCCAACCTCCTTTTCTATTTCAGGTTTGGCCAGACTAGGAGTGAAACCAAAACACTGCAGATCGTCCTGGAGAGCTTTTGCGTCCACTCACCCGCTCATGCTTCCTTCTACTTGTTCTAGGGAGGCTCTTGTTGCTTGCCCTCCCTGTCCTCCTTGGAATCTGCCTTCGTTCACGGTCGAGTCTACCCTTTCCTCTCCATGCTCTCGCTCTGATCCCCCTCACTCTCGCCAAGGTGCGGCTCTCGCCCACCTTGAATCTCTCCCCCCTCATGATCTGATACTCTGGACAGATGGCTCTGTTCCTTTTCCTTTTGGCAAGGGCGGCTCCGGCGTTCTTGCCAACTGCTTTCTCTGTGGCACTCAGGCCACTCTTTCATTTTCGGCAGGCCCAGTTTGCTCCAGTTTTTCCGCTGAAGCCTGCGCCATTCTGCACGCTCTTTGCTGGTCTTGGCAACACCATAAAGTCTTCCATTTTTCTTCTCTTCTCCTCCTGTCTGACTCTCGTTCTGTCCTCGCCACCCTGTCCTCTCCTCCGCCTTTCCTGTTATCTCAAACTCTGTGGCAGATCTGGCAGGAACTGTCCTTTTTCTCCTCCTGTTCTATCAGGCTACAATGGGTCCCCAGACACTCGTTTCTCCCGGGGAACGACACAGCTGATGAGCTTGCCAGACGGGGAGCGCTGCTTGCGCCCTCCGCAATCCCTTGTAGTCTCTCTCCTCTTATCTCTCGTATCCACTCTCGTCTTATCTCGGACTGGAGGCGTACTGTCTCATCAAAATTTTTTGACACACAGGTTCCCTCAATTTCCACTGAGGAACTTGTGCTCCCTCGTCATGCTCGCTGTGTCCTCTCTCGTCTTCGCTGCAATGGACACAGCCTTCTCTTAGGTTCCTATCTCTCCAGGATTGGCAGAATCGAGAATTCTTCTTGCAGCGCCTGTGGACACTCGTCCCAGGACATCTCTCATCTCATTCTGCACTGTCCAGCTACGGACTCTTTGCGCCGCTCACTCTTTGGCGACTCTTTGTCTCTTTATGACCTCTGGTCTAGACCCTGGGGAGTTTCCCGGCTTCTGAGGCTCCATGGTCTTCCGCCATGCCCCCATCCCTCGGAAGGGGTCGGGTAAACAACAACAGTTTCGATGAAAAATCACTTAAAGCAGCGGTTATTAAAGTTTTTAAGCCCCAATACTTCTAATCCGGATTCATGTAAAATTTAACTCTCCTTAATTTTCAATTGCTATGTAATGTAATACATTTCTTAATTGGTGATAGAAATACTCAATACCCTCAAAATGTATTATCCCCCCCAGGACGTATTGAGGCAAACTTTTTTTTTTGCCATATTTATCCTCCATTCACGAGAAAGCGATGTATTGCTATGTTTTGGACGGTAAGTCCGTACTCGCTTGGGAGTTGCTATTTCCGGGTCACCTGTCTGCCACATAAAGATGGGGCGTCCCGTTAAGTGCCTTGCCCAAGGACACAACAAGTGAACTTGCCTGCTTGTTCTCCACAACCTCCCATAAATGTCGAGCACCATGCAGGAAAGCTATAGATACCATTTTTAAAAGTCATTTGGTATGACTCGACAAGGGGAATGAACCCCAGGTCTACCGACTGCGAAGCGAACTCTCTAACCACTTCCCCATCGCGTCGGTCTTTAAAACTTTAAGAACTCTTGACTTAGAGATTAAAACTGTCAGTTGCTCACAAGATTTTTTCACAATCCCCATTAGGGTTAACAAGTAGGGTCTGCAGGGGGTATGCCCGGAAATTTTTTGACCTCGATTAAGGATAAAAGTTATTTTGAGATTTAATTGTTTTCATACAAGGCAACAAAAAATTACAGGCACAAATTTGACAAAATTGGGGATTAAAAAACAATCTTTGAAAAAATGACCTTACAAAATTGACAGAAAAAAACACAAATTGTATTTTACCCCTCCCCTTCTTCCCCATTTGCTTCTGAAAGCGCTAACGTCCAACACATCTGCTTACTTGCAGTTGAATTCGACTAGAACAGCGGCTTCCAACCGGAGATCCACAAAAGACTTTTTCTGGACCAACAAACGATTTTTCTAAAAGTTTCTGAAGTCGTGTTCAACTTTGTTTCAAGACGAAAATACCGTCAGCCCTCCCATAGAAAACATAGTGCTTAGTCTACGATTGATTTTAGGATCATCAGCATGTCATCGAAGTTTTCAAAAAGGTTCATGGGATTGAAAAAACTGGGAACCACAGGATGATAGAATCGATGCTTGCAACTGAAGCAAAAATTAACGCGTGACTGTGTTGTGACAAAGCGCAAAATGTATTGCTGCGCAACAATAGTTACACATCGACCAGCACTTTGAAGTTGTGCTGCTTGCCTTGGGCAGCTGCTGTTGCAATGCATATATATATAAAACTAGCAGATTCACCCGTCGTTGATCGGGTAAAATGTAAAGACTGATTAAATTTTTACATTGAATAACCATATTTTAATATAGGTTGAATAAATAGAGGCTCGTAGCCCCCCATAGACGATTCTGATCGAAATCAAAATACCGTACTTGGCTTCCCTGGAAAAAGTTATATAAGATTCATATGTTTGTTTGTATCTAAATGTCTCCAGTTTTATTTCTATAGCGGACAGACAGACACACTTTGAGTTTTGTATATATAGATAGAGGAGTGCTTTAACTCCTAATTTTTTCGCACTGAAAATACGTTATGCACATAGTGTCCGCGGACCGCATGTGGTCAGCGTGCTAGGGTTTGAACCATCCTCGCCTAGATAACACGGCACACCTCTGTACTGTTTCATTTGTATTTCATTTGATATTGAAGGATAAAATCAACAGTCCTTTGAAATTTTTTGTCAATAATGCTATCAAACCGGTTACATTGAAATAGCAGATGTAATTTTTTGACCTTAACTATTCCTTAAAACAACTTTCTAGGCTATTGCTTGGACCGTTGGATCACGTAGGCCAAGGCTAATTTAAAAAATTAGGGTACCGGTAGTAATGATCAGATAATGATTGATTTTGCTAACATACCTACGAGTATCTAATGGACATAAAGTTATTTTCAACTGAGGAATAAATGATGTTTAGATGATATTTCTCTTAAGGTCCTTAATCAGTCTCTTAATTTTTAGATTATGTGGAAGGCTAGTTTTGATGACTGGCATTAAGGGGAGCGCGGCTCAAAAACAGAGACGTAGCAGCCGCCCCCCAAACCCCCCAATTGGGGGGGGCCCAGGCCAACTTTGTGGGCCCAAGTTAGTCTGAAATTGCTTTTTGGCTACGTGACTATTTTCAGTTCAGCAGACTTGTTTACAACCGATTTAAACTGTAGGAAGAAATTGGCTTGTGACATCATAAGTGAATGCAACGTCATTTTATCTCGCAGAATCTAGAATATTTCGATTGATTTTCTGGTAGAATCTTGAATATTCGATTGACGTAACAATGCCGTTGTTATGCAACAATCATAGAATGGTCTGGAATTCTGCTTGGCTATAAATACCGGGACAATATATATACACTGCAGAGTGCAGATAAAGTATTTTATTGACATTGTATAGAATGAAACGTTCAAAAAGTGGTGCTCAAAAGAGAAAAGAAGCAGCCACTGCTCGAGATGCTGTAGCGAAATTGCCCAAGATGACAGATTTTTTCAAGATTACTGAGCAGAGTAGACCTGGCACTAGTACCGAGAGGGATGAAGAAAACTATAGTGTACAAGAAAAAGAAGACTATGACGATCAGCATCAAAGTGATTGTGAATTTCCAGAAAATGTAAGTTGTGATTTACCTGCCAATACGCAACCTTCAATATCAAAAATAACTGAATCTCAATTTACCCCTATCCCTGATGACCCATGTAAATGGCCTGAAAGTATTTCTGATGCTCAACGATGTGATATAGTAAAGCGTGGACCACATCAACTAATAATGAATTTTCCATATAATAACACAACTCCAAGGCGACGTTTTTCCTCCAACCATTATAAACGTGTCTTACCTAATGATGAAAGTGTTTCACGGTCGTGGCTAGTTTATTCTGGGGAATCAGATCAAGTTTTTTGCTTTTGTTGTAAGCTATTTGGAAAAACACTAAGCCCCTTTTGTAGTGGTATAAATACATGGGAGGGTTTTTCGAAAAAACTGAAAGACCATGAAAACGGCATTTCCCACCAAGAATGCTGCAGTCAATGGATGTTGCTAGCTGAAGGGATAAGAAATTCATCCACTATCGACAAACGCGAGATGAATATTTTTTTCAATGAAAGACGTTTTTGGAGAAATGTTTTAGAGAGACTTATCGACATTGCCTTGTTTCTATCGGAAAGGAATCTTGCTTTTAGAGGATCTGAAGAAGTCTTAGGATCTCCTCACAATGGAAATTTTCTGGGTATATTTGAGCTTTTGGCAAGAAGAGATCCGATCCTAAAAGAGCTTCAAGACAGAATCAAGAATAAAAACACTAAAGATCACTATTTGAGTCCTACCATACAAAATGAACTAATTGAATTGCTAGCGACAGAAGTTGAAAAAGAAAATTTACAGCAATTGAAATTGGCAAAATATTTTTCTATGATTTTGGACTGCACTCCAGATATGTGACATCATGAACAAATGTCTGTCATTCTCCGTTATGTACTATGTAATGAAGAAGCTGCTGTTGTTAAAGAAACATTTTTTGGCTACTTGAGAATAAGTGACAGTACTGGGAAAGGCTTGTTGGACGCTTTCTTAAAAAAAGCGACCGAACTGCAACTCGAATTGTCTGATTGTCGAGGTCAGTCATATGATAATGGTGCTAACATGAAAGGAAAACATTCTGGGGTCCAAGCAAGAATGCTAGACATCAATCCCAAAGCTGTTTACGTGCCCTGTGCAAACCATACCCTTAACTTAGTTGTTGTTGACAGTGCTAATTGATCGACGGAAGCATTGACATTTTTTGGAGTACTTACAAGGTTGTATGTGCTGTTTTCTTCCTCTGCTCAGCGTTGGGAAATTTTGAAGAAACATGTGGAGCTGTCCATAAAGTCACAATCTGATACTCGTTGGGAAAGCAGAATTAAATGCATCAAACCTCTTTGATACAATTTAAAAGAGGTGTTGCTGGCACTGAAAGACTTGGAAGCCATTTCCATAGAAAGAAAAGATGAAAGAGCTGCCTCAGAAACAAAATCGTTGATAGCTCATTTATCAAAATGGAGTTTTCTTTTGTCGGTGTTTATTTGGTATGATATCCTATTCCAAGTCAATAAAGCAAGCAAGATTCTTCAATCGTATGGAGTCTCCCTTCATACAATGGAAACGGAAATCCAGGCAACTGAAAAGTTTTTGCAAAACTATCGCACAACGGGTTATGACAGTGCCGCAACATCTGCTGTTGAAATAGCACAGGAATTGGATATTGATCCTTCTTTTCCTCCGTCAAGAAGTAGAAAGAAAAGAAGATTGTTTGATTACCAAGGTGAAGAGGAACAACGAGCTACTCCTGAACTGAAATTTAAAAGCAACTTTTTCTATCCATTAGTAGACCAGGCTATTATGTCAATAAAGGAGCACTTTAATTTGTTACGTGAGGTTTCTTCCGCCTTTTCGTTTTTGTACACACGAGACAAACTTTTGCTTGTGCAACAAGAAAATGCTCTTCTTACTTGCTGTAAAGAGTTCCAAAAAAAGTTCGGTGACATTGATTCTGATGAAATGAGCGCTGAGCTACAGCGGTTTGTTTTAATTTTACAAAAAAAACGCAATCTCAATACGGCTCAAGACTTTCTGAACTATCTTCTAAAGACTCATTTATTTGAATTGTATCCGAATGTGTACATCGCACTTCGAATCTTACTAACTTGCCCCGTGACTGTTGCCAGCGCTGAAAGAAGCTTCAGCAAATTGAAACTGATCAAAACTTTTAATAGAACGTCTATGACAGACAGTAGACTATCTTCATTAGCCATGTTGTCAATCGAAAATGACTGCGCCCGATCTCTTGATTATGACAATGTCATAACAGCATTTGCGAACAAAAAGGTTCGCTCCAGACTATTTAAATGATACTGTGTTTTTATAACTTTTTCATGTTTTTCAGTGTCATTGCTTTCGTTTCGCAGTGTCTGCATAAATGTCCTACTGAACTCTGGCATCGGTGCCGAATTTTTTATGACTTGCACCTTCGGTATCGGCATGCTTTATTCTGACATTAGCCTGTTTACTTATGTACAAATTGTGGTGTATTTTCTTAATGCAGCTTTTCAATTTTACACCTCTAAAGTGATATGACCTGTGCGCAGGGGCTCTTGCGCTTACTTTGGGGGGGGCCCGAAGTTGGAGTGCTACGGGACTGCTCAAAAAGTATAGAAACTATGGTTCCAGCACAAAGATAAAATATTAAAATAAAGAGTAAGTTATTGTATGTTTTGGCGCAGTTTTCTCCGTAATAAAGACAAGTTGTGCCAAAACGTGAAGTAGGTTGCTCAGTGATTCACCATGAGATAAGGTAAACTACCAAACCGACATGGCAATAACATCATTTGCAATAAAAACATTTGACAAAGTTTTGAAACATAAATTTGTAGAAAATGCTGTTTCGATGGACATCTAGCCTTTGAATAGGGAATGAACAATCATATCGACTTTATAGAAAGACTATCCGTTTCTGCCATCGTTGCTCGCAAAGCTTCGATCGGAAAAATCTGATTTAAGAATATTGGCTCAGTCGGCCGCGGCGGCTTCAGACAATGAATGATTGTGATAGCAGTAATGAAAGTTAATGTTCCTGACTTGGCCACTTTTGGTTTCAAAATCGAAAATATCGTTTTCTGAAAAGGAATCGAGTGAAGAGCATCGTGAACGTCTCCCATATCTGCTACTAGCCGGCGTCGCTCGGCAGGGGCCCTCCATCAGTAATGAAGGGGTTTAGCATTTCGGTTCAACCGGCTGCGCCGGCTTCACACATGGGGCTCTTGTGTGAGCAGTAGCAAAAAGTGAAATGATTTTTATGCACTTTCAAAATTCTTGCGCACGAAATTTCGATCATCATATTCTCTTAATCATAACTGGCAATGCTCACAAAGAATGTTGCCTTAAATTGTTGTTAATATTAATACTTGTGAGAGAGAAGGGATTGTACATAATAAAACTGATTGTAGCGACAAAATAGTGATTGCTTTCACAATTAAAGAAAAAACTATTCATTGGTAAGCCTATTTTCCTATGTGGTGCTGCCGCTTTCCTATTTCTATTTGTGGTGTAAAGTTCCTAATTTGGCTGCGCTATTTGTCTTATTTCCGGCATAGCGACAAAAGCAGCTCTTGCTTTCTCTATATTGAGCTTTACAAATTGATATGGTTATGGTTTTATGTTGACTTTTTCTTAAACTTGGGATTTTATTACAATGCTGTAGAGTAAGTATGTGGAAGACAGGTGGCCCAATTTTGCCTCTGAAGAGATGGCTGGTGGCAGGAAGGGCATCCGACCGTAAAAACAAAAATGCCATGTTATAAAATGCAGATTATCCGCTGTGGCGACCCCTAATCGGGAAAAGCCGAAAGAAAAAGAAGAAGAAGAAGCTGTAGAGTAAGGACAAAAAGGACATAAATACCTTAGCACGCACATATCAGCAAAAGAAAAAATCCTTGCTTTATAGTATATAAAACGGCATTGCCCGAAGACCCCCATCAGCAACGTCGGGATTGAGTGTGTCGGTTCAGCCGGCCAAGCTAGCTTCTCCGATCAGGTTCTTGCATGAAGAGTTACCAAACGTTTATGTACTTTCTGCACATTAGATTTTTACGACTTTTCGTGCTCCTTTTCTCAATGGAATATCTCGTTTCAAGATCCTGGCTATGGCTTAGGTCTTTGAGCTCTGTTCATTGCTGACACGAAGCCAAGAAAACCTTGTGTTTTCCGAAGTTAGGAAGTAGGGATTACATTTCTGATACTAAGCTATTTTAAAGCAAAATAAAAAAAATTTCTTTCGTGTGGTGCGATTTGACACAGTCGCTGGCTACGCGTTATGTAGCATGTTCTTTTCCCCCTGCTTGACGTGAGCTGGGGGGTTAAAAGAGACCTTGCTTTTTCCCAAATGTTTGGTTTGATCCCGGTAGCTCTATAAAACTTCATAAAACAAAATATCAATAATATCTTCCATGTGGTGCGATTTAACACAGTGATGTTGATAATTTGATTTTCGCCTCAAACTTTCTCAAGTCCCTGCTATTTACGCATTATGATTCATATTCGTTTTTCCTTGCTTAGTTATGCTCATAGAAGTTAAATAAGTCCTTGATTTTCCCAAATTTTCAGGTTTGATTCCGATATCTCTTTAAAGCTATTACCAAGCAAAATAGAAAGCATTTTTCTTCTAAGCATGGAGCGATTTTACCCCGGCAGGGCACATTATCACCCGTGCCGATTTAAAAGGTATCATTTAATGCAGCTGCTCCAGCTTCACAGCACAAACATTTATGAGAGCAACAACGAAATGATTTAGTAATATTTCCTTTTTTGGATTAATGTTTGTGACATTAAGATTTTTGCCTGCGCTATTTGCTTTAATTCGGACATAGCATGAAAAGGGTTATGGCTTTCTGTTAAGTCATATAACCTATTGCAGTGGGTGCCTATTACGCTCTCTTCAAACAAAAACATTCCCGCTTAATCCAGTGTTACAGATTGATGCTATTATTGTTTAATTTTGATCTTTTCTTAAATTTGGGACTTCATTACATTTAATTTTGCGCCTAATCCAGACAACCCTACTTTTCAATGGAGATTAGTGTTTTGTATCGATATCCTTGCAATTACAAATATCAGTAATGGGCTTTACCATTTATGTTTGCTATCAAAATGATATGAATAATTTTGCTGCCTACTGCTGTTCTGACTATGTAGTGGCAAGCATTGCGATGGCATTTAACATTATGACCTTACAATGCGTTTTGAGCCATTATTATTAGGATCACTACTTACCACTTTTTCGTCTCTGTGGGCAAATTGATATGAACTAACGTCTCTGACTGCATGCACTTTCCTTGGCCCTGGCATAAACGCCGCCATGCAAAGAGCAAACTAACCCAAAATAAAGCACTCACACTTGAGTTATAGCAGTAGCGGGGGCCCCCATTAATAATGTGGAGCTTAAAAATATCAAATCAGCTGGCTGCTGTGGCAGCCTTGCCCAATTGCAAAGGAAATTGCTTCAACATTTAGATCATATGTAGCTCGACACATATTGAAATACATTTTGCTGCAAACCATAAGAAAGGACCATCTTTACTCTCTCGTCTTTTTCTTGGTTGATCAACAAGTGTTTTGCTTGGAGTAGGCTAGATATTAAAATTTGTAGACTTCATTTTTCGATCAATCTTTTTGAATGTTTTGATGGATAATGCCAAAGATCCGTGCTATCAAGAAAAACAAAGCCAAGATGTAGTAAAGGACTTAGTTTTCCTAGGAATTGGAATTTTGTGAAATGTAGGCAACAAAATTTTGCGTTTTTTTTAACCGGTAGACTACATTTCATAAACAGTTACAGATTTCAGTTTCTATTTGAATAAGAACTATTTCTATTTCTATTTGAATAATATTTGTTTAATAATACTGTTTCTAATTGAATAAGAACACTGATGGTGCTAATTTAGTGAAATCGATTTGTTAAATAAAGAGTGAGTTCTACTATTGACTGATTCCAGTCACTACTTTACTTTATAAAGTTTCAGTCAGATTTCAGTTTTTGATGAATATTTTTGAAAACGTCAACAGATAATGCAAACGAATCATACTTGTGAGGGCAAGTAGTCAAAATGTACCAAAGAACTAACTTTGGTTTAACAGCTGCAAGTTTGTTAGGTCAAGTAGGATAATTGTTCAACTAAAAATAAAACATGGTGTATGGCAACCAATTTTTGATCACACATTAGAAACTAATCCTTAATCCTAAGTAATTGGAGTCACATACTGCTGGAAAGCAAATTTTCTAAGCTCTCAAAGGACAGTAATTGTTAGTACCTCACTATAAAGTTGTTGTATTAAAGTTATCTGTTTTTACTGAGCTTACCACTTTATAGAAGGGGTAAAAAGTTATACCAAAGGTCTTAAAGTTCAGTTTTTCATTATAAAAATAAACATTAAGTGTACATATTATACACTATTGGAATTGCCTTGAAATAACCTTTAATTTTTTGTAGAAAGTTTGAAAATCGGTTGAGAAATGAGGTCACAAATCAGTTTTTATTAAACTGATTTTGCCGTATCATCTCTTTATTTAAACAGAACGGGTACCCAACATCTTTCATCCTAAATGTAATTGAAAAATTTAAGATTAAATTCAAAAACCAGAACCAACAATCCCCTACGGATTTTTCCAATAATAGCCCCAACTTAAGTCCTTATTTAACCCTCCCATATATTGGTACCCCGTCTATCAAATTTAGTAAACGCCTTGCTGCATTGTTTCGTGACAGACTGAGCACTGATATAAAAGTAGCTTATCAAACCTTTAAAATAATCTCTTATTTTAACCTTAAATTTCCTTTACCCGCTCTTTTCTGTTCGAATGTCGTCTATAAATATACTTGTTCTTGGGATAAGAACACGTCATACATCGGTATGACGACTAGACAACTATTCGTCAGAATTGAAAACCATCTTTCCAATAACTTAAGCTCATCTAACTCCGCTATCAAATCCCATCGCGATCAGTGCAAAGCCTGCAGAGAAACAATACCAGCAGAGCAAAACTTTACATTACTGAAAAAGTGCCGTTTCAGCACTGAAACCGAACTAATGGAAGCGTTTCTAATCAAACGCCTTAAGCCATCCCTTAACATAAAACTCGGTTATTCACAAGGTGCCAAGTCGCTCTTACAGGTGTTCCATTGAGCGGTACAGTGCTAAAACGTTACTAATTGAATTATCAATGACTAGTATCTTAATACCATATTAAATTTAATTTAAGAGTAAAAGTTTGTTCTCTTTTCTTTTATTTAGCCCTGATGAAGTCCCCGTGAGGGGACGAAAAGCTTCGGTGGATTTGTTTATGTTAATTATTGTTATGTTAATTTGATTATGTTTAATAAAGCATTATTTTGGATTTTTGTTTGGTTCCTTAAAACCTGGAAGAAAAGTTCCCCCCTATCCGAAATTGATTTTGCAAAAAGGTTGCAATTTTTGAGAACATCTTCATATTATTATCTGCCGTAGTAAAAGATTTGTGTTAATCGTACGAGACATAATTATGACATCATAAAGCTAGTTTTAAGCGTGCAAGGGGAAAAGAAAAGAAAAATCGCTTATATGGCTCAAAGTTCTTAAATAAAGAAGTGCTTGTAGCATAGTCAAATAGGCTTTAATTGTTGTAAAGTTGTTTTTATCAAAAGTCTCTTGTTAATACTTCCTAAAACAGGATTTAATTGCGTTTCTGCGATGAGTACTTTTTGAGAAAAAACAAAAAATAGATTGTGCAACGAATCGTTGATTGGGACGCCATTTTAGATCCCAAACAAATGAAAGTTTTTGTAATGTGGTAAGTCAGAAGCTGGTGTTTCGTTTGAGCAAAAAGCGATTGTCCTCTGTCAAGTATTGCAAATCAAAAAAAAAATTTTTTGATTACGACGTCATGAAGACGTCACCAACCGCTTTATGAAACTCAGCACGGGGTGGTGATCAATCGTGCTGAGTTTGATGCCTGTACCTATAGTAGTTTCAGAGGAGTTAAAGCAGGAAGACAGACATAATTGCACTTTGTATATTAGATATTTTTTTCAAAGTTTTTTCTCAAAATTTCTGCAGTCTCCAGCAACGTCTTTCCAGCAACTTCCAATAAAAATAACTTCACAACAATTTAATCTCATTTGACAATTTCACGAGCAATTCTTTATCTAAGCATTTTAAGCCTTTTAAGCAATTTTCTTCTCTTTTTTACTCGCACGCTTACAACTGGCTTTATGACGTCGTAACAACTTCTGGTACTATTAACACAGTGTTTCGCTGCCAAAGATCAAAACATGATGATTTTTTTTCAAAAATCACAACATTTTTACTAAATCAGTTTATTCAAAAACTGATTTGTGATCTTATTTCTCAATCGATTTTTAAACTTTTTTTCAACAAATTATTAAGTATTTCAAGGCAATTCCAATAATATGTAATGTGTGTTTTAAATACCGGTATTTGGTTTTTATTTATGCGTATGAGCTCATGCTCGGTTAGGACGTTTTTCGTCAGAATGGGCTACCACGACAGGTAGACTGCTTGGCCCCGCCGCCTGTCTCCCACATGAAGATGGGGCTCCCGTTAAATGTCTTGTCCAAAGACACGACAAGCAAACTTGCCGGCTTGTTCTCCACACTATTCCTATGAGCTGAGCGCCGAGGAGGGAAGCTGTGAATACCATTTTTTAAAGTCTTTTGGTTTGACTCGACTTGGGAAATAAGCCCCACGTCTACCGACTGTAAAGCGGACGCTCTAACCACTACGCCATCACGCCATAAGTATTTCGTTTTATAGTAAAAGAATTAAACTTTATTACGGTAGAGGGTAACTTTTTACCTCTCTCAAACAATGGTAAGCTGAGTAAAATCAGGTTAGTTTGATACATAAAAAGTTATAATCAGGTACTAACAATTACTGTCCTTTGAAAGCTTAGGAAATTTACTTTCCAGCAATATGTTACTCTATTTACATGTACTTAAGGCTAACGATGAGTTCATCATAGATGATCAAAAATCGGTTGCCATATATCATGTTTCATTTTTAGTTGAACAATTATCTTACTAGACCTAACAGACCAGGAATTGTTATATAAAGTTTGTTCTTTGGTACATTTTGACTACTTTCCCTCTCAAGCGTGGTTCTTTTGCATTATCTGCTGACGTTTTCAAAAACATTCATCGAAAAACGAAGTCTCTAAACGTTTATGATATGTTAGCCTTTGGGTTAAAAACACTCATAATTATGGTGCCTACATTTTACAGAATTGCTATTTCCACAATAACTAAATACTTTGATACATTTTGTCTGTACTTTCTCGATAGCATGGTTCTGAACAAAAACAAATGCCATTGAAATTTAGGCTTCCCTGGGGATGTGGTACATAGATAGTCTCTTCAAACTTATTTTCGGTAAAGTGCAACATTTATTTTCCCCTATCAATGGCCAAGCTATGTTTGGTGCATCTATGTTGTTAAGTGGATTCAAGTTTCTTTCAACCCACCATAGTTTTTTGATAAAGCAGCAACAGAAGAAGGTTGGAAACAAAACCGCTTTGCTGCCATGCGATACGCCTTTCAAATTTTGACTGGGAGTTGTGAGAGAGTATTTGTGACAGAAGATTTTTTATCTTTGGATAAAACACTGTATCCAACACATGTGGAGGTGGTATTTTACCTGTACAATGAGAACAAAGATGTAAAATAGGAGTGTCAAACTCAAAGTGCAAAATATGATTACTCTTTTGAAGAATAAACAGCGCCCGCATTCATTACACTTATGCTGGTATATCATACTCTGGAAAACCAACGAACCCAGGTCCTTATTATTTAGCCGCCACAAAAGAATACGTCACCCGGTTTATACCTTAGACAGAGTTTTCACCTTTCAAGAGAGAAACGTCTTCTTTGACAGATTTTTGAAATTTTCAAAATTGACAGAGTGGCTGTGAGGAAAATATAACCTTGTTGGTACCTGGCAAATCACAACAAAAGATGTGGAAAAAGTTATTTTTCTTTTGGTGGGAAGCCACTCAGCACGTAAGTATGCTAGGAGAGAAAAAAGTCACGCCTCACAGCAACTTCTTACATTATGAATTCCAAATCAACAAACAAGGAAGATATTCTGGTTTTAGAGCAATGCAGCACTAGTCCTCGAAGTGACCAAAAATGACAGGAAGATGAAATCGGCAATAATCAAACTTTATGATTTTACAAAACGAGGAACAGATGTCGTAGATAAGATGGTAGAAAAATACAGCTTGAAGCCCAAGTCATTAAAATGAACAGTGACGCAACAATGTGCTCATAATCAAAAGCAATAAGTAGAGTATTCATTCTCGAAGCTTTTCGTCTGACACTTTTTAAGAGAATCCGTCAGAAATAGAGTGAAAAGGTGAAGTGAGTCACTTATATAGAGACACAGTTGACGAAAAAGTAAAAAAGGGAAAAAAGCTCTATCATGATTGGTAAAAGAAACGACCAATAAAAGAAGCGGAAACTAATGTGCGATTTTTAGACCATAAACGAATTCCTTTTGTTTGCATAAATTTGGTTTGGATGTTTTAATGTACGTGGCTTCAAGGGTGGAAAGGTGAAAAGAAGTACGGCCACGGGCAAGAATAGAAAGTTTGTTGTCATTATATTCGTGTGCGCATGTAGAGTTTTGTAAAAGCTTTAAAGTCCTATGGCAGAAAAGGAAGCTTTAAAGTTTCAGTTTCAAAGCCATATGGCAGAAAAGAAAGCTTTAAAGCTTCCTTTTCTGCCATAGGACTTTAAAGCTTTTACAAAACTCCACATGCGCACACGAATATAATGACAACAAATTTTCTATTCTTGCTTGTGGCCGTACTTCTTTTCACCTTTCCACCCTTGAAGCCACGTACATTAAAACATCCAAACCAAATTTATGCAAACAAAAGGAATTCGTTTATGGTCTAAAAATCGCACATTAGTTTCCGCTTCTTTTATTGGTCGTTTCTTTTACCAATCAAGATAGAGCTTTTTTCCCTTTTTTACTTTTTCGTCAACTGTGTCTCTATATAAGTGACTCACTTCACCTTTTCACTCTATTTCTGACGGATTCTCTTAAAAAGTGTCAGACGAAAAGCTTCGAGAATGAATACTCTACTTTCTGCAATTTTCAAATTCTGTACCACAAATCAACTCTTCAAAAGCAATAAGTTATAATCGCTGCACTTAAAATGGTTGAATTTGCAAACATCTTTGTACTAATTTTAGTGAAAGCAAAAGATCATAGCAATCCATTTGGCGGCATTTTGGACAAAGCTGAAGTGGAAATACTGACGTCATCGGTGGGTTTGCGGATTTCTGGGTGTTTGGAGGAAGTGAAGACGAGAGTGTATGGAAGGGTGTGTGAGTGTTGAATTGTCAAGTGTGGCTTTTTGGCATTTGTTGAATGTCACTAGGAACCAATATTGAATCAAAAATGCTGTCAGTAGACAGTGAGGCAAGTACGGAAGCTGTTGACACCAGGGAGCAATAGTGATTTAGTTAGAACTCAAGTTTATTGGTCGAAAACATCGAGCTCCAATCTGTTGAAGTTGTTACATTATTCCACTGCAATTTTTTGGGGGGATGTGATGCAAATTTTAAATCCGTATTTTATTATTCTAGTGTCTCAAGCTGCTAAAGCTTGCTTTTAGATCAGAATGGATAAAGTTTTTATGATTCAAGTCACATTTCTCTGATCTAAAGTATTCATGAGCCACACTTTGTACACCTCTGTTTTAGACGTTTAACAATGACCAATGCATGTGTATGTATAAGCATGCTATGAGCGTTTGTATGCAAAATGAGCTACCTTTTCGTCTATTCATACCAAAACAAAGCATGTGACATGAACGCACGTAAGCCTGCTAAAATGAATTTATCAAACTTATTCGAATATTTCAACCTATTGGCCTGTCTCGGTAATAATAGGTGGGATATATTTAAACATATTACTGATTATCAAAGATGTTCTTATTGAACACAAATTAACTTTAGTTGATATTTTTTAAGTAAAATTGGATATTAGGTCACTAAGAAGTGTTAAAAATTGAGAGGTGTATTGGCAAAGCTCAGTGACAGTGTTTTTATTTGATACACAAAGACTCTTCCAATCAATGCTGATAACTTATCACGCTAAGGGTCATTCGATCAATTCTATATTTGTGTAGACTTAAAATTTATTGTTGCAGACCCTATATTGCTAAAGGCATCAGTTTAGAGTCAAAAATGTTATGCAATTAAATTCATTTTCACGAGGAAAAATATCATTTACCAACATTTCGATTTGCATGACGAACTAAGGATTGAAGCAAAACTATTTCCCCAGGTTTGTTTTATAAATAATTCAATCACTTAATAGCAAAACTATCAGTAGTCAAAGCGTTGTGAGAAATCAAACACATTTGCTACAGTACCTAGAAGCATTGTTATAAAAGCAAAGGATCTTGGGTTTATTTCCAGGTATAGGTTTGATAAAAGTTACTGATTTTAAAATACTTTCATAAATCAAACATGTCTGTAGCCTACATGGAAATATTGCCGTAAAAGAATGCAATCTCAAATTTACTTTCGGGTAAAGCTTTGATGAAAGTAAGCAAAAAATTACATCAACGAAAAATTGAGACAACGTTAATTGGAAAATTTTTATTACAGCTAGAAATTTGCTCTATCTTTTTGGAAAATCAAAAAAATAGGTTAGTAGTTTTTCAAAATTTTAAGCTAAATTCAGAACTAGAAAATAATCAAAAGAAGTAGCTCATGTTTTAGTTGTTGAAGTAGTATTTTCAAGGTTTTAGTTACATTAATTCAGATTTTGGTCAAGTTTGCTTCACATCTGTTCAAAGTAACTTCCTTAGGTGTAATATACTTCTTTAGTTCTATGCGAGAAAATTTTGCAGCATTAGTTGCATAATTAGAAAAAAAGACAGACCAATAAAATTTGTTCTATTTCCAGTCAATACTGAAACTTTTGCCAATGACATGAATGTCATTGACGGTTTAAGTTTAACTGAAGTTAAGAAATGATCGTGTACAGATCAGTAGAGACTACTCCAATAATATTTAAAAATCATTTCCTGAGCATCGAATTTACTACTTTAAATACGTTTTATACCACATTAGAAAATAAAAATCACAAACTATCATTATTTTTAATGTTACATCTAGATTTTTCATTTTTCATTTTGCTAAACACATTTACATTATTGAAGATAATATGATCCGTGACAGGTTTCTTGTAACATTGTTTCGTCACTTCTCTCAATCTTCCGGTCTTCTCTTCATCCTTTTGTAACTTTTCCTCTTTCAATTTGATCTACCATTATCTTTTTTTCTCTTGAATGTCTTTTGTTCTTTTCTCAAACACTGTTGATATCAAGCATTCATATTTTGAACTGTGTCTAATCCAACTTATTCTTCTTCTCGATTAATGGTTCTCGATCAATAACTTTTAACATTTTTATAGATCATTATAAAACAAAATTATGCGCTATTCTAATCAAACACTTTAAACTCACCAATCATCAAATTCGTATTTGTAGTTTAATTTTTGCCTGCAATCATAAATAGGAAGTAACCAAAGAGATGCTTCACAACACCTTTCATGCTTCGATTTTACGAAGCATTCAATTGTTTGTCAATGAACACTTGTTTAATATTTTGCAAAAAAAGGATGTAGACTGCAATAAGCAAAGAGTTTCTTATCAACATCTATAAAGTTTAACTTTAAAGTGTTTAAAAATTTTATGGGTGTTCATAAAAAATTTGGTGCCTAACCTGTTATCTCAAATTTAAACCTAGGTACTCGGTATAATTGGGAAAAAACTTGTTACTTTAATCCAAAAATAACAGCCAAGCAACTTGTCAAGCACATTCTGTGAACATTTCGGTCCTCAACTGGTGTCAACTTCAACGCCGATAATGTACAAACCAGTTGACTGTCCACTACGCTATACTGACACCAAAACTGAACACATAAGAAGTAGCGATGGTCACGTGTTAAATAAATGGAGAGGAATAGATTTTAAGTCCAAATTTAAACTAGGTTTCAATTGCTGAATGTATGGAGATTCCAGATTGAGGAGTTTCGATTAGTTAGGAGAACTGGTGAGAATTTGTAGGTTGTTAAAGTCAACTCTGTGGTTTGGATTGGATGGTAAATGGTTACAAACTTCCAAGTTGAGACTGGTTCGACGCTCATCCAGGCGTTTTACTAAATTCCTGCGAGTTTGGCCAATATGGAAAGAACCAAGAACAGTTTAACCGGTATACTTCTTTGCTTCCTAATAAGTGGCATTGGGGCCTATAAGTGTAGTTGTTGCTTGAGATTTTTGGTGACATGGATAAATCTAAACATGGTGTCTGGTAAGTGGTTCTGAATGAATTTATTTAATTCTTTCTCAACGAAGTAAGAGATATTTTCTAGGTAAGGTAATTTAAATACAAAATATTTGGTGGGATTCTTTTGGAATAAGAGAGTTTTAGGAGCAAACATTTTGTCAAGAAATTGCCTGATGCACTTATTGATGAAACCAGATGGATGTTCACTCCTCTAAAGTGTGTTTTTGATGAAATAAAATTTTATAAACATGTGATAATCTATGTTTATTTTATTAGAAATCGCTAGAATTATCGTTTGAACCTTCTAGAACTTTAAATTTTGTATATAAAGGGCGTTGTTACGATTACTGATTATTCTACTATATAGTCTAGATCTGCCATGTCCAACCACTTTGACTTTCAGGGCCACAGATAAAGTCTGGCATATGTTCAAGGGCCGTAGGTTGTCTAAGGACAAAATGTGTTACGATCGTGTGTTATCTCAACTAGTAAAACTTGCTTTCGACATGTCTTATAAACTTCTTCTCTTGAATCGTTTGTTTAATGTTGAAATATACAAAAACACAAAAATTGTTTATTTTGTAGATTTCTCAGTGTGACGTTTGCTTCTGAATATCAGAGCTAAGTTTGTTAATGTCGATTGGCAAGTTGGTAACTGCGCAACGCAATTCATTCATCATGTTAGTGTCCGTCAGTCTACTTCGGCTTTTCGACTTTACAATTTTCAATCTTGAGAAAAACGATTCGCATGCATACGTTGTGCCCATTGCTGTCGCAATTCGCAATGCCAGTCGTTTTAGATTCAGAAAGTCACTTTCCGGAACATGGTCTCTATAAAACTGTAGTTTATCCATAGTATAAAATAGCGATTTTCGTTCTGTATCGACTTGAGAATCAATTAACTCTAGTTGCAAATACTCAGGTGCGTCTTTGGGCACAAAATCAAAAGGACAAGCAAATATACGAAATGACTTTTCATATTTTTTCAGATATTCAAACCTTTCGCTAAATGCTCGTAATAATTTCTCAGTTTCAGCGGAGTATTTTGTAACATCTTTATCTTCGCAATTAAAGGTATTCAGAAGTGGGAAATGATATGCATGTTTTGACGCAAGCTGTCTTTCATACAACTTTAATTTGGTAATGAATGCTTGTACATCTTGATAGCAATCTGTAATTAGTTTGTCCTTTCCTTGAAGCGTTTTATTAAGCTCGATTAACTTTGTTGTTGTGTCAACCAAAAAGCACAAATCCAGGAGACATTTCCCATCTTCTAGTTGCGGAACAGGACTACCGTTTTCAGTCATAAAGTTTCCGACTTCTTCTTTCAAATTCCAAAAGCTTTCTTAACACCTCCCCCTACTTAACCAACAAACCTTTGCATGATATAATAAATCACCATATTCAAATTCCAATTCTATCAAATATTGCTGGAACTGGAGGTGTTGCAGAGCATTATGTTTTATCACATTAACAGTTGTCACAACCTTCATTACGTGGGACATATCGAGCACTCGGGCGCAAAGGTTTTCTAAATGAAGAAAGCAATGGCAAATAAACATTTCATCTGTAGCACTTGAACCTTCCTTCAAACTGTCAATGTGTGACAGAATCAAAGTAACAGCTCCTGCATTTCTTCCCACCATCGAAGGGGCGCCATCAGTTGCAATGCCAATAAGATTTTTCAAATCAAGTCCGTGATCTTCAGCACATTTCACTACGGCATCCTTTACGTTACTGCCAGTAGTTCCTTCTTTCAAGCCAATAACATCCAAAAAATCTTCAGATGCCTTCATTTCATCATTTACTCTTCTGACAAAGATCGAGAGCTGCGATGTATCCAAAATATCTGTCATCTCATCAAACGCCAATGTAAAATAGGTGAACGAGTTTGATGCAGTTTTGAGGGTTTTGGAAATTTGATTGGATATGAGATCAATTCTTCGGGTTACAGTTTGACGGGAAAGACTTATCTTTCGAAAATCTTTTACTTTAGTTGGGGCAAGTTCTTCTACAGCAGCCAGCAGGCAATCTTTTACAAATTCACCATCCGAAAATGGCTTCATTTTTTTCGCTATAATTTGGCATATTCGCAGACTTACATTTACTATTGCCTTATCTTCAGAAGCTGGTTTTTGAAAGACATTTTGCTGGGCTTGTAGATTTGATTTAAGCAACTGCAGCTTGGTGTTTCGAGCGGAATCATCAAGTTTAGCAATCACATCATGCTTTTGCTCATGATGTCTTTTCAAATTGTACGACTTAAGCGTGTTAAATGATTGACGGCATATCAAACACACAGCTTTGCCTTTCACCTGAGTAAAAAAATACAATTTTTTCCATTCAACTTGAAACGTACTTCACAAAGAAAAAGAAAAATTGAAGATTTTTCTTTTTCTTTGTGAAGCCATAAACAGGTTAATTTACTCTTGTTGCTAATAATGTATATACTGGTAGCTTCTAACCAACTTACGCAACATTGCATCTGGCGATGCGCAACCTTGAACTAACACAAGTTTTATCCATTCTGCATTACAGCTTACGATTACGTAACAAAAAATTGATGACATAACAATAAATATCTAAATTACAAATGAAGCGAAAGAATACATATTTCGTCAAAAACTTAAAATAACATAGATTCGCATAGCCATAATGAATCACGGCTGCAACAAGTAATAAAATGAAATACGCTATTGTACGGTTGTTCGGTTACACGCGATCACTAAAAATTACAAGTAGTTTAGCACAATTGAATGATCTCGACTGGGCCGCACAGAAACCTTAAAAGGGCCGCGGGTTGGCCATCATTGGTCTAGATCGTAGATCCCAATGAGATTGTTTTACCCTAGGGGTAGTTGTATCCTTTAAAACAGTGGTTCCCAACCTTTGTAATGGTCCGCACCCATAAAATATCATAATATGTTCTCATACTTCTAAAATATTTTAACATGTCCCGATCCAAGATGTGGGCCAAAAGTCTCGGCTGAAATTGCATGTGTTGACCTTTTTTTTTTTGAGATCAGCATCGTTTCGGGCTGAATTGAAGGCCGCGCACTGGGCATGCTGCAATTAGACATTGATTGTGCAGAAAAATTAGCACAGGAAGAACTTAGCATGACAGTTCAAAAATGCAACACAAAAATCTGAATGACCATCTCGCACCCCCTAAGATGCTGCCTCGCACTCCTGGTTGGGAACCCCTGCTTTAAAAGAACGGTACTTTTTCTTTTGAAATGACAATTGACTATGTCACCAACACATTAACTCTTTACAACTGTTCTCATAAATGTCAATTTGGTGAAGCCGGCTGAACCGATACTCTCAAACACGATATTGCTCATGTGGGCACTGCAATTTTGATAACTCAACAGCCAGTGTTTGATTTCGGGTTATTAAACACTTTGCCTGGCTGTGTTATTGCAACAACAAAGCAACATGCGCCCAGCCAGAGACGTTAGCTCAAATAAATTTGCCTACAGTTAAGAAAAAATTGTAAGTAGTGAGCATAGTATTCAATAACTTAATTCCAAAAATACCTATCAATTACTTTAGCTCCCTTCCACAACTTAAATGTGCTGTCAATTAAAGCACTTGCTCAATTTCACGGAAAAAAGTATGTTTAGTTTAAGGACGCCTATGGAAAAAACCGAGCTACAAAAGCGTTGTCAGGGCTCGGTAAACTTGGAGACATGTGCAATCTCTCACCAATCTTTTCTTTATCATTTGCGTTTTAAAAAACGACACTTTTATTTTGGAATGAAATCTATACTATAAAACCCAATTCTGTCTGTGTGTCTGTTTAAACTCTTCTAAATATGCTTGAGTTACAAGCATCAATCTTAGCACGATTGATCATCACCCATGGTAAGTGTCATAAGGAGCTTCGTGACGTCTTCATGACGTCATAATCAAAAAATTTTTTTTTTGATTTGCAATACTTGACAGAGGACAATCGCTTTTTGCTCAAACGAAACACCAGCTTCTGACTTACCACATTACAAAAACTTTCATTTGTTTGGGATCTAAAATGGCGTCACAATCAACGATTCGTTGCACAATCTATTTTTTGTTTTTTCTCAAAAAGTACTCATCGCAGAAACGCAATTAAATCCTGTTTTAGGAAGTATTAACAAGAGACTTTTGATAAAAACAACTTTACAACAATTAAAGCCTATTTGACTATGCTACAAGCACTTCTTTATTTAAGAACTTTGAGCCATATAAGCGATTTTTCTTTTCTTTTCCCCTTGCACGCTTAAAACTAGCTTTATGATGTCATAATTATGTCTCGCAATCCCGTAGCACTCCAACTTCGGGCTCCCCCCAAAGTAAGCGCAAGAGCCCCTGCGCACAGGTCATATCACTTTAGAGGTGTAAAATTGAAAAGCTGCATTAAGAAAATACACCACAATTTGTACATAAGTAAACAGGCTAATGTCAGAATAAAGCATGCCGATACCGAAGGTGCAAGTCATAAAAAATTCGGCACCGATGCCAGAGTTCAGTAGGACATTTATGCAGACACTGCGAAACGAAAGCAATGACACTGAAAAACATGAAAAAGTTATAAAAACACAGTATCATTTAAATAGTCTGGAGCGAACCTTTTTGTTCGCAAATGCTGTTATGACATTATCATAATCAAGAGATCGGGCGCAGTCATTTTCGATTGACAACATGGCTAATGAAGATAGTCTACTGTCTGTCACAGACGTTCTATTAAAAGTTTTGATCAGTTTCAATTTGCTGAAGCTTCTTTCAGCGCTGGCAACAGTCACGGGGCAAGTTAGTAAGATTCGAAGTGCGATGTACACATTCGGATACAATTCAAATAAATGAGTCTTTAGAAGATAGTTCAGAAAGTCTTGAGCCGTATTGAGATTGCGTTTTTTTTGTAAAATTAAAACAAACCGCTGTAGCTCAGCGCTCATTTCATCAGAATCAATGTCACCGAACTTTTTTTGGAACTCTTTACAGCAAGTAAGAAGAGCATTTTCTTGTTGCACAAGCAAAAGTTTGTCACGTGTGTACAAAAACGAAAAGGCGGAAGAAACCTCACGTAACAAATTAAAGTGCTCCTTTATTGACATAATAGCCTGGTCTACTAATGGATAGAAAAAGTTGCTTTTAAATTTCAGTTCAGGAGTAGCTCGTTGTTCCTCTTCACCTTGGTAATCAAACAATCTTCTTTTCTTTCCACTTCTTGACGGAGGAAAAGAAGGATCAATATCCAATTCCTGTGCTATTTCAACAGCAGATGTTGCGGCACTGTCATAACCCGTTGTGCGATAGTTTTGCAAAAACTTTTCAGTTGCCTGGATTTCCGTTTCCATTGTATGAAGGGAGACTCCATACGATTGAAGAATCTTGCTTGCTTTATTGACTTGGAATAGGATATCATACCAAATAAACACCGACAAAAGAAAACTCCATTTTGATAAATGAGCTATCAACGATTTTGTTTCTGAGGCAGCTCTTCCATCTTTTCTTTCTATGGAAATGGCTTCCAAGTCTTTCAGTGCCAGCAACACCTCTTTTAAATTGTATCAAAGAGGTTTGATGCATTTAATTCTGCTTTCCCAACGAGTATCAGATTGTGACTTTATGGACAGCTCCACATGTTTCTTCAAAATTTCCCAACGCTGAGCAGAGGAAGAAAACAGCACATACAACCTTGTAAGTACTCCAAAAAATGTCAATGCTTCCGTCGATCAATTAGCACTGTCAACAACAACTAAGTTAAGGGTATGGTTTGCACAGGGCACGTAAACAGCTTTGGGATTGATGTCTAGCATTCTTGCTTGGACCCCAGAATGTTTTCCTTTCATGTTAGCACCATTATCATATGACTGACCTCGACAATCAGACAATTCGAGTTGCAGTTCGGTCGCTTTTTTTAAGAAAGCGTCCAACAAGCCTTTCCCAGTACTGTCACTTATTCTCAAGTAGCCAAAAAATGTTTCTTTAACAACAGCAGCTTCTTCATTACATAGTACATAACGGAGAATGACAGACATTTGTTCATGATGTCACATATCTGGAGTGCAGTCCAAAATTATAGAAAAATATTTTGCCAATTTCAATTGCTGTAAATTTTCTTTTTCAACTTCTGTCGCTAGCAATTCAATTAGTTCATTTTGTATGGTAGGACTCAAATAGTGATCTTTAGTGTTTTTATTCTTGATTCTGTCTTGAAGCTCTTTTAGGATCGGATCTCTTCTTGCCAAAAGCTCAAATATACCCAGAAAATTTCCATTGTGAGGAGATCCTAAGACTTCTTCAGATCCTCTAAAAGCAAGATTCCTTTCCGATAGAAACAAGGCAATGTCGATAAGTCTCTCTAAAACATTTCTCCAAAAACGTCTTTCATTGAAAAAAATATTCATCTCGCGTTTGTCGATAGTGGATGAATTTCTTATCCCTTCAGCTAGCAACATCCATTGACTGCAGCATTCTTGGTGGGAAATGCCGTTTTCATGGTCTTTCAGTTTTTTCGAAAAACCCTCCCATGTATTTATACCACTACAAAAGGGGCTTAGTGTTTTTCCAAATAGCTTACAACAAAAGCAAAAAACTTGATCTGATTCCCCAGAATAAACTAGCCACGACCGTGAAACACTTTCATCATTAGGTAAGACACGTTTATAATGGTTGGAGGAAAAACGTCGCCTTGGAGTTGTGTTATTATATGGAAAATTCATTATTAGTTGATGTGGTCCACGCTTTACTATATCACATCGTTGAGCATCAGAAATACTTTCAGGCCATTTACATGGGTCATCAGGGATAGGGGTAAATTGAGATTCAGTTATTTTTGATATTGAAGGTTGCGTATTGGCAGGTAAATCACAACTTACATTTTCTGGAAATTCACAATCACTTTGATGCTGATCGTCATAGTCTTCTTTTTCTTGTACACTATAGTTTTCTTCATCCCTCTCGGTACTAGTGCCAGGTCTACTCTGCTCAGTAATCTTGAAAAAATCTGTCATCTTGGGCAATTTCGCTACAGCATCTCGAGCAGTGGCTGCTTCTTTTCTCTTTTGAGCACCACTTTTTGAACGTTTCATTCCATACAATGTCAATAAAATACTTTATCTGCACTCTGCAGTGTATATATATTGTCCCGGCATTTATAGCCAAACAGAATTCCAGACCATTCTATGATTGTTGCGTAACAACGGCATTGTTACGTCAATCGAATATTCAAGATTCTACCAGAAAATCAATCGAAATATTCTAGATTCTGCGAGATAAAATGACGTTGCATTCACTTATGATGTCACAAGCCAATTTCTTCCTACAGTTTAAATCGGTTGTAAACAAGTCTGCTGAACTGAAAATAGTCACGTAGCCTAAAAGCAATTTCAGACTAACTTGGGCCCACAAAGTTGGCCTGGGCCCCCCCCAATTGGGGGTTTGGGGGGCGGCTGCTACGTCTCTGATGTCTCGTACGACTAACACAAATCTTTTACTACGGCAGATAATAATATGAAGATGTTCTCAAAAATTGCAACCTTTTTGCAAAATCAGTTTAATAAAAACTGATTTGTGACCTCATTTCTCAACCGATTTTCAAACTTTCTACAAAAAATTAAAGGTTATTTCAAGGCAATTCCAATAGTGTATAATATGTACCCTTAATGTTTATTTTTATAATGAAAAACTGAACTTTAAGACCTTTGGTATAACTTTTTACCCCTCCTATAAAGTGGTAAGCTCAGTAAAAACAGATAACTTTAATGCAACAACGTTAGAGTGAGGTACTAACAATTACTGTCCTTTGAGAGCTTAGAAAATTTGCTTTCCAGCAGTATGTGACTCCAATTACTTAGGGTTAAGGATTAGTTTCTAATGCGTGATCAAAAATTGGTTGCCATACACCATGTTTTATTTTTAGTTGAACAATTATCCTACTTGACCTAACAAACTTGCAGTTGTTAAACCAAAGTTAGTTCTTTGGTACATTTTGACTACTTGTCCTCACAAGTATGATTCGTTTGCATTATCTGTTGACGTTTTCAAAAATATTCATCAAAAACTGAAATATGTAACTGTTTATGAAATGTAGTCTACCGGTTAAAAAAAACGCAAAATTTTGTTGCCTACATCTTGGCTTTGTTTTTCTTGATAGCACGGATCTTTGGAATTATCCATCAAAACATTCAAAAAGATTGATCGAAAAATGAAGTCTACCAATTTTGATATGTAACAACGTCAATGTGATAAATCGCACCACATGAAAAATATTATTGGTATTTTGCTTTTTATAGCTTTATAGAGCTACCCGATTCAAACCAAATATTTGGGGAAAACCAAGAACTCTTTTAACTCCCCAAGGCACGCCAAGTAGTAAGAAAAGAACATGCTACATGATGCGTAGCCAGCAAGGACTTGAGAAACTTTAAAGAACAATCAAAAAATAAAAATAAAAAAAAACGTCACACACGAAAGACATTTTTGCTATTTTGCTTTAGAATAGTTTAATATCAGAAATTTTATCCCTATTTCCAAACTACGGGAAAGGCAAGGCTCCCTTGGGTTTGTGTCAGCAATGGACAGAGCACATAGTCCTAAGGCATAGCCAGGATCTTGAAATGAGATATTCTATTACGAAAAAGAGCACAAAAAGCAGTGAAAGTCTTTTGTGCAGAAAGCACATAAACTTTTGGTAACTGGTCACACAAGAGCCTGATAGGTGAAGCAGGCTTGGCCGGCTGAACCGACGCTCTCAATCCCAACGTTACTGACCGGGGCTCTGTGGGTGATGTCGTTGTATCTATTTTATAAAACAAGGGTATTTTTCTTGTGCTGATACGCTGCATGTTAAGGTATTTTATAAAACCATACCCACAACAATTTGTAAAACTGATTTTGGAGAAGACATTTGTTTGAAAATAACTCGGCCTAATGTGATCCTACTGAAATATGGTGAATAAGTTTGGGGAAGCCCTTGCTGCTTTTGTCGCTATGCTGCAAACCAGACCAATACCGCAGCCGAAAGATTATAAATAGGAAAGGTGTAGCACCACATTGCTAAATAAGCTTACCATTAAATAGTTTATTTGCGTAATTGTGTAAACAACTACCATTTCGCCGCCGCCGCCATCATTTATGATTATGTTTTCATCTTCCTCGTTTACACTTTTTAAAAGTATTAAAGATAGTGTGTGACAACATTCTTATTTTGTGAGCATCACCAGTTTTAATGAAGAGCATAAAATAATCACTATTGCGTGTACAGGAATTATGGAAATGCATAAAAATACAAAAGGTTTTGTTTCTTTTTACAAAAGAGCCGGATAGGCGAAGACGGTTTAACCGGCTGAACAGAAATACTTAACCGCTACGTAACTGATGAGGGCCCTGCGAGCGACGCTGGCAGAGCCGGCTAGTAAAACAGAATACCAACAATATTTTTCATATGGTGCATTTAACACAGTGACGTTGTTAATTTTGATTTTCTCTCAAACTTTCTCAAGTCCCTGCTGGCTACGCATTATGATTCAGATTCGTTTTTTCTTGTTTAGATATGCTCGTAGAAGTTAAATGAGTCTTTGCTTTTCCAAATTTTCTGGCTTGATCCCGGTAGCTCTATAAAGCTATTATCAAACAAAATAGAAAACATGTTTCTCCTAAGTATGGTGCGATTTTATTCCGGCAGAGCATACTATTACCCGTGACAATTTAAAACGTGTCAATTAATGCTGCTGCGCCAGCTTCACCGTACAAACATTTATGAGAGCAACTACAAAAGGTTTTACTAAATATAAGCCATAGTTCCTGTACATGTAATGGTGATTATGTTGTTATATCAATCAAGACTGAAAGTATTCAAAGCGAAAGAATGATGACACAAACTACCATTCGTAATTTTTAAAAATATGAGAGGGATGAGGGAGGTGAAACATAATCAAAATTGATGACGTCGCTCAAATGGTGGTCATTTTGACATTTAAAAAAATGATCTATTTAGTGGTAGGTCTATTTGACGATTTGGTGGCTCGCTTTTGTATTAATATTTGTGACATTAAGATTTTTGCCTGCGCTATTTGCTTTAGTTCGGACATAGCATGAAAAGGGGCTATGGCTTTCCCCTAAGCAATATAACCTATTGCAGTGGGTGCCTATTAAGCTCTTTTCAAACAAAAACATTCTCTCTTAATCCAGTGTTACAGATTGATGCCATTGTTGTTTAATTTTGATCTTTTCTTAAATTTGGGACTTCATTACATTTAATTTTGCCCCTAATCCAGACCCCCCTACTTTTAAATAAAGATTAGTGTTTTGTACGGACAATCTTTCAACTACAAATATCAGTTTTAGTATTTATGTTTGCTATCAAAATGATTTGAATAATTTTGCTGCCTGCTGCTGTTTTTACTGAGTAGTGGCAAGCATTGCGATGGCATTTAACGTCATGACCTAACAGTCTGTTTTAAGCTATTAATTATTAGAATTGCTACGTACCACTTCTTCGTTACTATAGGTGAACTAATATGAACTGACGTCTCTGACTGCGTGCATGTTCCTTGGCTCCGGCATAAACGCCGCTATGCAAAGAGCAAACTAACCCGAAATGAAGCACTCACAATTGAGTTATAGCAGTAGCGGGGGCCCCCATTAATAACGTGGAGCTTAAGAACATCAAATCAGCTGGCTGCTGCGGCAGCCTCACCCAATTGCAAAGGAAATTGCTTCAACATTTAGATCATATGTAGTTCGAGAGTAACGCTTTGCTGCAAAATATAAGAAAGGACCATCTTTAGCCCATGGTTTTATTTTTGGGCGATCAACGAGTGTTTGCTTAGGGTAAGCTAGATATTAAATTTTGTTTCTGCGATCCGCAACTTTTTGAGAAAGAACAAAAAATAGATTGTGCAATGAATCGTTGATTGTTACGTCATTTTAGATCCCAAACAAATGAAAGTTTTTGTAATGTGGTAAGTCAGAAGCTGGACTTCGTTTGAGCAAAAAGCGATTGTCCTCTGTCAAGTACTGCAAATGAAAAAAAAATTTTGATTACGACGTCATGAAGACGTCACGAAGCTCCTTATGGCGTTTACTATGAAGTGATGATCAATCGTGCCAAGATTGATGCTTGTAACTCAAGCATATTCAGAAGAGTTAACAACAGACACACAGACAAAGGTCTTTTCTGATGAGGAATTCAAGTATCGTTTTTGCTTCAGAAAAGAAACAGTGCTGTCACATATGCAGCTTCTTTCTGCAGACTTGGAATACGCGGTACCTAGAAACAATTTTATTCCACCGATTTTACAAATTGCTGTTACGCTTCGTTTTTATGCTACAGGACATTTTCAAATTACTGATGGTGATTTACTTGGATTTTCACAGCCTTTGGTGTGCTGCATTATCAAAAGGGTAACCCAAAAAATTGTCAGTAAAAAAAAACATTTTATCACATATCCATGTGATCTTGCTGGTCAACAAGTTAGACAAGAATTTAGCAGCACAAGAGGATTTCCTGGGGTGATTGGATGCATTGACTGCAGGCACATCCCGATATCTTCGCCTGGTAGGGATAATGCAAAAATTTTTCGAAACAGAAAAGTTTTTTTCGATTAATGTGCGAGCAGTCTGTGGCCCTAATATGCTTATCACAAATATCGTATGTCGTTGGCCAGGTGCCACACACGATAGCCGCATTTTTGAAAATAGTGCTATATGCTTTAAGTTTGAAACTAACTTAAATGATGGGCTACTTCTAGGAGATGATGGTTATCCTTGCCGTTATTACTTAATGACACCGGTGAGCAATCCTGTAACAGCTAAAGAAAGAAATTACAACAAAGAGCATATTGCTACAAGAAGAAAAGTTGAAAGGACGTTTGGCGTATGGAAACAAAGGTTTCGTTGCCTACGCATTCTTCTTCCTATGCATTTGGAAAATTCTCTAGCAGTTATCGTGTCAACGGCCTACTTGTACGATTTTGCAATCAACAATGGAGATTTTATTGAGGACGAGCCTGAAGTTGCAGTGGAATCTATCATCATGAACAGCTCCAGTGGAACCTTATCAATAAACAGTGGAAGACAACGAATTATTGACAACTTTTTTTAATTTTGGTAATTGCATTTTGACTACATTTCTTCATACTGGCAAAGCAGGGAGTGTTAATCACCAAGTGCTAATATTGATAATTCAAAACAACTAATTACACAAATCATAAATAGGTCTATAAATTATTTCTGCATGCGTTTTCTTTTGGTTTTTTTTTGCTTCCAATTTAATTTCCAAGATCTCCATTTTCTTGTCATGCTCTTTTTTAATGATTTTTAATTGTTCTTCCATCACTTTTATTTTCATTTCGTTTACCATATCTTGTGTAATGTGCAGTGGAACCCCGGTTGGCGACCATCTCTTTATCAGGACCATTTCAGTGCGGTCCCAAATAATTTACTATGGTACTGCATTGCATTCTGATTCAATAACGCGACCACCCCGGTTTCCAGACCAGGACCGCCATATTTTGGTCGAAAACTGCAAATTTAACTCCGTTGAAGCGACCACACGTGCTCAATAATTTGCTTTTGTGATCAAAACAATAAGGTTAAATTTCTTTTGTGATCAAAACAGTAAGGTTAACTTTTCTTTTGTGGTCAAAAGAATAAGATTAAATGAGCGCGTGCACACACACAAAGAAAATGCAATTGCACAATGAATGACCAGTGTGGCAAACAGAACTGAATCTTGTAAGATAAACTTCAGTACTGACAGTTGTTTAAATTCATTCTGCACTATCTGATAAAAATAATGACACTTAGTAAAAAGAAACCGAGAGAACTTTCAATCAAAGAAAAGTTTATGGTAATACAACAAAAAGAAAGTGAGGGAAAATCTCAGAGGGAACTTGTTAAGATTTTCGGCGTTAACAAGACTCAAATACAGAACACACTTAAAAGAAAGGTAGACGTTTTGGCTGCATATGACGACAACTTACCGAATGACTGGAAGAGGGTTAGAATCTTTCAATTTAACGAAGATATCGATTCACTAACTTTCCGATGGTTTCAAAGAGCTCGGTCTTTAAACCTACCGATAAGTGGGCCTCTGATTCAAGAAAAAGCTCTGAGGTTTGCTAAATCTCTGAAGAAAGATGGCTTTAAAGCCTCAAACGGTTGGTTAAACAAGTTTAAGACACGACATAGAATTTCTCAGGCCGATTTCTCAGGCGGAGAGAGTGGCTGCGTTGACGAAGAAGTCGTGGAGAGTTGGAAATCACGCCTACCAGATATCACTGCGCGTTACGCCACTTGTGGCATTTACAACATGGAGGAAAGCAGAATTTTTTTCGGGCCTTGCCAGATAAAACTCTTAGAGAAAAAGAAACTGAATGTAAAAGATGAAAAAGGTCGAAAGAACGGATTACAGCCATGTTCTGTGTAAACATGAACGGAGAATTTGAGAAAACTTTAGTGATCGGAAAATCTGGAAAACCGAGGTGTTTTAAGTCTATTGACACAAGGACATTGCCTGTTACATGGGAGCATAACAAGAAAACGTGGATGACCTATGAAATTTATCAAAGGTGGCTTCAGAATTTCGATAGCAAGATGCGAAGACAAAATCGCCAAGTTCTACTATTTCTGGACAATGCTCCAAGCCATCCAAAGGACGTGAACGTGACCAAAGTGAAACTTGTGTTTATACCAGCCAATACGACATCCATGCTTCAACCACTAGATTAGGGAAAAATCAAGGCTGTCAAAACAATCTATCGAAAACGATTTCTGCAGTCTGTGTTGGCTAAAATTGATAAAGAAGAGAAAGTGAAGAATGTGTCAAAATGCGTGTTTGTTTTAGATGCTGTACATTGGATTGATACAGCTATTCGAGAAGTCCGTTCTTCTATCGTAAAGAAGTGCTTCCAAAAATGTGGAATCGGGCATGTTGATGAATCAAGCACTTCAGACGATGAGGATGATGTGGTTTTAAATGACCTTGTTTCAAGGGTCCAAGGAATTAATGATCTGTTGTTTCAATCTTTCGATGACTTTGTTAGATGTGACAACGATCTAGAAACGTGTGATAACACAACCACAAACTTGGAAAATCAAGTGCTGGAGGAACACCTTGAGATGCAAAACAAGATTACAGCTGAAAGTGATAATAAAGAAAAACTGCCTGAAGAAAATGAAGCAAGTTCTTCTATGGACAAACGCAGCAAATCTTCTTTGACATCAGTAAGAGCAACTTTAAAATGTGTCGAAGACATAAAGTGTTTTCTATTGGAAAGAGACGCAGCCCACCTTCTTACACCTCTGTATGAAATTGAAAAAGGACTGTGTGAAATGTCAACGAGTTCATTAAGACAAAAATCCATTTGTGATTTTTTTTAATAGTAGTGATTAAATGCATGCATATTCATGTTTTATCTTCTAAAAATAAAAACCGAATTTTGTTTTCAAATTGTGCATACTTACACGTATGAGGTAGCATTTAAAAATGCAACACCAATTGCTACAAACAGGATGCTCCATTGCAAAATTCGCTAACACGACCACCTCGCTAACGCGACCGCTTGATGACGGTCCCATAGGTGGTCAGGTAAGCGGGGTTCCACTGTATTTTCGTTTAGGTGTGTTTGACGACAGTTTTCGTTTCTTTGGCAATGTCAAATGTTGTTGATGATCATTTAGTGCTGCACCAACGCTCTCATCTAAATTAGCATTTGTATCTGAAATTTTAGCAAAAATAAATGTAAGAAAAACCAAGTATGTCAACATGTATGTTATGCTAAAAACAAAAACGCATCACCCGGTTCAAGTGTAAGACCACTGTCATAGGCAAAGATGCTACAATCAGCCTAATCGTCAATGAAATAACATCAAAGATACAATAGCTTTTACGTTCGAATGTTTTCAAAGACATCAAGTAAATGTTTACCAGAAGTGAATCTAGGGTTAGGTAATTGCACAGTACTTATGGTACAGTAGGCACAGTACAGGCAATGTAGGCATCAGTAATAAGACCAGAGCTCCAGTCAAATGCGGACTGCTTGAACAATCTTTGCAGCAGCACCTGTACCAAACGGAGAAGGAGAACATTCAGGAGGAGAGGTTTGAGACAGGGCACAAAAAGGATCTTGGAGGTCAACCAAAGGGAGTGAGGAAAGTGAACTGTTTAGGGTTTGCTGAATTACAGTGAAAGTAAGCATGCTTGGGGATAGGGAGATACAAGGCTAAATTTTTAGTGAAACTTCATTTCCAAATTTAACTTCAATAGGCCAATTACCGTTGTAAACTAGCTCAAATAGCAACTGCAGTTTATTATTATAATGTTTTTGGTGTTTGTAATATTCTCCATGCAAAATCATGTTCAAATTTACCAACATCTTGCAAAACAACAAATTCAATAAAAATGCAATGCAGCTTTTAATGTAAAAAGTCTCATTGTACAAACTCAATGCTTAATGCAAACACATCAAACTAAAAATTATTTAATCGTTTTAAAAGAAAATAAGTAAGGCTTTGTTTTGTTATTCCCACAGTTTTTGTGGCCTCACATTATCCCTACTATGCCTATTTTTACCATCTCTTTTTAGGGGCCCACTTTTCAGGCATTTGAAGAATTTCAGTGTTGAAATCTTTGATCTTCAAAGAAAAAGGTCTACACCATAATTTGGAGTAAAGATAAGTTATTTCAGCTCTTCAAAATAGTAGCACTTTCCAAAAAAAGTTATCACCTCAATTTGGAATAAAGACAGTTTAGTTCAGCCCTTTAACACGCTGATCTGCAAAAAAAAGGTCTGCTTTCAGCATAAAATTTTAAATGTTTTATGAAAACATTAAGGACACTGAGAAGAACGCTCTAATTAGATTTTACAGTTTTGCTATGTCAACAGTCACAGTAGATAATGGGTGACTTAATTGACAATTAACTTTTTCTTCGTAAGCAATGAATCGCAGACATAGCCCTTGTTTTGATCAAAAGCGCAGAATCACGGAACCCACAATGATTTAATTGCAAGTTATTTTCAATTTTTGCTTTTAATGCAAATTCACAATACACATATTGCCTGGGTTATGGCAACGACATTTATTATTATAACAGATGTTTGAACATAAGTTTGAACGCGTAATTTTACTGTAAACGTGCTTAGGCCTAGTCAATCACTTTATTTTCTGAACTCGAAAAAACTTGATAAATTTTCATAGAACTCGAACTCAAACTTGAACTCGCAAAAATGAAAATGTTGAACTCGAATTTGAACTCGAACACGTAAAACAAGCCGAACTTGAACTCAAACTTAAACTCGATATAAAAATCGACCGAGTTCGCAGCCCTGATAGAAATGCATAAAAAACAAAAATTTTTGTTTCTTTTCACAAAAGAACCGGACAGGTAAAGACGGTTTGACCGGCTGAACCTAAATACTTAACAGCAACGTAACTGATGAGGGCTCTGCGGGCGACGCCAGCAGGGCGTATATGTATATAGTAGCCTAATATATTGGTGACATAAAAAGGCAACGGACATGTGTACATTTTTAATGATTTATTCACAAATAGTAGGTCTATATAGTAGGCTACCGACACTGCAATTCCATTACAGATCATGAGTTCTTAGACCTATGTATCTTGCTTCGATCACTCTGACCGCGTAATACTTTAAGCTACTTAATTTTTCAAAACATTTTCCATGCTTCAAAAACTTAAGGATAGGGATGTGGAAGCGGTTATATTTCAACCGATTCCGCTTCCGCTTCCACACCTATCGCTTCCGCTTCAGCTTCCACCAACAAAAAACGAGAAAACGATCGTTGACAATTTTTTTAACTTTTGTGGGTCTGTAGCCTGCTTTCTTCTCCCCTTTTCATTTTGAGGGAACAAAAACCTTCATTTATTGCAATTACTTTACCTACTTCGCTTGAGCTTATTGTTCCAAACTACATTGTGTTTCTTTTATTTAGATATTAGAACTCTTGTTGAATCTAGAACAGTGCTTTCAATCGATCGGGTCACCTCCTCTGACCGCCTCCCCTTATTGACTTTGACGTACCTACTCTTCTTCATCGCTCCTCTGGCAGTCGCTCCTACCCTGACATCTCCTTTGCTCTTTTCTCTCTCGCCCTATCTTGTTCCTGGGAGGTGCTTCAGAACCTGGGTACGGATCACCTACAAATTCTACTAATCATTCCTCTTTCTCCTGTCTTTCGCCCCAACGAACGTCTCCCTTTCTTGAATTTTCGGAAAGCTCGTTTGGATGACTTTGCTTTTTACTTTGGCTCTCACTGTACTTCTGCAGAGGAATACTCGTCTCTTTTTCTTTCCTTTGCTGCTGTTCTTTTTACTTCTCTGACACTAAATGCCCTCCTTGTGATCTGGTGCTCTGGACAGACGGCTTTGTTCCTTTCCCTTTTGGCAAAGACCAGTCTGGCGTACTTGCCAACTGCTCTCTCTGTGGCATCGAGGCCACTATTTTCTTTTTAGCAGGCCCAGTATGCTCAAGTATTTCCGCTAAAGCTTGCGCCATCCTGCACGCTCTTTGCTGGTCTCGGCAACACCAACAAGTCAGCCATTTCTCTTCTCTTCTCCTACAATCTGACTCTCGCTCTGTCCTTGCCACCCTGTACTCTCCTTCATCTTTCCTTTTACCTCAATCTTTGTCAGAAAATGTTTTTCCTCTCCTCCAGTTCTATCAGGCTACAATGGGTTCCCGGACATTCGTTTCTTCCGGACGACGACGCGGCTGATGAGCTGGCCAGACGGGGTGCGCTACTTGTTCCCTCTGCAATCCCTTGTAGTCACTCTTCTCTTATCTCTGGTATCCACTCTTTTCTTTTCTCGGACTGGAGGCATACTGTCTCATCTAAATTCTTCGACACACAGGTTCCCTCGATTTCCACCGAATAACTTGTGCTTCTACGTCATGCTCGCTGTGATCTCTCTCGCCTTCGCTGCAAAGGACACAGCCTTCTGTTAAGCTCCTATCTCTTTAGGATTGGCAGAATCGAGAATCCTTCCTGCAGCGCTTGCGGACACCTCTCATCTCATTTTGCACTGTTCAGCTACGGACTCTTTGCGTCGCTCACTCTTTGGCAAATTTGTGTCTCTCTACCACCTCTGCCGCAGGCCCTTGGAAGTTCCCGACTTCTGGGGCTCCATGGTCTTCCGCCATCAACCCATCCCTCAGAAGGGGTCGGGTAACAACAACATTAGCAAAACTAAAATTGCAGACGCACTATTACGTTAAAAAGAGAGTTAGCAAATTCAGACGTTCCCAAAGTTGTTAACAGAATTACGTCACAATCTGCAACTTGCTATCTTAAGATTTCAATACTATTTATATACACCGAACACCATTACATATAAGTAATCAATACCGGTATACTGAAATGGAAAATAAATACTAGTAATAAACGAAGAACCTTGGTGGTCCACTCACGTAACACAACTGCATGTTTTGCAAAACCCCTGTTGAAGAGCACTGATGTGGACTGATCAAGCTGTTTCCGTCGTAAAAAATTTTATTTGCAACATTTTCAACCCCCAACCAAGGTTAGTTAAGTTTAATCAAATCATCAGTTTATTAGCTACGTTTCATTGTCCAAACTATCTTTTTCTTACCCATAATCGATATAAAATGTGATGTTAGTTATACTTTTTTTGTTCTCTTGCGCTACTGATATCGTACTGTCGTTCAGACTTATTGTGCAACTTCACCGTTTAATCCATATTGGGAAATGGACAAAACTTTTCGCCAAGTTACTCTTCAAGTCAAATAATCTATGTGGGAGCTGAAGCGGTAGAATTTTCGCGCTTTTGCTTCCGCTTCCACAGAAAAAGGACCACTTCCAGCTTCCGCTTCAGCTTCCACATCCCTGCTAAAAGATAAGAGAGGGGCTACAACTTTGAGATCCACCTCCCCTACCCCAAAACAACTCTACGGTTCTTCAAAAATTACAGAATGACCCAAAACAGAAGTGGAGGAGACAAGCCCACCCCACTTTTTCCCGTGGCGCCCTCCGTGAGCCACTGCATCAGCCATCAGTTGTTAACAAGTTCTCCTTCCATCCATCTGTGCTTGTTAGCAAAAGCAAAACTCGCTATCTTCGACGTTGCTTTACGGTTTCTAGAGCACTGTACTTAGATTTAGGGTTACCATATCTGGTAAAGCAAAAATCGGGGCAATGGATGGCCACTTTTCACGAGTCCAAATATGTGGGCTGATAATTTTTTTTTTCAACAAAATCGGGACGCTCAAATTCAGCTCTAGACCTGTTTTTCTGTTTTTTGAGGGAGGGGACCAGCTCCTCCAAGAAAAAAAAGGGGTGATCTCCAAAAAAAAAAGGGGGGGTCATCACTTGTTTGGCCGCACGTTTTGTGACATTTTTAGGCCGAAAATGACACAGAAAGTGCAACCAAACAGGCGATGACCTTTTTTTTTTTGGAAATCACCCCCCATGTCATAGTACCTTAGCGGATCGGGACTGACGATTGCACACCCTAGTTCGAGCTGTTCTGTTTCACTGAAGGAAAAAGCGGGACTTTCGATGATTTAAGCGGGACAAGGCCTGAAAAAGCGGGACTGTCCCGCCTAAATCGGGACGTATGGTAACCCTACTTAGATTAGCGTTTCATAAAGTAGTTTCCACAGCCGGCAAGTGCGCTGCGTGACTTCACCATGGATGCCTTGTTTATGAAACAAAAATAATTTATGAAACAATTTATGAAAAAAGTTTAGGAAACAAAAACAAAAAACAAAAATTAGATCCCACAAGTGTGGCGGTCTAAGCTATGCTTTAATAAAAGCCACTAGCTTCTTGTCGGTCACCAACTGCACTGAAAAAACCTGATAGGTCGAAACAGTGTCACTGTCTGCAGTTCGCTATGTGCATCGCTAGCCTCTTGCATTAATATAAAAATAATTGTATTTAGTTGTTACGTGAACTGACAAATTACATCATAGAAAAGAGAAAATCCTAAATGATGAGCAAGCGAATAAGGCCAGTTCACAATTCATTTATAACTGACATAGATCTAAACGCCTAGTTGATATTCGTGTGTTTATGTGGCCGTAATGTTAGGAGTCATTTTAGTGAGTCCGCAGTTCTAATGAAAAACAACTTAACACAACGGAAGGGGGTCGATATCACTTTTAGTTTATTTATTATGACCAAGATCGAATTGTGACCGGAAAACAAGTTATAGATACTGCTTTCTCCAATGACTACTACCGGTTTGTACTCGGAAAACAAATTATTCATATCACTTTTTCCAATTCGGAGAAACTACCTCAAGATCAATATAAATAACGGCCCCGAGTTCTACTGTGACAGATTAAAGAAAGCATTGATTACAAAGCCATGCTGCAGTACACAGCAGCTTTAATAAAGCATTAAGTACGGTACGTTTACTGAATGCTGGTCTGTACGAATTTGTAGATATAGAAATAGTAATATGACTCTTTGTATTTGTAGAAGTAAGATAACCCGAATTTAACACCATAATCAACTCTCTCGCTTAACGCTTCCCTCTAATTTTTGTTATGGCCCATGAAAAGTGAGTTATATTTCAAATCTTCGATAAATAAATGGATTGCTTGATTATTGTTGGGTCATCGATTACCAGGAGACGAGAAAGTGAAGTTAAAATTCGTATCCGGACTTATTCAAATAGCATCACTACGGTTCATCAAGGCGCTGGAGGGATCGAAGATTACATTAGTTGATTACAAAACTAACCGGTTTCTATAACCTCAAATTGAACAAATGTAATGTCAAAAAAAATGGCCAGAGTCACCAGTTTGAACAACTAAACTGGTTTCAAAAATCGAAGTGATACCCATACAGAGGAACTGTAACCCCAGTCTGCGCTAGTTAAGACGTAAAAAAAGGCTTGATCAACGAGTTTGGCAAATTTTGAACTTGCTGTGAACGCCTTCAAGATCCATAAAATCTTTAACAAAAAAAGTTGAGAACTACTGATTAAGCCAGCAAATTTTGTTTAAATCCACTTCTTAGAATCATTGCATCGCAACAACAGTTGTGTGGATTATTAGGCGTATTTTTAAAGTACCGGTAAGCTGTTTAGGAAATGCGGTTACTCCGTTTTTAGTGCAGCTCCAAAACCTTTATCCGCTATAGAGCACCGCTTATATCATGTGATCAAAATATAGCTTTTTCATTGGTTGTTACCGCACAGGCTGCTGAATGGCCGAAGTTGGGCTAGAGGCCATTTTCTATTCGTCGTGAGTAGGAAGTTTCGATCCAATCAGAAGTAGTCGAAAAAAAGGTAAGTTGTTTTCGTTGGCGTAGTGGATTATATGGTAATTAGTGCCCTGTGTAGTCCTGTGTGAGTAATTTACAAAAGGTGTTGTTGATATTTTAACATTAATACAAGTTATATTCTTTTCCAATTGTTGTTGTCCATGGCAGCTAGATGCAGTATAGGCGTGTTGAGCTTTGTTGAGGCTGATTTTAAAAGCAAGTCGTGTGCTATTTTAGACCTTCATCAGCTAACAGCACACTTTTTTTCACATTTTAGATTATTTGTTCGTTTATAAAGCTTCATATCTGGTTTACAATTGCCTATGGTTCTAGCTAAAAAGTTTCAACTTTGCAATCTCATTCCTTGCGGGGTGTAGAAGAATTAAATCTACAAAGCTGATGAAGTAGCTATAATCAAGCAAATTTTATTATCAAATTTCTTCATAGAATGAGCTGTTTTGACGTGTATGGCATTTTATTCTTTAAATCTATTTTGCCATGCAAGTTTAGTATGTCTTTCGGTATAAGCATGTTTGCTACCTTGTACTGAGTGTTGCTGTGGTGGAGTGGATATGCCTAGTATTGCTGCCTTGGAATGCGATTGGTATGGGTTTGATGGTTTTCAAGCAGGGTACTTCTGCAAAGGAGGTGTATGCTGGAAGGAGGGTGTGTGCTGAGGATTATGCTTTTGTAGTGTCACCTGTTTAATATGGTACATCACAAAAATTAACCCAACAATAATGACTTAAAGTCAAATTTTTGATACGTTATCAAATTTGACCAGTCACCAATGTTCAACAGTAAAATAAGATTCCAAAGGTAAAATGCTGTTGATGGCAAAATTGCAATTGCCGTTTTCATTGCCAATTTTTTATCAAGCTACATTTACAAGTAAGTTATGATCTGTTGTTTCAAACAGTAAGTTGAAAGATTTTGAAAGTAATGCAAGTGTAATCTAGACCAACTACTCAATAGAAGCAACCTTTTGTGTCAATTGTGATATGTAAAATCTTTAGTAAAAATGTTTGAACAAAGCTGACAAACCTGCAAATTGGGCTGTTTAGTTATTTTTTCACCCTACAAATTTGTGTAAGCCAAGTTAAACAACAATAATTATTTGCCTAATTAACCTGTTAATTTAAAGTGATGGTCAGCACACGTATAAAAAGATTGGTTGGTGGGGTTGTCTATTGAGTTGTGATTATATTCTTTAAAGTGCAATAATTTATTGCTAATTTTAATTTATTTGTAGATCAAAATTGAATGGAACTTCAGGGACAAACCTTAAGTTTAAACAATAGCTCACAGTCAATTCAGGCACAGCTTGTTCAGGCAAATACAACAAATGGACAACCATCATTTCAAGTACTGAACTACTTTTAATTTTGTAAATTGTGAAATCTCTGTTAAATTTATATGCACCTGTCCATGGTGTGCAGGTGTGAGAGCAACACTATAGTATAGCAATATCATGATGCATATTTAATTGGTAGTGGCTATTTTGCCATCAATAGCATATTACCCTTGGAGACTATTTTGTCGTAATCATTCACATGTGTTTATATTGCCATAGTTGCTTCAATTCTGCTAGTGGCAAGTGGTTAGTGCACTGGTTTTGAAATGCTATGGTAGCAAGTTCAAATCTCAGCTGGAAGAGCACTAAAAGACAGGCAGTGTGCACTCCAGGGCAGGCCCGATATGTAAATGTACAGGGTGCGGGTGGACACTGGGGGTGCAAAATTTTTTTAATTGGTTGTTAACCACTTGCAGACAGGTGACCTATGTATACATGCATGTAAACTTTTGCCAAAAGACAGATGATGTACATATATGCGTTTTTAGTCTTGGCAAAAGGATGGATGTCGTTTATATACACTAAGGTTCTAAATGGAATTTTACTTGATTTTGGAAAACACTAAAGCTGGGGTTTTCAACTGGGGAGAGGAGTTTCCAATCAAAGGGGATTTTGCACTTGATGTTTTTTTTTAAATTATTACCAATTTTGGCACTGGACTTTGTTTAGAACGCCTACACTTTCAATATGACAAGTTTCTATCTAACAATGAGCAGTTCTGCAAGCATATAAAAGGCAAATACAGCTGTCATTCTACCTCTTTGACCACAAGCAAACAATTCCACATAAGTGTAACAAAGATTCTGCCGCATTTATATCCAAAGTGATTGTCAAGGTCAGTTAGTATTTGAAATCAATCAAACAAGGATTTTGTTCTTTGTGTGAGAAAAGTGAAACTAAGCACTGGCCAGTACAAATTTGGAACAAAAATGGAAGAATTTGTTGAAGGTGTAACAGCGCTTAATGTAGTAAACAATATTGGCTATTAAATGCATGTAAAAACTTTTTTTTGAAAATTGATCTTGTCTGGCAGCATGTGAGCGAGAAAAAGAATACCACATGTAAGTGGTTAAAATTGACCAATCAAGAATGACCAAAAATCACATATTTGATATGTCATTAAGATTGACCAATTACAGAAAACTCATGGCAAAATAGCTTCTAAGGGTAAAACGCTGTTGACGGCAAAATAGCAACTGCCTGTTTAATTCAATTCAGTTGTCTAATTTTATTCAATTGGGTGTTGGCCTGTGTCTTGATTTTTGAATGTTTGATCCTATTTTAAAAATTTTGGTATTTTTTCCATTTAGGTGCTGTAGTTGGTAGTTTTTATGTCATTCAGTAATTCCATGTCATAAATTAAGTTTTTGTAAATCAATGTTTTCGTATTTTAGTGTATTCCTGCTGTTGCTCAATGGGCTTAAGTGCCACAATCATCAATAAAAGACTGAGTTACTTGAGTAATTGCTTGCAACATAATCAAGCAAAAATGTTATTTCCATTAAAGCTCATGCTTAGGGTTTGGTATGTGGATTGTGACTGGGTTTCCAGAACTGTGTTGTAGTTTGTAGCTCAAATTTTTCAAAAAGTGGTAAGTTTTAAGCACAAGTGGCCCAAATACAAGTGTCCTACTTGTAATACATGTCTGTGATACCCATGATGTGCATGACGTCTTACTATGTTGACTAACTCCAACTCTTATCCAAACCTTGTATAAAGTGGAATTGTGGGACATTGTTGACACATAGTAATTAAAACTACTGCAAATACAACCCTGGCTGTCATATAATGAAACTCTTATCCAAACCTTGTGTGAAATGGAATTGTGGGACATTGTTGATGCATAATAATTAAAACTACTGCAAATACAACACTGGCTGTCGTATAAATTTTTTCTTGCTACCAAAGATGTTTTAGCTGTTGGACTAATTTAAGGTTACTGACATCAAAAATGCAGTCAAATCTTTTCTTATTCTACTTTATCAGGTTGGATTTTTCTTGCATGATGCACTCACTATACAGAGTGTTTCAAAAAAAGTATGCTAAAAATGAAAAAGATTACAAAACTCTAGCGTGGACATGTATGTTGTACATACATTCAAGTTTTATTTCACGTTTTACAAACTGCTCAATGTGGCCACCACTGGCAGCACAGACAACATTTAGCTAATATAAAAATTCTTTCCAAACACACCTTGCCACGTCACAGTCGACCATGTCAATTGCAACTGTTATCATTGATTATTCACTTCATCGATATTTGATAGAAGTGGTGGAATATAAATTTTGTCTTTGACATTATCCCACAAGATAAGGTCACCCACACTGAGGTCAAGGATCTGGAAGGCCAAGCACAGAAAGCAAGATCTTTAACACCTGTCCTACCAATCCATTGCGGAGGAACATTTTCATTCAGGTATGTGCTAACCTTGAGATGCCAATGGGGCAGTGCTCTATCTTGTTGAAAAATGAAGTCTTTTGAATCTGCTTGTAGTAAAGTGAACAGCCAATTTTGGAGCACTTCAAGATAGATTGGTTCTATAACAGTGGTTCTTAACTGGGGGGGGGGGGGCATGCCTCCCATGGAGGGCATACATAAATTTTCAAGGGGGCTCAATCCCTAATGTATTTTACAACACATTCTTTACTAATTTTGAGATTAGTATTTTTTCACCTATTGTATGGTTGTCAGTGCTTGAATACTGTCTAAGATATTGTGAGTAATTGTAGTCTACCATTATATGGTAATCCTGTTTTGTAAACTGAATAGTGTATGATGTCATAAAACAACTAAATTATCAATCATGTTTACTTCATTTTGATAATTTAGCAGTTCCAAATCTACATTGTAGAGTAGTCTGTAGCCTTGCATGTCGTGCTAAATTCAGTCAGTGAAAAATCTGAATGGATTTAGGCAGCTATTAGTCAGTTTGGTAAAGTGGCAGAGCAGTATATGTAAACTTCACAAAGCGATCTAGAATAGACCTAATCTTACAATTGACTAAGTTTATGTTTTTATCATGTTGCAGTGTCTGCATAGCTAAGTAATAAATTTAGATAATTCAAATGGCATGGAAAAAAAGTATATTGATGACAAAATTCAATCTGGTTTTGTATCACTGCAAAAAGATGACACAGAAGTCTTGCAGTGTGTGTGATGTGATACAAGGATCTTTGTAATGATGCAATAGGTCCCTCACGCTTGAAACGGCACTTGACCACAGCCCATTCTGCTTTAGCTGATAAACCTAAAGCATTTTTTGTTGTGAAAAGTCACTCCTTGAAGAAAGCTAAGTTGGATATGAGTGATACGTTTCAGCTAAGATCTTTGAATGTTGTTGAGGCTTCTAGTGAGATTGCCATGCTCATTGAAAGAATAAGAAGAGCCGTAGCATTGGAAAGTCTCTTTTGGAACCTGGTATGCTCATACCACCAGAACTTCTACTGGTGAGGGATAAAGCAAATATTCTTTCTCAAATTGCATTATCCAATGATACAGGTAAAGGAAGAATCGAGGAAGTGTCTCTGGATGTCAAAGATCAACTTCTAAACCAAATAAAACACTCTCCATTTTTTTCTGTATGGTGCGATGAAACGGCAGATATTGTAAGTTGGTCTCAGCTTCTGCTTTATGCTTGTTTCTTGTTAGTGAACACTATAAAAGAAGAAAAATGCCATTCAGACACCCAATGAAAAGTCATACAACATCAGCCGATATTTTTGATGTTGTGGAAAACCAACTATCATGGAAATCATTAGCAGGAGTGTGCATGGATGAAGCTCCAACTATGATTGATCTGAAGTCTGGCTTCATTCATAGGGTAAAAGAAAGAAATCCTTCTGTAATAGGTATGCATTGCGTACTTCATCGTGAAGCCTTAGCATCTAGAAGTTTGCCTCCTAAAATGAAAAAGGTTCTGGACCTATCTATTGAGATCATTAGCTATATAAAGGCAAGATCCCTTAAAAGTCATCTATTCAAGTTCCTGTTTGAAGATATGCAATCTGAACATATAGCCCTGTTGTTTTACACAAATGTTAGAGGAATATGCCAAAACGGCTTCATGAATTAAAAGAAGAAGTTGCTATATTTCTCGATTCCTGGAAGAAGAAAAGTTTATTTGAAAAGTTTTGATCCCAAGGCTTTCAACAATCACTGGCGTATCTTGTGAACATATTTCAGGCATTGAATGCTTTCAACCTTCAAATATTGCATCATGAGATTATGTGGTCTTTCATGTCAAAACTTGACTTTGTCAGAATCGAATTGAACAAAAGGATCCAGAAAACTTTTGTAGCCTAGATTCTGCTCTCAAAAACAGTAACCTTGAGTCTGAATTAGAGACACAAATAAAAACTCACCTATTTGACTTACAGGAAAATTTATCAAATACTTTCCTGATATAGATGAGAAGCGAGAATCCTGGAAGTTTATCAGAAACTCATTTCAGAGCAAAGTAGGCAAAATTGTGGATGAAGCACAAGAATAAGTTCTTGAGTTAAAATTTAACTCCACAGCCAAGGACCTTTAAAGAGCTGGAGCTTGAGGCGTTTTGAGCCAAATACCTTTCTGTTTACCCTCTTATTTCAACCCAGGCCCTTCATGTTCTAGTTATGTTTGGTTCAACTTATCTTTGTGAAGCTGCATTTTCTACACTAGTTGCCATCAAGACCAAGTACAGAAACAAACTGAAAGTTGAAGGAGACTTACTGCGTGCACTGTCTGAAATAAAACCACACATTAAAGAGCTAGTTGCTAAGAAATAGTGTGTCACACTGATTTGTGATTATTAAATAAACTACAATTGAAACACTACTTTTGTATTAATGTGTAAGGTGGGTAACCATCGCTCAAGGGAGGCACGGTACCAAAAATGTTAAGAACCACTGTTCTGTAATGTTGTTTCTTTCAAAGAAAAAGGACCATACACCTTGTCTTGAGACAAAGCACAGAAGACGTTCACTTTAGAGGAATATCTTGGATGCTCAACTGCTTCATGTAGATGATGCTATTCCCAAATATTCACATTGTGACAGTTGGCTCTGCCACTAAAGTAGAAAGTCACTTTGCCACTACAAACTAGATTTGAAAAAAGTGTTTTGTCATCTTCCACTATTTCCAGCATTGAATCACAAAATGTCCTTTGCATGATCTTGTCATTATTTTGTAAGTGCTTGGGCTAGGCTTAGTATGTATGGTTTCATGTGTAATCGTCTTTTTAACACATGCCAGGCATTGGTTTAGGGATCTCATGCTGACGACTTGCTTGATGTGCAAATTTATATGGGCTTCTCTCAAATGCATTGTGAATTCTCTCCACTTGCTCCTCTGAAATACGTGGCCTTCCAGATCTCTTTCCTTTGTACAGGCATATCTCTTTAAACTGTCTTACCTATCATTGAATACTCTCACAAGCAAAGAGATCAATACCAAATTCTGTTTTTAAACCGCTCCTCACTGTCAATGGCATTTGTTTTCACAAAGTCAAGCACACAAAATATTCTGCTGAGGTGTCATTATTTCAAATGTAAATAAAATCGTGATCTTCTCGGAATTCAGCAGTGCTGGAAGGATTACTAACTACAGCAGTGAAATTGACGCTCAATCAAACACTCAATCACAGTTAGATAACTACTTTATCAAATAATCCGTATTCACTCCACTACAATAATATAGACGTGAAAAAATGCACAATAATTTTGGCGTATTCTTTTAAATCACTGTGTGCTTACAAAATGAATTCATATCAGTTTATTACAGTACAAGAAATACATGATTAAGAAAGAGAATCAAAAATCCATGACCAAGGAATTAAATCAGTCATTACCTTAACTTCCATATAAGCAGTTAAATATCATCTATAAATTTGTGTTTTGATATTTTCAAAAGTAGTTGCAGTCATTCAATTTTAATTGAGGTTTGTTCCCATAATGGGGTTGGCCAGATTCTTATCATTCTTTCCTCAGTTGTTTGCACTCTATCTCCCCATATAGCTCAATTCAAGGCTATTCTCCATCTGTAAACCAATCTTCTGCATCTCTTCCACTTCTTCCAGGTCTTATTTATCGTCCTTGCTTTCTCCTGCCACTTCAAGATCTAAGGAAACTTTCAGAATACTATCATTATCCTTTCTCAGCAAATGTTCATACCATCTTTTTCAATTTGGTTTTGTCAGCCTATCTACAGTTTTCTTTTACTCCAGCATGACGGTCTGTTACACTTGGCTCTGACGATAGTTCTCTCAGTTCTTGAAATTGCTTTCTGATATTCTATCAACCTCAATGTCTCACTTCCATGCATTATTGCTCATTGCATGCAACCATGATAAACTTCATCTTTCATTGTAAGAAGAAACCTGTTTCCAAGTTACTACTCTCCACATTCCGTGAATTTTATTCAATGAATTCTTACTCTTGCTGTGGGTGCTGTTTCACAACTACCTCTAGCATTCAGCCTGTCTCTCAAATAGCAAAATTTATTCACCGTTTCCACTCTTCTCCCACAATTTCTTGATCAAATCCAGCATTCCGTTATTCCCCTACATCTAGAAACAATGAAATGCATTGCCAACCTAGCAGTAGCTCTCTTCATTTTTGCACAACTGCTATACACTCAGTTTTCATATTTTGTGCACAACACTGGATTGGTTATCACTCTTCTCCCATGAACTCCACATGGATCTGACTTGCTGTTAGACAGCTCTCTTTGAGACCTGCTACCCATCACTTTTTTTTCATGTTGAACTTTCAATTCTTACTTTCAAGTGCTTAAATTTCAATTCCAAAATCTTTCTTTTAAATCGTCCATGGTTTTGCTCATAAGAACGAGGTCATAATCACATCCCTTCCTACGTCTTCTGTAATAATATCTACAAATCATGCAAAAAACAGTTGTGACAGCACACATCCTAGATGTAACAGCCTTTACTTCAAAGTCATCTGAGTATGCAAATCCCATGCTCACTGTTGTCTTTGCTCCCTGGTACAAGCTCATGACTGCTTAAACCATTTTAATAAACCCCTATTTCTCAAGGCTCCTCAGTAATCTTTCAGTCAAATACCTTTTCCATTTCAACAAGACACATCTATAACTTTTTTCTTGATATTTTTCCTCCATTTTCCTCTCAATCAATATTGCATTCAATGTTGCTTTTCCTGGCTTGTACCCAAAATGCTTTTTATTCAAATTGACCAATGTTTGTATTTGCCTCTCTAGCACTCTTTCAACAATTTTCACAGCATGCTTTTCCAGTTTTACTCCTCTAAATCATCTGCAGCTCATCTCATCACCCTTTTTATTACAAATAGGTGCAATCACTCCAGTTTTCCACTCATTAGGCATTCCTCTACCATTCAACATCTGCTGACACTGGTCCATTATCACTTTCATTCCAATTTTGCAACTTGCATATCTTATCTTTACACGTACTTCCAAACGTCCTGTTGCCTTTCCTGACTTCATCTTTTGCATTACTTCCACAATTTTTTTACCAGTAACTTTTTCCAGTGATTCTTCTGCTACATCAGTTTCCACCATGTGATCTATTTCGTTCCTTTCCTTTATGATATTTTTCATATGTTACCAGTTCTCTAACTCTTTTTTCAAATATTACTCTTGTGTGGTTTTCATTCAACTTTAACATTCTTTTTATGATCCATTCCTTTTTCACAATCTTTTTCAGTATCTGTTTATTCAGATCTATGACCAGCTTGTGCTGCAGTTTCCATGGAATAACTTTTACATGTTGCTTTTGATTACTTTGTGCTTTCTTAATATTATATGCACTGCTCAGCATATATGGTAAAACATGACTGAAATAAATTAAGTAATCGAATTTTTGTATGGGATTTTTGTCATTTGACCATGCCGAAATTTTGAAACCAAAACTTTCATGAAGTAATAAGATGTTAGGTAGGTTACTACAACTATGACACTCAAAAAATATTTCTCGCAAACTTTAAATGTTGCTTGATATGGCAAATAACTAAGCTAGTTTGCACTCCCCTATTGTAGTCAACTTAACAACAAGGCTTTTGCAATTGCAAACAAAATTTTGATGTATATTTGGAAACTATTTACTGTAATGATCAAAGTTGAAACATAAAAGAAGAAAATTAAGATTTTTGTATGATATAGTAGTGTTAGTATGAATGGCTTGCTTTTTTTTCTTATCTATTTCAGTAAGCAATGTCAACAGAGTTGATTGCATCATGGATAAGCAACAAGGATATACAGAGCCTGTTACCTGATTTCACAAAAGCGAATGAATGAATTAATTTTTAGAAAGTGTTGTCCCATTTGTGAAAAAACAGTAAAATGCCATTATCTGGCTAGGTATTGTGGAAAAATAATGGTGAAGGGTTTCAAACACCTCTGAAGCTTGTTTATTTAAACCTTGTTCGTATTAAGTATTAATTAACTATTTACCAAATGTGTGAAAAGAGGTCTCAATATTTGACAAGTAATTCTCAGACAAGAGATTCTCTGCTCCCCTTGTCCACTGGAGATGAGGCCCATACTCAAAGCCATTGCAGTAGCTCAAATCTTTTTGTATCATACTTTTCGTTTCATTGACCTCCTGATGATATTGCTCTTTATATGTATCCCTCAGAATACCATGGTTTCAGAAAAGTAGTCTAAGTGACTGTGTAGGAGGTAAATCTTTTTACTCGTGTTGGCACTGGCATCGTGTAAACTGCTTAGTACAGTTGTTTTCAACCATGGTTCTGCCGGTTCAGTCCAGTTCACTTCATTAGTTGACAGTGCATGGACTTTTCCTGAATCGTATCACGTGGCACAGCTGGATGCATAACTTTTTTGATTCGTCACTTCGGTTTATGATGCCATAGAAATGTGCAGACAAGCTGGTGGTAGCTAAATATTAAAAAAATGATCTAATCAATGAATAGCTGCTTCAAAAATATCGAACGATAACCGTAATAAGTCTACTGCAAATGATGTTGAAGCAACGGCAGAGGCAGATGCAAGGCTGACTTGCAGATAGAAAAAGCGGAAGTTCAATGTGAAAAACGAGGCTAGTCATACCAAAAAGAGATCATATAACAAAAGTTTTTTGCAGTATGATCTTACTTTCATATGGGAAAACAATGAACGGCATCCACCTTGTTTGATTTGCAACAAATTGTTGGCAAGTGAGAGTTTTAAGCCGGCCTAGTTGAAATGACATCTTCACACCAAGCATGATTCTCATCACAACAGGCCTGTGGAGTTTTTTAATTGCATGCTGCAAACATCGGAAAGACAAAGACAATCATGCAGCTAGGTTTTATGCAAGAGTGCAATCTGCAAGCGATACACCTATTACTTTTACACACTGCATCATTCATCCAGAGCCTCTTGTTGCCAAAACAATATCTTCTGATTTAAATGTTGTTGTGAAAGATGCAGTAAAAAGTATTAACTTTATTAAGAGTTGCACTCAATACCTGTATTTTTGCAAATTTATGTGGTGAAATAGAATCGGCGTTTATGATCGTATGACTGCATTGTTGAAGTTAGGTGGCTTTTGAAAGCCCAAGCATTAAAAAGGCTATTAATGTTAAAAAATGAAGTCGTGATTTTTCTAATGGAAAAAAATTTAGATTTGGTCCACCATCTTTGCAATGACAGCTGGCTGTTGAAATTATGCTATTTGTCAGATTTTCATGAAAAACTGAGCGAACTTAATTTGTTCCTTCAAGGAGAAAACACTAATGTTTTCACACCAAAATCTAAAATTGAAGCGTTCATCACAAAATTAAACATTTGGAAACAACAGGTTGAAAATGATTATTTGAAATGTTCTCATTTACAAGAGTTTTTGGCTAAAAAAGATGTGGAATCATATGTTATGAAACCTGTTGTAATCGACCATTTGTCAAATCTGTAAAAACAATTTCAAAAGTATTTTCTTCCAGAATTGGACGATATTAAATTAGATTGGATCCAAAACCCATTTGCAGTGCAACAAAAAAGTACCGAGCACCTCTCTTAAATCTCATGAAGAGCTTGCTGATCTATCTTCTGACTCTTAAATTGGGGCTTGAATTTTCTGGGAAAAAGCTTCACGTTTTTTGGCTTAGCGTTAGGGCAAATATCTATCATTATCTGACTCAGCAGTAACTGCACTCCTGCCGTTTGTCTGTACCTATCCATGCGAATCAGCATTTTCAGCGTTGACGGCAATCAAAATAAATACCGTTCTAGTCTTAGCAACATTGAAATGCCTTGAGACCAGCATTAACAAATGTTGAATCACAGTTAGACTTGCTTTGTAGCAGAAAGCAGTCGCACCAATCATATTGTAAGTATTTGCTTTTTGTTTTTTTTTCTAATAATCTACCTACATGTCAATTAGTAAGCTTTGGGTACCGGTAGCTTATTTTTATTTTTCGCCTTTCAGTAATTATCATAAATGCATATTATGCACTGTTTATCATTTTAATCGTGAAGGGTCGCAGATAATTTTATGAGATCTAAAGAGGTCGTGAGCGAAAAAGTTTGGGAAGCCCTGTGCTAGAGTAACAGATTCAAAAGCATTACCATTAAGCAGAAGAATGCATTTTAAATTTCTTTTTCAGCTATCACGGAAAAGCCGGTAATTGGATTGTATTTTGAAACAGCAGTATTCTTTAGAAGACCTTAACATTGTTGTAGCATGCTATTTTTTTGCAAAATGCAGCAAGAACTTGTTGTTACTCAGAAAACTGGGGACAGTTCTTTGAGGTGCTGGCTTTTTTGCCGGCTTGTTTTCAGAGTCAGATTTCTTGCCAAGTTATTGAGCTCTACCTGGAAAAAAGTTGTGGAAGTAAAAGAAATGGAGAAAAATTGTTATTTGCAGAGATAGTATTACTGTTGGTTAGCACATATGTACACTTGCCTCAAAGAAGACTTTGTGGCAAGTCCTCAAAAACGAACACTGAAAGTTTTTCATTGTGAGGAACTGGCCTGACTTCAAAGTTTAAAGGTCAAGTGACACGAAAATTTTGACCCTTTTTTTATAAGTTTGAAGAGAAAACGTAGTTGTGGTACATTGTTTTTAACTTTGATGCAATATGAGCAAGTGGAAAGTTGTAAACGTGGCTGAAAACACAATTTTTGTGAATCGGAGGTTTTGAGGGCGATGACGTCATAGATGAACATTTGTAGCGAAAAGCCATCATAGTCAAGCGCGCCAATGCGAGCACTGTCGCACAATCATTACGCAGGTTACGAGAAACCGCAACTATTTTTATTTCACAAGTGGACTAATTTTGAGGACAACCAATGCTTTCATTATGGAAATGGAATATGAGAATGACAGCAGCATAAGCGAAGCTGAAGAATTGAATATACCTACGCTTGTATTGCCGTACCAGTTCAGGCCCCCAGTTTCTAGCTGCTTAGACAACACAGCTGATTGCTTGTTTAGCAGCGACACAACTGATGAAGACACTGCAATAATAAATGAACTAAAAGTACCTGACGTTAACATTTGGTACGTTGTGAGTAGCGTTGGCATATCCACCGAGTTATTTCATACTTTATTTTCATAGTGACACTGGCCAAGTGCAACACTGCTTTTGTTACAAGAAAACGTTGACTTGTGTTTGAGATGCATACGACCTTTATTTTTATGAGACTTGAAAATCATTAAGTGTTTCTGAAAAAGCATGGCTGTTGAAACTATAAGAGTATGCCAACCGAAAAAGAAGGTCTGTGCTGCCTGTCTGTAACAGAGATTGACAAAAAAGAAGCGAAAAAGGTGTTAGGTGCATAACACTATCTTCAGGCTTTCAAAGCAATCGGTTGGATATAGATATTGTTGAAACATCATTGTACGAGTACAAAGAAATCCATGGACCACCTAGAGAAGATGAAGAGATTTATGAGGTGGCTTTATGTAAGTTAATTGATGTGGCCAGCAGAATTGCCGATAAATGCTAGCGTTTTAGAATTTATTGATAAATTGCCTATCGGAGATTTACACAGTGGATATGGAAAAGAATTGGCAAGAGAAATAGATCCTAGTCTGCATATGTGATTGCCAAAATTCGGGAAAAGTTTACCTCTGAACACTACTGTGGTTTCAGATACGCATGTTAATGAAATAAATAAATGTAATTGCACACTCGCCAATAAGCTATACAGCAAGCTCTAATTTGGCTAACATATTTTACACAACTGCGTTGAGGATACAAACAAATAAAGATGAGCACTGAGCAGAATAGCAAAACAGAGCCTCGAATTGTACTCCTATACCAGTGCAATGCCATTAATGCTATTGATATTGAAGCGGGATTTGTGACGACAGAGACTTTAGTTTTGCCGACTCCTTTGTAATTGCAGCTAGTGGAGGAGGTGTACAAGAAAACCTTGAACCAGTAGCCAATTGATAAGCCGAATTCGCCTCTCTTAAGGTAACGTTGCACATTAATTCTTCAACGTAATCTGTAAGAGAGTCTGCTGTTATGTTGTAGAAAACTGCACTGATAAGGTTTGTTAAAACAGAAGTGATCGGCAATAGGGTACATGAGCACAATCATTTCCAAGATAAAGCACAAATGGCAAGTATGATTTTACATGGTGGCGGTTTTTAATTATCATCTTTCTGGGGATGGCCTAACAGCAACAGCTACTGTATAAAATTCAGCAAACATGTAATAATTATGTAGGCGACAAGGGCTGAGGAAAAGTTATAATGTCCATAAAGTTCGTGTACACTTTAAAAAATTTATCACACATTTTTGTGCTCATAGAAAACACAGATTAGAATTATTTCATGCAGCTTTAGATGCAAAATTAGGTTTTCTGAAGCGTTAAAAGTTGTGAATTAATTCTATATTTTTTATCAAACTTTCTGCATTAAAATATCAAAATAAATCTTTTCTCTTTTCTGTCTTGCATGTAAGTTTGTACCTGCAGTTTTGTTAAAAAGTGCAACTATGTGTATATTATGGATGTATTTGGCCAAGCTAGGTTGATGGCTGTTCATTTATAAAACGAACCTTATCCTGCCAATGTATTCTGTCTGCATTACCTAGTTATCTAAACTTTCTGGGTAACTTTGTTTGAAGGAAACTTTTTGCATGATTTATTGCAGTCTTTTTTACAGTAGAATACATTATGGAATTACTGTACTTGCAACTATAAGCAAAACTTTCCGAAAAATAATTTGAGTCAGGCTGAATGAAATTTTGAGAATAATGTTTCATAATTCGTATGTGCCAAATTTACAATTATATAAAGGATTTTATGTGGTGAAAATAATACACATCTGTTAACTTAATTAGCTAAATTTATGCATCGACTCCGTCATAATCAACTGCCAAAAAGCTTACAAAAAATTTGTCATTCTCGTTTAATGTTAATTATCGCCCTGGAAGAAATAAATTATTTTTTCAAAAGTTATTTTCTTGCAAAAGTTCAAAGCTATGTAGTGACTTTGATTCAGAATTAAAGGGCATACTTTGGGTTTCTTTCAATAGGCATATAAACTAAAATGGTAAACAAAAATTCATGCTATGTAAAATTATATGATTTGGTTTATATGCATGTAATATTATTGTCATGTGTTGTATCCGTTTTTTTACTGTTTCCCAAAAATTAGTGCGCTAGACTTGTACGGGCTATTTATTTATTGAGCAAACTGCAGACAGTTACACTATTTTGACCTGTCAGGTCTCTTCAGTGCAGTTGGTGACTGGCAAGTAGCTCTAGGCGTTAAATAGCATATAGCCTACAATGTCACACTTGTTGAACATAAACTGGCTTCTCTGTAGTGGAAGTTCAGTACTAGGTAAAGCCTTGTTGATATTAAAGAGTTTTATTTTTTTTGTGATTATCCATATCTGCTAAGTTCTGGCAGTAACTTGGCTTTATGATCAAAAGTCTTGTTGATACTCCCTGGCTTTGCAACAAGTGCGGTACTTTTATTTTTTTTGTACAATTACTGTGTTTATTGTGTTGGTAATCAAAAACAAAAATAAACTCTTTCTGTAGTAATGCAAGAGACTAGAGATGCACTTAGCAAGCTGCAGACAGTGACACTGCTTTGACCTATCAGGTCTTCTCATTGCAATTGGTGATCGACAAGAAGCTAGAGGCTTTTAATAAAGCGTAGCTTAAATTGGCACACTTGTGGGACCTATACTAGGTCCACTCTGGTGGATGGTCTGTCAGTACTCTGCGAAGCGATATCGCTCGTGAATGAGTGGCTGTTGTCGCAGGTGCACTAAATCTAACAACTGTTGGAACAATAGTGCTGTCACAGCCTAGTGGTCACAAGCTCTCATATTGATTCAAGAGGCTAGCGATGCACTTAGAAAACTGCAGACAGTGACACTGTTTCAACCTATCAGATCTCTTCAATGCAGTTGGTGACCAACAAGAAGCTGGAGGCTTTTAATAAAGCATAGCTTAGACCACCACACTTGTGGGACCTATACTAGGTCCACTATGGTGGATGGTCTGTCAGTACTCTCCGTATCATCTTTTTGTCAGTATATCACTTGCACTACCTAAAAAATACATCTGATGGTGGTCATGGGCTTACCCACACATAGTTTAAACAGACTGAAGGCAAATCAGTGATGACAGCTGCCACTTCAATAACCAGTCTGTCGTTGTTGTCTTTTCAAAATTCTTAACTTAAATTTTTAATTATGAGAGCATTTTTGTCTGTTTTTTGATTGTCTAAAATGCTACTCAGTTAAATATTTAGCTAAAAGCCATTATGGATCCAAACATACAAATGTTTTGTCTGGGTTTCTGGTTGTTAAGGATATCACTGTGTGGTGATCTAAGGTGCCTTCTACACATTTTAACAAATTAAAACTTTCCCCACATATTGGCCCACATACAACCTAACAGTGTCATTCCACTACTGCGCATTGGGTCATATGTGGGTCAACTAATAATTTATACAGCTATTAACAAAAACTAATATACTATAATAGTGTTTGACAAATTTGATTAAAAAATGAAGTGCATAGATGCATAAAAGGCCAATAAATGCAACAAGTGAAATTTTATTAGAATATGAAACTCTGGTTCTCTAGATTAAAAAGCTGCCAGACTGACTCCGAAAGTGAGGAAACTATTCTGCAGGACAGTAATGCAGTTCAAATCCCTACATGCAGGAAATGCGTTGAACAAGCACAGCACGCATTAGTAGCAACTGAAAAACTACTATGACACTGAATTAACACATCAAACACAATAAAGTGATATTTTGTTTAGGTTTAGAGAAAACGCCTATTTTAACCAGAAACAAAAATTTCAAATATATCTTTACAATTAAGATTGTAAAATGCTGTACAACGTAGCAAAAAATAAGTCCAAGGATTTCAAAAATCAAAAAACTTTCTCAAGTTGTAAAATTTTGTAGCAACAACTTTTCCGAAGTAACCTAGATTTTAACTCTTTGTTCTATTTGGTAATGCTGATTTGTGGTGATTGAGGTGATGAATGGCTGCTGACTTACAGACATTAAAGTCATGTTGCAGTCTAATAAACTTTGTTTCACTCAGCTGAATAAATTCTTGTCATCATTTGATGACACACCAACTGTAGTTGTTTTTGTAGCTAAAGATTAAAATTTTTTTTATATATATTTAGTTGGTTCCCATAAATTCGAACCAGCAGTCAACAGCATCTCAGCAGCAACAAACCATTGCACGTGATGATAATCAACAAACTCAGGTGATCATATGCAGTGATGTTTTATAAGTAGTTGGTGTGTGTGAGAGTGTGATCATTTGGTGACTGGTGAGCAATGTTCTCTTTAACTGCAAAAAAGTGTAAATTCGCAAAAAATGTATGGCAGATTTGCTGTTAAAATTCAATGGTCAGTGCATAAAAAAAGTCCGGCGGTTTTTGGTAACTCTTTTTAATTGGATATAATTTTTTCAATTTTGTCAGCAAAATCTTTAACCAAATGTTAAATATGTGGGAAACAGTAAAAAAAATCTAAGTTGGACCAACGCTTTTTGTTAGCAGTGGAAGGTATCACGTTAGCATCGCATGGCTGCGATGCAACAGCGAGTAATGGTGACATAAGTGTTGTGCACGCCGATACCACTCTTTTGTATGGCTAATTATCACTTAAACAATTAACATATAAAAGCTTTTTTGTTTGCTTTGCTACCTATTGGCTAATTTCAATTCTAGCTAAAGAGCACTATTAGCAAGAAGCTCTCAAACTAGTTTAGCACCGGACATCATTTTCAGGAGCAGTATTGCTTTAAATCAAAACTGAAATTGCCTAAAATCTGTATTTTTTACTTAAGCTTCAATACCAATTTCAATCGTGGTTGCTAAGGTGAAAAAGCACATAGCTCTCTGTGTTAGTTTAGCTCAAAAAACACCAATTTTAGGGAAATGATTTGGTTATAGTAAATTGCAAATATACAACATTCTTGCGCTTGCTAGGTATGATAACACAAAGTACGGTAAACAAAGAATATGACTTTTAACCAATTCTAGTTTTGAGTTTCCTTGACAAAAAAAGATTATTTTTTTAAACAAGTTATAATGTAGCTGACCGCTGTGTGCTGTGATAGCTTGGCAGTCATGACTGAATAAGCTTTAAAATGTGAAAAAAAATATGGATTTTAGTTTCGATATTACAAACATTTTATGTTAAAATGTAGCCTTTTTTATAGTAATTGCTTCAAAAGCAGTTTGTAATGCTGTAGAGTCGGCGTATAACCACACGTCTAGGGGATTGCAAAAACTTGCCATTCACTGTTTACCATTTCAAACCTGTTATCATTAGAGTAAAGGTGTACTAGCTGACTTCACCAGATTCAGCTGGCCAAACTGGCTTTTCGCAATAGATAGTGGTGAAAACAGTAATAACAAGTTTATTTTTTTCACATAGCCCAATCTCTTTCTGAAACATAACTATTGTTTTATGAAAGGCAATTGCTAACAAAATACATTTGTGGGGGTTGTGCATACTTACTACATGTCTCCAAGTTTATCGACCCCTGGATAACATCTTATTTGCTCTGTTTTCTCTATTGGCATCCTTACACTTAACAAACTTTTATCTTTTAAATTGATCAAGTGCTTCAATTGAAAGCATATCCAAGTTGTGGAAGGGCATCAGAGTAAATGATATGTATTTTTGGGATTGCGCTATCAAATATTAGACCTACTACTTATGGTTTTTCCATAATTGTAGGGGTAATTTGTATGAGCTAATGCCTTTGGCTGGGTGCATGCTGTTTGGTTGTGGTATAAACACAGGCAAAGACCTAATTAACCTAAAATCAAGCACTCGCAGTTAAGTTATTACAACAGTAGCATGTCCATCAGTAATGTCGAGTTTAGGAATATTGGTGCAGCCAGCTTCATCAAATTGATGTTTGTGAGAACAGTAATAAAAAGTTAAAGTGTTGTTGACATAGTCAATTGTCATTTCAAAATCAAAAGTACCTTTTTTTTTAAAGAAATTCAATTAAGCCTAGAAAACATTACCAGATGGTTACACATAGCCACCATTTTTTTCCACCAGTTTCTGGAGTTTGTCGCTACATCTTGCTTGCCTTGTTTGTAAAGTAGAAACTAAACTTGCTTGCAATTAAAACACCCAGCGATTCAGAAAAGTTTTTTTTCATTTAATGAAGAGCATGGAAGTAAAATTCCAAAGTTATGGTTAGGAGAGGTGCCAAAGTAATTTGTACATGTATTTTCAGGAATAGTGTATCAAATATTAGGACCACTAGTTATGACTTTTTTGATAGTTCAATGCCCATTTGTATGACCTAAAGCCTGGGACTGCACGCACGTTTTTTGGTCCTGGCATAAACGCAGCCATGCAAAGAGCAAACTAATCTGAAGTTATGCACCTATATTTAAGTTATTACAATAGCAGTGCCAGTAATGTTGAGGTTAAAAGGATATCCTATCAAATAACTGTGTTGGCTTTATTCACTTTCAAAGGAAATGGCTTCAATGTTTAGATGATATGTAGCTTGATACTAATATTTTGTAGCAAAAGATATAACAGGATCGTCTTTAACTTCCATTTTTTTGTAGGGGCATCACCAATTTGTTTGCTTGGAGTAGGCTACTTTTTTAAATATTTATAGAAACTTCATTATTAGATGAATATTTTAAAAAATTTGGTAAATAATGCCAAAGAACAATGTTTTTGAGATAAAATAGTGGAAGAACTAAGTTTTTGTACAGGTTGCAATTTTTTGAAGTCCAGACACCAAAATTTTGAGTTTTTTAAGCAGTAGGCTACGTTTCAAGAATGTTTGAAAACTTCATTTTTTGTTGAATCGTTTTGAAAATTTAAACAGATAATACCAAAGAATCACGATTTCAAGGAAAAGTAGTCAAAATATAACAAAGAAGTAACTTTGTCTAACAATTGTAGTTTGTTAGGTCTAGTAGGATAATTGTTGAACTAAAAATAAAGCATGATGTATGGCAACCAATTTTTAATCAGCCATTACAAACGAATCGTTAGCTTTAACTCACATATTGTTGGAAAACCAATTTCCTAAACTTTCAAACGACGCTGTCTGTTAGTATCTTATCGTCACCTTTATAGATTAACCTGTTTTTACTGAATTCAAGGAGCTGGTGTTAGCCTATTTAGATATTATATTAACTGATGCCCTAATGTAGGGGTGGGCAAACTTTTTAGCCGGAGGGCCGCATTGACCATTTCGAGGGTGGTCGAAGGCCAGGGCTTGTTGTCTTGCACAGCTGCATGCTATAGAAGAAATTGCATTAGCTCACAATTTTGCAAAATGTTCTGGCAATGTGGTATCTCAGCGCGCAAAAACGGTGGTGTCTCTAAAAAAAAAAAAGAAAAAAAAAAGGTGATCACCTTTTCGTAGACGGTAAATGCGTGATTGGGGGCAATTGTAGGCTCTGACGCATTTTCCGTCTAAGGGAGAGGCGATTACCTTTTTTTTTTAAGGACACCGTCACTTTTTCGCCTCGTCAATCCCCTTGTCGTATTTATTTTAAAACGGCAAAGATTCAAAAAGTGTTTGCGGGCTGCACAGAATGCTCTCGAGGGCCGCATGCGGCCCGCGGGCCGTAGTTTGCCCACCCCTACCCTAATGTCTATCAATTAATTTAATATCTAAATAGGCTAACACTAGCTCCTGGAATTCGAATTATAACTTAATAAAGGCACTGGCTTGGCTAGTAATCAAGAGCATATATCGCAATAAGCTTGCTATAGTAAGCGTGCATCAGATGATGGGACCGATGGCGGAGTGTTATAATTCGCATGAAGTAGTTCATGTGATCGTTGGTTCAATACCTGAGTCCACCTAAAGAGTTCTAATAGGAACGAAACCGGTCATGGAGTGGTATTTTAATCAACTGATTGTAGTAGTTACTAGTCAGCCTATAAATTGCCGTAATATCTATCAATTAATTTAATATCTGTTTTTACTAAGCTTATCATTTTTTGAAAAAATAAAAGGTTACACTACAGGTCTTAAAGTTCAGTTTTTTTAGAATAACAACTACTGTAATAATAAATGTACATGTATTCTGAATTGTTTTGAATTACCCTTTTGTAAAAATGTTGCAGTTTTTTAACAAATCATCAAATGATGATCTCTGGTAGTGTGTTTATTGTACCAGGCAGCATTATGACATCATAAAGCGAGTTGAAGTGTGCCAAAACAAAAAGCAAGAAACATGTTTAGATGGCTTAAAATGTTAAGTAAAGAATCTCTTGTTGGATTGCCTATTAAGCTTTAGATGCACTGGTCAACTGCAAATTGTAAACGAAGATCCCATTAAGTGATTCTCGAAGAACTTTTGTTGCTGATTCTGAAAATGCCCTCATTTTTTTTTTAGCTCATCAGGTTTTCAAGTTATTTGCATTTTTAATTTTCGATATTATGCTATACAGTCGAATCCGGTTAACTGCATATTGGATAATCGCATAATCCGTTTTATTGCATTGAAATCGTAAATTCCAAACCACAGTCAATCATTTCTTAAGAAAATATTTTGGATAATCGCATAGCGGTTTATTGCATAATCCACTTAATTGAATACAATTATTCGATTACTAAACAAAAGGTTGCATAATTTCCGAGACAAAAACACGATTGTTTCAAAGTTTTAGCAGAAACAAACTGAAAAGTACAGAACAACGCCAGTTGCCAACGTCACAAAATGAAAAAGGCCGCCCCCGATGAGAGATTAAAAACAACGCAAAGTGCGATGTGATTGATGTTTAGTGATGTAAATTTTGGGCTTGTATATCACGTTTATGTGAAGAAGTTTTACAAAACAATCAAGTTGAGAACGACGATGTTAATGAAGAAAACTTTGCCGACGCAACTACTGTGATTCCACCGAAAAATAAAGAAGTGCTTCACACACTTGATATAACTAGACGATGACTGCAATTTCACAGGGAGAATATGGACACGTTTCTTTGACTAGAAAGAAAAATGCGAGATAGCATGCAAAATAAAATTAAACAAACAACAATCGTGCAGTATTTCGCTTGAAGCAAATATAATTCAATTAAACCTTTTATTTGCGTGTTTTATTTACTTTCTGAGCAGGAATATGACAATCGCATTGTGCTTGCTTTGAAGTATGACGCGTAGACGTTTTTATCCGTGACGACCGTTGCGCTTCAGTTTGACTTCTCACTTTCGCATAAACGCATAATTCGCTTAATCACATCAAATGGCTTGGAAAATTGACTATGCAATTAACCGGATTCGACTTTATCTTTATTATAGGCAGATTACGCAAATCGATGTAATCTAGTAGTGACACAATTTATGAAGCTTTCCATCTGCACCTGAAAATATCGTTGATAAGGACAGTACAGGAAAGATCTTTTGCCAACGTTTTTTCACAGCAAGTGGTTTATTGAGCAGTTAATTTCAGATGCAGATAGTGTTTCAGGGCTGGGTATATGTTGTTTGAACAAGTAGCCTATATAGCACTGCAGCAGAAAAATTGAAGTGCTTGGTTTTCAAAATGCTTGTTAATGGCGGATTTTAATCAGTATTATAGGAACTCACGCTGTTCGATAAATTTATTTGTGCTCTACTTTAATCGACTGCTATTTTGCCTTTGTTACGCCAAGAAAGTGCGACAACAATTCTGATCTATTTTATTAGATATGTGGCAGTTTTACGACCTAAGGCAAGCAACAAGGTATCTTTTCAGATATCAAAAAGATCTACAAATTGTGCTTTAGCTGCCCATTATGAAACTGAGACAAAAAGTGGGCACCACATTAGATATGTACAGCCTGTTCTGCTGGTTTGCACAATTGGCTGCGCAAACGAACGTTGTTGATGCCTTTTGCAATTCCCATGTTATGCCGAGAACCAAAAGACCACATTCAGGATTACCATTTTTGCCCTGTAGATGTGAAAGGGTTTTCTTCAAAATGTAAAGGTAAAATTGCCTATCCCATCTTAGATTCAGCCAGCAGACCTATATCATATGATGCTTCAATGCTTGTTCCACTTCCTCTTCATGGAAGTCTTGAATCTGATCCAGATGAAGTTGAACATATTGCTAGTAATAAGTCATTACAGATGTAGCGGTTTACTCTCGTTGACTTCGGGCTGAGATAGAACAATTACTGAAATGAATAAAACAATTTATTTTTAAAACTCTTTTGCCAACTAAACTTAAAACTTAAAAGACGAAAATCTCCAATTGATTAAAAAAATGCAAAACTAAATTATATCACCTACTAATTTGCCAAAAGGTGCACAAGAAAATACACAGTGATTAAAAACGGCAAAATAATCAGCAAAAGTAAATTAAAATGTGGTGATGTTATGCAACCTAAGGTAAAGTACAAAATTAACGTATGAATAAATTTAAACAAAACATCCAATAACTTAACAAACATATAATTCTAAAAATATTAAAGGAAGTGATTCAGACAACAGAAAGCGAAACTTGGACCTCGCTGCAGCATCCACAGTAGACGGACCTCTTTGCTACTGCCACAACATTGATGGCTTGTTTCAAAAATTGAGTAAAGCACAATTGATGATAAGTGGAGGCTTTTCATCTACTCTGGAAAAAGAAGTCTGAAAACTGTATTGCTGCACAATGGAAATATAAAACCATTTATTCCAAGGCACATTCTGTTCATCTAAAAGAATCTTATGAAACCAGCGAGTTCTTCTGGAAGCTATTCAGTGCAATGCTTACAAATGGAGCATTTGCAGAGACTTAATAGTTGTTGGGATTTTGATAAGAATGCAAGGAGAATTCGCAAAACACTGCTGCTTCTTGTGTTTGTGAAACAGCCTTGCCATCAAAAAGCATTATATCAGAAGACACTGGCCTGTAAGAGAATCGTATTTGACTGGGGTGGCTAACATTGAAAACCTCCACCAATCAGCAGCCGCCTTAGTGTGGTGGTGCAGTCCTCGACCCCATTTGGGTTTGGTCGAAATTGCTGTTGGCCTTCCCGAGGGTCCCAGTTATCCCTGGCACTCCCTTCATTTTTTTGTTGTGCTGCCCCCTGAACGACTGCGGAACACAGCTTTTTAAACATCAGTCGCCTGTCTTTCTTTTCCTGCCTTTCTCTTGCCTGTCTTTGTCTCCTCATTCTTCTCCTTCTCTTGATGAGCAGTAACGTTCATCCCAACTCTGGACCCATCTTTTTCTGCTCAGTGTGCGCTGGAAATGTGACCTGGCAGGGTAGGTCAGTGCAATGCTGCACCTGCTCCAAATAAGTTCATTTAAGGTGCTCACTACTCTCCCTCTCCAAATTCAGAACTCTTGGAGCTGCCCCTCCCACTGCTGTGTTCCTACTTGTAACACTGTGACTTTCTCCTCAGATTTTTCTTGCTTGCCCTCCCTTTCCTCTTTGGAATCTGCCTTCCTTCACTGTGGAGTCCATTCTTTCCTCTCTGTGCTCTCACTCACCTTGACTCTATCCCCCCCTTACGATCTGGTACTCTGGACTGACGGCTCTGTTCCTTTTCCTTTTGGCAAAGACGGCTCCGGCGTACTTGCCAGCTGCACTCTCTGTGGCACTGAGGCCACTCTTTCCTGTTCAGCAGGCCCAGTATGCTCAAGTTTTTCTTCTGAAGCCTGTGCCATTCTGCACGCTCTTTGCTGGTCTCTGCAGCACCATAAAGTCTACCATTTCTTTTCTCTTATCTGACTCTCGTTTTGTCCTCACTACCCTGTCTTCCCCTGCATTTTGCTTTTACCTCAAACTCTGTGGCAAATCTGGCAGGAACTGTCTTCTCTCTCCTTCTGTTCTATCAGGCTACGATGGGTCACCGGACACTGGTTTCTCCTGGGGAACGACGTGGCTGATGAGCTGGCCAGATGGAGAGCGCTACTTGCACCCTCTGCAATCCCTTGTAGTAGTCTCTTTTCCATTATCTTGTATCCACTCTAATCTCATCTGAGACTGGAGGCGTACTGTCTCATCAAAATTCTTTTACACACAGGTTCCCTCGATTTCCACCAAGAAATTTTTGCTCCCTCGTCATGCTCGCTGTGTCCTCTCTCGTCTATGCTGCAACGGACTCAACCTTCTGTTAAGCTCTTTTCTTTTTAGGATTGGCAGAATCGAGAATCCTTCCTGCAGCGCCTGTGGACACTCGTCCCAGGACACCTCTGATCTCATTCTGCACTGTCCAGCTTCGAACTCTTTGCGCCACTTGCTCTTTGACAACTCTCTGTATCTTTATGACCTCTGGTCCAGGCCCTGGGGAGTTTCCCGGCTTCTGGGGCTCCATGGTCTTTTGCCATGCCCCATCCCTCAGAAGGGGTCGGGTAGCAATAACAACAACAACAGTAAGATTGCCAAAGGATTTAAAACAATTATGCTAAAAAAGACTGTGGCTTTTTTGCCACCAACGGCATTTCACTATTGGAGGCTATGATTGGTCATTATTAATGATATGTTAAACATGTGACTTTTGGTCGTTTCTAATTGGTCAATTTGAAGATAATTAAAAATTTTGCACTCCCAATGCACACTTTCCCACACTGTACAATCTTTCCCATTTTACACTTCCCCATACATTCATTTACTGGGCCCCCTCCAGTTGTACACTGCCTTTGTCCAAGTGCTGTGCCAACAAGGATTCCAATTCGTAACCATTGCATGTTAAGACAGCTGCACTATCCACGTGCCACAGCATTTCTTGCTATATGAACACACATGAATGATGACAGCAAAATAGCCTCCTTGGGTAAAATGCAGTTGATGTCAAAATAGCCGCTTCATTAAACACATGCATTTCATGTCATCTAGTGGTGAAAATGAACTAAATGAATTGACAGGAGAGGGCAACAATGAGCAGAAAATAGATAAACAACATGGAGTCGTTGACAATATTTTGCAATGAATTTGTCATTTTAAATACCACTTACCTGGTTCGTTTGCTCGTTAACAGAGCAAGCGAATTTTTGCTCTTTTGTGAAAATATTTTTTTAGCAATACGTAGATTCAGTTCACTCAGGAATGAATTACAAAGAATTGCTGTTCTTGGCTATGATGTATTTTGGTGGTTCATTGTCTTTCTATCTTAACTTTACCTTGCTAGCTTGTGGGGCTCTGTCTCGTGCCCAATAGATAAGTAAAGTTATTGTTTCTTTCAAGATTACAATGTTTTTCTTCACAGTTAATAAATGTAATTTGTGAAATGATGGCAAATAAAAAGAGCAGTTCGCAAAGTTTTGGAGCTTTATCATATTCATGTCAAGGCATGGCGTAGAAGCCTTAGATGTACAGATCCACCCAATGCTTCTTATTTTGTTTTACATGTAGATTAAATAATTCCGTTCAGTTTTTGCAATTTATAGGAAAGTTAATGATAGCCTATGTTTCATGTTTGAAAGGAAGTCGAAAAATCAATTTTTCTGGCAGTCGCAATAGTTTTTGCTATACTCGCTTGCCTTTGAGTAGGTTTTCCATTTTTACTTAAATATTACGAAAAGTTTAGGCTTTTATTATGTATTTAGATACGTTGTCGCAGCAAGTTAACGGGTTTTTCGTCCGGCCTGCGAAGTTATTGAACACGTGGACCAGATAATTATAAACTGCCTGTTATTATTAGGTTCCTGTGATCACTGGAGGGTCGCCCAATCTTTCAAGTACATTACAGCTTGTGCAAACGACAGGAGGCCAGCTGCTTATTCAGCAGCAACAGCCACAGGTAATTAGCCATGTTTTAAAAGCACGACTAGTTTTTGCATCACCTTTTCATAGCAGGCTGGCGTCACTCAACTTTTGATTCAAACGGACTCCGGCAATAATCCTGCGCAAGTATTGCAGGTAATTATGTTATTGCCGTGCAGGCAATGCTGAAGAAGACGATTCATTGTTTTAATTTTAGATTGGCGGAAGTATTCAATCGTCACAAGCCACAAACGGTCCAATTGTGGTTCAACAGGTTAACAACACATCTAACCCCACTCAACAACAAAATATTCCTGGAAATTCGATTCAAAACAACGGAGGAATTATCATGGTTAGTGACACACATTTGCAAAGTGTTATGTTGAATTTGACAGTCTGTAATGATTTACAAAATGTATTTAAAACAATTGCATTTTTCTTCACAATTAGATGATCCAAAACAACGGCGTGTTTCAGAGAATACCGGTAGTACAAGGTTCGGCTCCAGCCCCTGCTGAAGTCCTTGAAGAAGAGCCGCTGTATGTAAACGCAAAACAGTATCACAGGATCTTGAAACGTCGCCAAGCTAGAGCAAAGTTAGAAGCAGAAGGCCGATTACCTAAGGAGCGGAAGGTGAGGGATTTGGGAGGATAAATCGGGTTGTGTCTTGTTCGGATCAAAAATATTTTTTGCTGGTTGTTTTTGGTACATATTTATTTTTTTGCATCGAAACAAATATGGCAAAATTGCTTATGTTGTTGGCAAGATCAACGGTGCAGTGCTGTTCATTTCATCACCTCACACGTACGAAAGTTTTTGTATTTTCTTGCGTGGGCAATGGGAAAACCGGCACATACATGTCTGGAATTTCGTTCGTCCAAAATCCATTTCACGACTTGATCTAAGAAAAAACGGTTGCTGTGATCAGTTAATAGCGAAACAGCCATACGACTTCTATTTTTGATAGTAGCTGTTAAATAGCACTTTTATCTTGAATCACAAAGCAATAGGGAACCTCGCAAATACGAAAGAGAAAATCAAGTGAAAGATTGGCTTAAAGTTGAAACTTGTTTACAGACTAGCTATCTTCCCTAACAGAAAAAAAAAAGCTGTAGGTTTAGCAAAACCAATTCTTTTTTAGATTTACCAAAACAAACAAATATCCAAACTGGATGTAGAAATGAAAGCAAACGCTGGAAATTAAAAAAGCTTTTAATTTTTTTTAAATGTCAGACATTTGCCTACATCAACTTCAAATCAAACACTATTCTTTTCTATTTGTAGTTATTTGCGTCAATGATTTTTTAAGTTCTTTTAGATCTTTTTTCTATCCTTTTGCTTTCACTCTTATGCCAACTATTGTTGTGATAAAATCTTTTGATTTTCTCAAACTTTTTGTTTTATTGTTGTTTTAAAATTTATTATTCTCGTCAGTTGACCAGACATTACATTGACTAGACAGACTAGACATTGATTAGATACAATGTCTGTTTTGCTTCGTTTGTATCACAGTCGTAACGTTAATTTCCAAACTTTGTAAAAGCAGTTGCATATGCAACATGAATCAGATTCGGAGGTTGTACAACTTGAACACATGAAGGAAACACTCTTTATTCTCTAAAGCTTGCTCGATCTTCCCCTTTGTTTGTAACGGTCATTGTTTTTGCCCTCTGCACTGTAAACCAATTCGGTGGTGATTACCACCAAAATAAGTGGATTACCCTTTCCACAACTTAGTAAAAACCACCAAAACGTTTATTCACCAAAGTTTAGCGGTAATTACAACCGTTATGGGTGGTATTAAACAACTTTTATATTTTCCTTCCACTAATATTTGCTGGCAACTAACACCTTTTGTATCATCCTTCCACCAATATTTGCTGGCAACTAACACCGTTTTCAATGAAATTAAACACCCTTAGTATTGTCCTTCCTCTAATATTTGCTTGCAACTAACAATGTTTTCCGTGGCATTAAATACCTTTTCCATCTTCATTTTTCGGAATTGCGGTGGCAGTTGCAATGTTTGGGGTTATTTAACACTTGCATCTTCGTTTCACAAAAAATTTGTGGTGATACCACCATATGCAATTATATTTCAAAATTAATTGAGAATTAGCTCTGTAACTATCTATTTCGACGCGAAAGAGAATTGAATCAAATTTATTAAGTTTTTACGTAGATGATATTACTCGGCTTTTTGATTGAGACAGCTTAAAAGAGAACAATCCTGCCACATAACCCGCTATATATACCAGGAATTTCTGGCATTTTGTGTTAAAACGCAAATTAAACGTCCAATTAACCGCAATCAAAACCTACGGCAAGAGGAAAACATTTGGTTGTTGCGTCATAAACCAAAATCAGAAATGGATCTTGTACTTTCTGTCAAATAAAAACAAGTTAATTTAGCATACTCTCTCTGCTTTTGTAATAGAATCAGTTTAACAATACTGTACTTTCCTCTTTGTATAAATAGGGGTGCGAGACTAATTGGGAAGACTTTTTGCAGGCTAATTACAACCAGTAGAAATGCTAACTACAAAGTGAAAACGGACATACCTTTGACCCCAGCCACAAAGAAACATTCACATTGTCAACTCAAATGCCGAGGACTGGGCGACTGCACTAATCAACAGCCGCCTCAACGTGGTGGTGTGGTCCCCAGCCCCGTTTGGGTTTGGTCGAAATGGCTGTTGGCCTTCCCAAGGGTCCCTGTTACCCCTGGCACTCCTCTTCATTTTTTCGCTATGCTGCCCCCTGAACGATCGCAGAAGGGCAGCACACAGCTTCTTTAAAATCGGTCGCTTGTTTTCTCTTTTTCCTGCCTTTCTTTGTCTTATCCTCCTCCTTCTTTTGATGAGCGGTAACGTTTATCCCAACCCTGGCCCCGTCTTTCCTTGCTCTGTGTGCGCTGGAAATGTGACCTGGCAGGGCAAGTCAGTGCAATACTGCACTTACTCCAAATGGGTCCATCTTAGGTGCTCACAACTTTCCTTATCCCAATTCAGAGCTCTTGGCAGCTCTCACTCTTGAAGCTGCCCCCTTGCGGAATCACTGTGACTTTCTCCTCGGACTTCTCCAACATGTATACCTCCACTGTACAATCTGGCACCCCCTCTACTGATGCTGTACTCTCGCCCCACCCTCGTCTCCAAACCTCTTATTCCCCATCTGCCCATTTTATATCTTCTCCCTCTGTTTCGCCACTGCCGTCCCTTGCTCCTTCTTTGCCTCTTGCCTCCACTCCTCCCCTGACTCTCTCAGGGCTCTTCAATGGAATGCTGGAGGTCTTCGAGCCAGGAGCACTGAACTACTCCACTTTCTTTCATCCCATCCTGCCGACCTTATATGCGTCCGGGAATCCAATCTTAACTCATCTTCCTCTTTCCGGATTCCTGGATTCTCTGCTCTGCGTTCTAATCGTACTCACTCCCGGTCTGGCATTCTCTCTCCTGATGCCATGCACGCTAGCGACGGCGTCATCGTCTTTGTCAGGCAGGGCCTATCTTTTTGTGAACTTTCTACCTCCTCTTTTTTTGCTTGACCCCTACTTTGATTATGTAAGGGTCAACATCTCTCTAAACAGCTCCTCCTCGCTCTCTTTTCTTAAGGTGTATGCCCCCCTATTTGCTCCTCCCCAACGGATGGCAGAACCGATTCCTTCTCTCCCTCCATTCTTTTCTCCTTCAGAAATCTCTTCATTCTTGGGGACTTCAATTGCCATCACTCGCTCTGGGACTCAAGAGGTACTTCCGACCCCAGTGGAGAAGAAGCATGTGACTGGGTCATCTCCTCTGACCTCCTCCTCCTCCTCAATAATGACCCTGACACACCCACCCTTCTCCATCGCTCCTCTGGCAGTCGCTCGTCTCCTGGCATCTCCTTTGCCCCCTCTTCTCTTGCCCTTTCTTGCTCCTGGGAGTTGCTACAGGACCTGGATTCTGACCATCTACCAATTCTTCTATCTGCCCCTCTCTCTCCGGTCTTTTGCCCCAACGAGCGCCCCCCTTCCTTCAATTTTCAGAAAGCTTGCTGGGATGGATTTGCCTCCTACATTGACTCTCACTGACTTTTGGCAGAGAAATACTTGTTTCTTTCACTTTCCTCTGCTGCTGCTCTCTTTACCTCTCTGGCACTGAATGCAGCCAAATCCTCCATTTCTTTCTGCTGCATCAAACGCCCTCCTAAAGCCTGGTGGTCCGCTGAGGTGGAAAGTGCGGTTAGTGAAAGACGCAAGGCTTTCGCTGCTGCTCACAGATGTGATGAAGACCAACAGGCTTACATCTCCACTTCTCAACGCGCCTCATCAGTCATCGCCAAAGCCAAGGTGGAGACATGGCAGACAACTTGCTCTTCTCTTTTACCTAAATCTAACTGTAAATCTGTACACTCTTCTTCACTCTATCGCTGGCTCATCTTCCTCGTCTTCTTCCTCTCCTAATTTCCCCAACTGTTCTTCTCCCATGGAATCGGGCTTCAGTCTATGCCGCTTACCTAAGATCCCACTTGTCCGTTTCTCAGCCAAAGGCTCTGTGTAGCAGAGACAGAGCTACCTCTCTGAGCTACGCCGAGCCATGTGCCCTGAGGAGTCTCTCTTGTCCTTTTGCTCTCCTTTCTCTCTGGCTGAATTTCATGCGACTGCCTCCAACCTCTCCTCGTCCACTGCCACTGGCCCAGACAAAGTTGCCTATCCCATACTAAAGCACCTCCCTCGCTCTGGCATGGATTTTCTTCTCCACATCTTCAATCTCTCGTGGTCTTCGCATTCCTTTCCTTCCATCTGGAAGACATCTTCTATTATTCCCATACACAAGATGGGAAAGCCTCTGGACTGTCCTGCTTTCTTCTGGCTTATCTTTTTCATCTCCTGCGTATCAAAGCTGTTTGAACGCATCATTCTATCCCGTCTACTCTTCTTTCTGAAATTTAATTCCATTCTCTGTCCCCGTCAGGCCGGTTTCCGCCCTGGACGGTCTACTCTAGATCAAATTCTGTCCCTTTCTTAGTCCATTTCAGATCGGTTTAACAAACCCAAGCCGGGCTCTCAGACGATCCTGTCTACTATCGGTTTCTTGAAAGCTTTTGACTCTGTCTGGCATCCTGTCCTTTTCCACAAACTGATTTCGGTTGGCCTCCCTCCTTGCTTTGCTTGTTGGACTCAATCTTTTTTTCTGAAAGGCGCGCTTGTGTGGTTTTTCAAGATCACAAAATTCGTTCCTTTCGAGTCCGTCGAGGTGTTCCGCAAGGATCCGTTCTTGGCCCTGTACTTTTCTCTTTCTTCATTAATGATCTTCCGGTTTCTCTACCTTCTTCTGTCAGCTGCTTTCTTTACGCTGACGATCTGGCCATTTGGTCCTCCTCCCCCTCGGTCCCCACTGCGGTGGAGGCCACACAAGGAGCTCTGTTTCGATTGGAGCGCTGGTCTGAGTACCGGTGTCTTCCTCTCAATCCGATCAAATGCGAGGCCTCCTTCTTCTCAGTGGATCTCCACCAAGCTAACCTCCAGCCCATCCTGATCTTACTCGGCTCCCGCCTCCGTTTCAATCTCACTCCCACTTTTCTCGGGGTCACCTTCGACCGCACACTTTCCTTTTCTAAACATGTATCTTTGCTGAAGGCCAAGTTTTTCCCACGTCTCAAGGCCATATGCTATATCTCTGCTTCATCATGGGGGCCCCTTTAAGAAGTCCCTCTCTCTTCTGTACCAATCTTTTCTTCGGCCCGTTCTCACTTACGCTTCACCCGGATGATTTCCTTTCCTAAGCGCTACCAATTCCACCAAATTGGAACGCCTCCATAGAGCGGCCAGTCGCGCCATCACCGGCTGTCTCTCGTCCTCCCCTATCTCTCTACTTCTCTCCAAGGCTTCTCTACCTCCCCTACAAGTCACCCTGACTCATTTCACTCTTTTAACTTATGAGCAGGCTCTTCGTCTCCCAACCTCCTTTTCTATTTCAGGTTTGGCCAGACTTGGAGTGAAACCAAGACTCTGCAGATCGTCCTGGAGAGCTTTTGCGTCCACTCACCCGCTCATGCTTCCTTCTACTTGTTCTAGGGAGGCTCTTGTTGCTTGCCCTCCCTTTCCTCCTTGGAATCTGCCTTCGTTCATGGTGGAGTCCACCCTTTCCACTCCATGCTCCCGCTCTGATCCCCCTCACTCTCACCCACCTTGAATCTCTCCCCCCTCATGATTTAATGCTTTGACAGACGGCTCTGTTCCTTTTCCTTTTGGCAAGGGCGGCTCCGGTGTTCTTGCCAACTGCTCTCTCTGTGGCACTGAGGCCACTTTCATTTTCAGCAGGCCCAGTATGCTTAAGTTTTTCCGCTGAAGCCTGTGCCATTCTGCACGCTCTTAGCTGGTCTCGGCAGCACCAACAAGTTTGCCATTTCTCTTCTCCTCTCCTATTATCTGACTCACGGTCTGTCCTCGCCACCCTGCCCTCTCCTCCATCTTTCCTCTTACCTCAAACTCTGTGGCAGATCTGGCAGGAACTGTCTTCTCTCTCCTTCTGTTCTATTAAACTACAATGGATCCCCGGACATTGGTTTCTCCCAGGGAACAACGTGGCTGATGAACTAGCCAGACGGGGTGTGCTACTTGCGCCCTTCGAAATCTCTGGTAGTCTCTCTCCTCTTACGTCTCATATGCACTCTCGTCTTATCTCGGACTGGAGGCGTACTGTCTCATTAAAATTTTTTGACACACAGGTTCCCTCAATTTTCACCAAGGAACTTGTGCTCCCTTGTCATGCTCGCTGTGTCCTCTCTCGTCTTCGCTGCAACAGACACAGCCTTCTCTTAGGTTCTTATCTCTCTAGGATTGGCAGAATCGAGAATCCTTCTTGCAACACCTGTGGACACTCATCCCAGGACACCTCTGATCTCATTCTGCACTGTCCAGCTACAGACTCTGCACCGCTCACTCTTTGGCAACTCTCTGTCTCTTTACGATCTCTGGTCCAGACCCTGGGGAGTTTCCCGGCTTCTGGGGCTCCATGGTCTTTCGTCATGCCCTCATCCCTCGGAAGGGGTCGGGTAAAAAACAACAACAGGACTAGGCAAAAACTGTAAATTTCAATTTCAATTCGTTCTTTGTATGATCCCAGACCTGTAACGGGTAAAGATAAAACTTTATTCTCCTGCAGGCACTAACTTTTGCTTTAACCCTCTCCACTCTTTTGTCGAGCTGGACTCGACATTTGTGATTTTCCGTTGCACTCTTTTGTCGAGTCACACTCGACATAAGAATTAAATGCTGTTTAAAAAACTCTTTTGGCGAACTATGCTCCACAGATCCTCCACAAATCTTTGTGACTTATTTTTCATCAGATTTTCATAAAATTTTCAAAAGATCACGCTTATTTACTCACGCATCGGAAGATGTATAAATTGTCCCCTAATTCTTGAATTTTTATACCCAAAAAAGGTTAAAATGACCAAGAACCCAGTTGCAGACGACAAAATCTGCCAAATTCTCAGCACGTGTCAACTACACTAAAATCAAATTGAGATTACATCTTTACCACAAAACCAAACCCTTTATCATCGACACAGTTTGAAAACTACTCTTTTGGAGACTTTGGAGTTTGAAAACTACTCTTTTGGGGACAAAATTTTTTGACTTGCCTTCACTAAATTATAATTTTTAGAAAAATTACACCCTATATGAAGATAAATAAATTGCAAATGTTTCACCACTAAAGTCGTCATTTTGTATCAAATTTCCTAGGAGACAAGAAGCGAAACACAAGTTTAAAAGCTAGCAGAAGTTTGACTTCTCTAAATCAAAGTTTGCTGTATCCCCCTTGTTTCTCAAGAAATGGGAAGGGTGTAAACAAGCGGCTGTTTCATTGTCAGTGACAGCATATTCTATTTAAACTTAATATTTTCTGAATCTTGAAGAAATTCCCTGTTCAAAAATACATAATGTTACATGGTTTAGGCTAACCTCTAGCAGATAGTGACTGATCATATTTTAGATACTGAATTTAACTACCAAAATTTGGTACCGGTCGGTATCGGTCAAAAAAAAGGTCATTTGCCTTAAAAAATTGCAAATTGTAGAAAACCTAGGCTTTTAGGTAAGTTTTGAGTGATGTACCTTGAAAGCTTATTTCCTTAGCATCATCTTGCGACCATCTCTAAAAAAATTGGTAGAAAATAAAATCGGTAGTGATCTTTGAGGTGAGGGTACCTCTTTAATTTTGAAGACAACTACCCCCCAGTTGAGGGGGTTAATTTGCATAAAATTTGCATATTCAAAAAAAATGTTTTTTTCTATTTGAAATCCTCAAGAAATGTAGATTTCAACGATATATCGCACTTAATGTAGAAGTAGACAGCTGAGTAATGATTTACAAACAAACTTGAGGCAATTAATCATGATTAATTATGATTGATTATGACAGTTTTAATAAGAGTTGGAGAGCGCAATGGTCAGATTTTAATAGAGTGGAAAGGGTTAAAACGATCTTCCAAAATTCCTGGTTGCACGCCGGTATGACTCCACAAGCATACAAAACACGAATTAGTGCCAAATGTGATATAGAAACAGGAACAGTAGTTACCTCATCGCGAAGAAAAACGCTCCTTATCTTTTCATGAAAAAGGGTAGTGAGAGCCGTTACGCCACATCCAGTTGAATTTGCCACTCAATCTAATATTATGAAATACAAGTGCAAGTTTTTCAGCGTATGCTACTTCAAATGATAAAAGCAAAGCCTGGAGTAAAACAACAAACATAAGAATTATTTATCGACAGCACTCTTTCCTTTTCTAACATATGTCTTCGCTAAAGGCCAAGTTTTTCCCTCGTCTCGAGGCTTTACACTGTATCTCTGTTTTCTCACGGGGCCCCCTCTCTCCTGTAAAAAGCTTTTTGTAGACCCCTTCTTACTTATGCTTCACCCGAATGATTTCTTTTTCTACCATAATTACAAATATTACAAAATTGGAACGCCTTCACCGAGCAGCTAGTTGCGCCATCTCTGTCTACTTTTGTCCTCCCCTATCCCACTTCTCTCTCCGAGGTGTCACTACCTCCCCTACAAGTCACCCTGACTCATTTCACTCTGTCATCTTATGAGCGGGCACTTCGTCTCCCAACATCTTTTCCTGTTTCAGGTTTGGCCAGACTTGGAGTGAAACCAAGGCTTTGCAATTCCTCCTGGAGAGCTTTTGCATCCTTTCACCCATTCGTGCTTCCTTCTACATCTCCTAGGGAGGCTCTCTTTGCTTGCCCTCTCTCATCTCCTTGGAACCTGCCTTTCTTCACTTTGCAGTCCACTCTTTCTTCTTCATGCTCCCGCTCTGATGCCCCTCTATCTTGCCTAGGTACGGCTCTCGCTCATCTTGACTCTCTCCGATCTCATGATCTGGACAGACGGCTCTGTTTCTTTACTTTTGGAAAAGGAGGCTCTGACGTACTTGCCAACTGCTCTCTATGTGGCACTAAGGACACTCTTTCCTTTTCAGCAGGCCCAGTATGTTCAAGTTTTTCCTTGATGACTTAATAGTTAGAAATGCAGATTCTATCCTGATAGCTGCAGGTTCAATTCTTTGAAATGCACCACTACTTATTTAGAGATGTAGCACGATAGTTAAATCTACATCCTCTCACTACATTTATTGATGCAGTTGAATAAGGAAAAATGATTTACTTTGCAAATGCAGTTAGTGGTAACTATAATTGATTAACCTTCAAAGTATAATAGGCTTACTAGTTCGCTAAAAACAATGTAAAATAAATGGCAGTATGGCATAGCATTAATTAAAACCTCTGCATCATAATATTTACAACCCTAACTTCTTTAGCCTTTAAATTGACATTGTTGCATTACAAAGTATTTTACTTCTTAGTTTTCTAACTTTCCCTAAACCAGTAACAAATCACAAAAATACATTTGAAGTAATTTTTTTTGTGTAACCGTGAAAACTGTTATTTTTTTAAATATATTTTTTATATTTCTGTCTTACCGTCAGGGCTGGGGAGTTGGGACTTCCGATTCCGGCTTCTATAGTTTTTGAGAACCGACTCCGATGTTTCTATTTTTTATAAGAAAAAAAATATATATTTTCATATAATTTTTTTATCTTTTTGCTTATTAACCAAAATAGTGTTTCATCACTGCCAAGTGAATCATCAGGCTAACTTCAAAGTCATAAATAACTTTGGAGTTAGCCTGATGATATATATAACTCCTCTAGTGCATAAATTAGTCTCAATTCCGACTCCACAGCCCTGCTTACCGTATCTATTTGCTGCTGGTACCTAAATTTGCGACTTCGTACTTTGAATGTTTAGTTTAATTCACCCATATAATTTTTTTATCATTTTGCTTGAGACTCAAAATTGGCAAACAATGTACCGTACCTATTTGCTGCTGGTATCTAAAATTGCGACTTCGTACTTTGAATGTTTAGTTTAATTCACACGTATAATTTTTTTATCATTTTGCTTGAGACTTAAAATTGGAAAACAAAGGTATGTACATGGTATAGTGCCTAAATAGCACTAACGGCTACCTTCGCTACTGCCAAGTAACACCACCTGCTACCTGCAATAAAGAAGATTCTTCCAAAACTACAAGTAAAAGCACAGTATAAAGATGCGCTATCTGCTTTCAATCTGAGAATATGCTACCTGATTGGATAAGCCCAATTAGGATTCTGACATGTTGGTAAACATTTGTGATTCAATTGGAATTTAACATCAGATTGATTCAGGCAGATTAGTCCTGATATTGATGTCCCGTCCAGCTGATACCGATAGACAAATAAAGATCTTCGATTTTTTATCTGTTTTGTTCTATCATTTCCTCTCTGGCCATGCAATGCTCCAATGTTGCCAATATGATATATAATTTCAGAATTGTGGAAGTCGGATAAGATCTTGCTCACAACACATTTCTAAAACGATGCTCTCAGACATTATTTGCAGTACTTATTTTGTAATTATCGAAAACGCGGTTTTATAACAAAGAGGTTTCAATTGAATTTTTCACAGTAATGTCAGACATGAAAAACTTTATAATCAGTGGGAATCTTGTTTTGGTATAGAAACCTAATTCATAGTTATCCTTACATCAGCTGCTATCATTTTTTGCAAGTCGTATTATCTCTATGAAAAACGTTTTTACTCATTGTATTTGTTGTAGCGGTCAGGGGTGGTTGCTACTTTGTCAACCAAAAGTTTTTTTTTTATAACAGCTTAAATGGCATAAATTTTTGGCTACTGCTGCTTTGGCTAATGAAACCTGAGTTCCTATCAAGTGTTTGCGATCGCTAGGCCGTGCGTATAGTTCAAGTAGCTTAGGGTAAAATTTAGTTGTTTTGTACCCCAAGTCTCCATACCAGGAAACAGATCACAATTAGTAGCGCATTGGGTTAAAGGGTAAAGAACGGTGTCTCCAAAGTAATGGAAGCACCGTTTTTTACCCTCCATCCCATTGACGGTTAAAATCTGTAAAAGCAAATTGAGCATAGCACTACAAACCCTTTTGTTTTAGTGGGGTATCAAAGTACAAAGAAGGAAAAGGTTAGCATTTTCGCTCTGGGCAAAAAATCAATCAAAATGGCAGTTCAAGGGACAAAATTTCGTTGATTTCTAAAAAATTATGTCACCACTTCTAAGGCAAAGTATTGTTTTACCCAAACTTTGCTTCCAAATATTATGCCACTAATATCATTTACTATAACAACTGTTTAATTTCTGGTCAATACAGGAATAGAGCAAGTTTAGGTTCCTCTTTGCCTCCTCCCCTCCGGAGGACGTCCATGGTTGAGCTACAACTGTTTAGGAAATATTTAGAAATGATATTTTATCGTCTTCAAAACTTGCATGCATGACTCATTGCATGTCGATAATATTTGAATGTCAAAAGAATCATTTAAACTTAGCTCCTTTAAGACGTGTGTCATCCCAACGTTGGGCACAGCCAAGGGGACATGAGGTGGGCTTGTTCCCCATAGCCGTAGAAGCACAAAATGATTTTGGGGCAAGGTCAATTTGCCCTAAATTTTCCAACGTTGCAAACCTAAACATTGCCCGATTTTTCTTAAAAATTGTCCAATTGTTTTGTAGAAAATTTCCCGAATTTTCTTAAATTGCCAAAATATTTGCATAGTTTATGAATTGGGGGCGTCCTCCTTTGTCTCCCCTTTCTCGTTTGCTACGTCTATGCTGTTCCCCCGTGCTTAAGTTGGCTATGGGCATGTTTCATAAACTTTCCAAAACAGTCATATACAGGGTGGGCCATAAATTTCGATACGTAGGTAAAATAAACATTCTATATTGGACAAGTTATTATTTTTACAATGTGCTCTACATAAATGTCATTGGTTTGAATACACATATCAATACGTATTTTCCACCGTTGGTGAACACGCATTAGCACAGTTAAAGTTATGCTTGTAATGGCATTGGTGGTCGCTCTTTGAAATGATTTATGTCCCGTATCTTAACCTGATACACCATGGCCTTCAAGTGCCCTTAAAGGTAAAAAGCAAGAAGTGAAAGATCAAGGAATCTCGGAGGCCACTCCACAGGACCACGCCGACCTATTCAAACCTCTAGATACTGATGATTTAAATATTGGCGTACTTGGAGACCAAAATGAGTTGGAGCTCCATCTTGCTGGAATGCTCCTATGTATCGAAACTTATGGCCCACCCTGTAGAATAATTGCTTTATTTTGTACAAAGTATAGAATTTTACTATAATCTGTAAATAAAAAATTACATTACAGGTAATGAATATACGTTGAAAATGGTTGAAAGCATTCAAATAAAAATAATAGCGTCTCTGGGTAGCTTAATGACTGATAGTTACTGATATTATACATCGAGTTCGAGTCATCATAGGCGCCACCTTAGATGTGCCGCACAAAAACTATAAATTGGTGGAGATTTGTCAAAACTAACGATTTCGATGGCATTTCATTGACACCACTAATTAGAAAACCAATTGTGCTTACAAAACCACCGTTTTGATTTACAGTGTGTGCTTAAGCTCCGGGTAGAGTGCACCGCCCAGTCACCTGCCTGCAACATAAAGTTAAGGATATTTCGTTGACATAAGTGTGTTTTGCTAGGATATAACGAGCAAACTTGGTGGTCTTTTGTCCAAACTACCCTCTTTTTGCAAAGTGCCAAACGCGAAAGCCCCCAATATCATCTTTAAAGGTTTTACTTATTGTTGCGTGACTAGAGAAACAATTTTTGGTTTACCTACTCTGAAGCGGATCCTCTTTAACTACTGCACCAGGTCGGTGGAGAAAGCAGCTATTTTTTCGCGGTCTTCCCTATAAGTAACCTGGAGAATAAAACGATATAAACCAAAATTATCAACCTAGAGCTTCCTTGCGAGGTCTTCCGTTTCAGGAGGCAAGTGTAGTGCACTTTTGTGAGCGCGCATGTCCTACAAGGCTGCTACTCGACGTTGAAAATTTAACAGCTGGCAAATTGAATATCATTTTCTAGCTGGTCTGTAAGCATTGAATTCTTGTCGTCTTAACTGCTCTTTGACAGAAACAACTTCCACTAGCTTGGTTTACCCAAAGCACGAATCATGGTCTTGCCCACACTTGTTTATTACTATAGGGTGCCAACTGTAAAGCACGTGGCAAAGTATAATTTTACAGAGCTTGGGACAAATCATGCAGCAGCGAAAACGTTTTTCTTTTACAAAAACAAATCATGCAGCAACGAAATTATTTTTTTTCCAAAGACAAATCATACAGCAACGAGAACGTTTTTCCTTTACAAAGACAAAGCATACAGCAACGAAAACGTTTTTCTTTTCCAAAGACGAGTCATACAGCAACTAAGCACTTTTTCCTTTCCAAAGACAAATCATACCGCAACAAAGCATTTTTTTATTCCAAAAACAAATCATACAGCAGCAAAGCATTTTTTCTTTTTCAAAGACAAATCATACCGCAACGAAAACGTTTTTTTTTTCCAAAGACGAATCATAGAGCAACGAAAACGTTTTTCCTTTCCTAAGACAAATCATACAGCAACAACGCATTTTTTCTTTCCCAAAGACAAATCATACAGCAACAACGCATTTTTTCTTTCCCAAAGACAAATCATACAGCAACAACGCATTTTTTCTTTCCCAAAGACAAATCATACAGCAACGAAAATGTTTTTCTTTTCCAAAGACAAATCATGCAGCAGCGAAGCAATTTTTTCTTTCCAAGGACATATATAGCAACGAAAACACGGTGAAGTGCGGTCTGTAAAATAGCGCTGTTTGCAAAATAGTGTTGCTTGCAAAATATATTCGGAAAGTGGTAATTCGAAAGCGACGAGTTACGATTTACATTAACATGTGCTGATTATTTAAAGGTAGGCTTAGGCTTTGTGTTGCTGTCACCGAAATCTTGCCGCTTATGAATTACCACGAAAATTTCCGAACATATTTTGCACGCAGCTTTATTTTATAGCCTTATTTTGCAGACACTTTACCATGTTTTCGCTGGTGTATGATTTCTCCTTAGAAAGAAAAAATGCTTTGTTAACGTATGATTTATCTTTGAAAAGGCAAAACGTTTTCGTTGCTCTATGATTTGTCTTTGAAATAAAAAAACGTTCCCGTTGCTGTATGATTTGTCCTTAGGAAGGAAAAACGTTTTCGTTGCTGCATGATTTGTCTTTAGAATAAAAAACGTTTTCGTTGCTCTATGATTTGTCTTTGGAAAAAAAAACGTTTTCGTTGCTGTATGGTTTGTCCCAAACTGCAAAATTATACTTTACCACGTATTTTACAGTTCGCACCCCCATATATTACAGCATAAACTAAACCAGTGACTCCCAACCATTTTAGGCGTGCGGCAATCTACTGAAAAGATAAACAGTTTGTGCCACTCTGTGGTATACTCATGGCAATTTTGCAAAGATCTTTTGTCAAACCTAATACGAGTTGCGAAATACACGCAATGTATTGTACAGCTTGTACTGAGCACGATTTATTCGTATGGTAGCGTGAAGTTTGTGCATGATTTTTTTGCCCAAATCTCAAATGTGCAATCTGTCGCTCGGGAAATGAAACTGTTGCCGCAAAATGATGCTTTAGCCCAGTGCCCACATACGAGGGATGTTTGAAAAGTAACGAGATTGTGTAAATAATTATTTTATTTGAGATGCCATGTAAAAATTACAAGTTGTCCCATTCAAAGTAATCTCCTTGAGCTCGAATGCACTTTTCTAATCTCTGCCGCCATGCTTCTATGCACTTCTGGAAAGATTCCATTGGGATCGCTCCTAGTTCCTTCGTTACGGCTGTTGTTATGGCTTTTGAGTCTTGAAAACGGGTTCCTCTAATGACTCTCTTGAGCTTAGGAAACAAGAAAAAATCACAGGGAGCCAGATTTGGCGAGTAGGGTGGTTGCTCCAGCACGGCAATGTTATTTTCTGCAAGAAATTGTCGTATGCTTGAGGCATTGTGAGCAGGAGCATTGTCATGATGAAGCAGCCATGACTTTGTCTCCCACAATTCTCTTCTTTTCTCCTTTACCGAACGCATCAAACGTCGCAAGACGTCTTTGTAAACATTCTGGTTAATGGTTTGGCCCTGTGCCAAGAATTCTAGATGAACAATTCCATGAACATCAAAGAAAACAATCAGCATCACCTTAATTTTGGACTTGAACAGCCTTGCTTTCTTGGGTCTTGGTGAGGATGCACTCTTCCATTCAAGGCTCTGCCGTTTGGTGAGTGGATCGTACTCGAAGATCCCCGACTCATCACTGGTAACAACTCTACTCAGCAGATCTGGTGTAATTTCAAGTTGTTTCAGGATGTCTTGACACACTTGCACACGATTTTCCTTTTGCCCATCTTTCAGCAACCTTGGTACCATTTTTGCACAAACCTTCCTGATCCCCAGATCTTGTGTGATGATCCTCCACACCCTCTCACTATTCATGTTCAACTCATCTGCTATCATTCTAACTGTAAGGCGGCGGTCACTGCGCACTTTTTCTCTCACACGCTCAACAATTTCGTTTGTTCTGCTTGTTGTTGGCCTTCCACTCCTAGGATCATCTTCCACATCCTCTCTTCCCTCTCTGAACCTCTTGTGCCACTCAAAAATCCGAGTTCTTGACATTGTAGCCTCTTCGTAAACTTCTTGGAGCGAATTGAATGTTTCAGTTGGAGTTTTTCCAAGTCGAACGAGAAACTTCAAGTTGATTCTTCGTTCAATGCTCATTATTTGTTAACAAAAAAAGAAAAAAATATTTACTAAATAAATTATCCCAAAACGAACTACAGTAAAGCACCTTTCAAGAAAAGCCTGTAAAAAAGCATATTGTTGTCACAGAATGCTGAAACTACATTTTTACAACCACAAGACATTGCGCCATCCTAAAAAACAAAGCTTTTATCACTGTTGCAAGTGTTGTTTGTGCAAAGCATACAGTCCCGATATTTTTCAAACACACCTCGTATATCACTTGAATGTGAAGGTATTCAGTGTAAAAACCCCTCCAAAAGTTTTTCAAGTGTGAAGTTCGCTGATTTTTAAAAAAAGAGCCTTTGTTTAAAAACTTTGCTTGTAAAAAGTTTGCGCATCCCTGCCGTACACACTTTCAAAGATAACCTACAGTCCGGGAAATTTTATAGACCTCTGTTTTGTAGTCTAAGCTATTTGGCGATATCGCCCCCTCGGCGGCGAAAAAGATACATTAGAAGGCAAATACTCGATTTGGGCGATACCGCATTCTTGAAGTTTAAATTGTCGTAAAACTTGTTTGTTTATCTGCTTGTTGTAATCGAACTGCGTAGTTACTTGCGTAAAATCTATGAATAACCTGGTTCAATTGTGATGTATTAAGAACGAATGCTCTTACAAGTTGTAAAACTTGCTGGAATCCTCGTTATTAGTAGCGCAAATTTTTCTAGTAATGAGTCAGGCTAGTTAATGAGTTTGAGTTCAGCTTAATTGAAAGTTAATTTAGTTCAGCCATAGACACTATGTCACAGACTAAAACTTGTCGTTACGTAAACTGCAAGTTTACTCCTCTAATAATCTAAAAAAATTTTTTCATTAATACTTCATTTCGATTGGTTTGTGACAAACCCGGGTAACCAAATCCGACATTTTTACATTGATTCACCGTACCAGTCGTTAAATCAGTGTAAAAATGTCGGATTTGGAGCGTGTTCTTTCCACAGCTAGGGTCCTTATCGTGGATAGTGCCGTTGGTGCCCAAGGTTATGGGAAAGTCAAGTGGCGCTTGTGCAAAAGACACTATTTTATATGCGCAGAGTGTAATGCCAATTTATATGTACGTTACTAATCTTCATTTAAGTTTTCAAAGTTTACAGTTCCTGAATATATGTCCTCACCATCAAGAAAGTTGCAAAAAATCCAGAAGATCAAGAAAGTGAAAGTGCTTCAATACAACTGCATTTATTTAAAATTTGGGTTTACAACAGCTCCACATAAGGCTACCCGTCCAATGTGCCTTGTGTGTGGTTCTATCTTCTCTAAGGAGGCAATGAAGCCGAGTCGACTGTAAGACCACGTTCACAAAATGCATCCAAACAAAATTGGCAGTGACTTCAACAAGCTTCGAGACGAAAAAGCAAAATAAACTACAATTCGATCTTTTTTTAGACAGGCTGACGAGCGACGGGAATATGGCTTCATACAATACATCAAAGCTAATTGCAAACACGGCAAAGCCACACACTATTGGTGAAGACCTTGTGTTGCCAGCCGTAAAAGAAATAATTGAAACAGTTTTGCAACAGAATGCTTCCTTAACTTTGCGTACTGTGCCCCTAAGCAATGATACAGTTCAGCGACGCATTGATGAAATGAGCTCTGATGTATTAAAACAACTTGATGAAATCCTGTTCGTATCCAAACATTCACTGCAATTTAGACGAATCCACCTTAAGTGATAACGAATCACTAATGCTGGGATATGTGCGATTTATATATAACATGCAGGCTCGAGAAAAAATAATTTGCAATCAGTCTTCCTGCTAATACTTGGGCAACAACTGTCTTTAATGCAGAGGAGAAATTTTATGAGAAAAAGGAGGTACCAATGCAAAATATACTGCAATGTGCAACAGACCGTGCTGTGACAATGGTTGAGAAGCATCAAGGATATATCGCATTAATGAAAAGGAAAATATCTGGACTCATTGCAATTTACTGCGTTATCCACCGGCAGCATTTGGTCGCCCGTAATCTCAGTGCTGAACTGCAAAACTCATTGCATATTTATGATAAAACACATCAACAAAATAAAAGCTCATTCTCTTAATGATAGTGTTTTATTATATACCGCAGTACGCTTGCTTTCAAAAGGTGTTTGTATGACTCGCTTTTACTCCCTTTACGATTCAGTGATCGAATTCCTTTCCGGCATCGATTGTCAATTGGCCGAAGCGGTGAAATTATTAAAAAATAATATCGCTTTTTCGGCAAATATTTTCACTTTCCTGAATGAAGTCAACAAAAAATTTCAGGGTAAAATGATCACGCTTATCTGGTGCAAAAGTGTAATAACATTATTTATATCGAAACTTTCCATGTACAAAGAAAATATGGGGTGAAACATTCTTCTCTCAATTTCCAAATCTCTGTGGGAATAATGTTACAGGAAATGAACGATTGAAATACTGTTCACATTTACATAGCCTATTGGAAGATATGCTAATTCGCTCTGCAGATCTCGTTGACCTCAATATCCCATGCTGGGTAATTCAACCATTTTCTGCTGATCCTGCAGACCTAAAATTTGAACTTCAAGATGAGTTCATTGACTTGCAAAATGATGACGAATCCAAAATGAACTTTAACTGTTTCGCTTCCGCAATCATCAATTGATGATCTCGTGTTTTCAGTGTTTATCTCAAATTTTTTCGAATTGAGTTACCAAATTAGTTTACTAAAAAATAGCTTTGTAACGTTATTTCTTATCCGATTTTTATAAAAATTTCAAAATATCACCCTTAATTCCTCACGCATCTGAAGATGTAAAATTTGTGCCCTAATTCTTAGATTTTATCCAAAATGGGTTAAAAAGACCAAGAGCCTAGTTGCAGACGACAAAAATTGCCAAACTTTCAGCAAGAGCCAACTACCTTAAAATCAAATTGAGATTGCATGTTTACCACAAAACCAAAGACTTTATCATTAACACAGTCCAAAAACTACGGCACTCTTTTGTGGCATCATTTGACAAAATTTCAAGCAAGTAACAAAAAAATTTACTTATTAAAATATTCAAATTTATTAGGGTCTCTAAACCCCTCAAAAAATTTTGTATGGTAAGTAGAAATACGTAGATATAGTTTTCAAAAAAGTATTATCTAGCGACCATTTTTCCTTTTATGATGATTGATTATGACAAATTATGACAGTTTTCGCACTGCCACCTGACGGACATTTTTTCTCTTTTCACGTGGTAGCGAAAGAGTTAAAGAAGATAGGTATGATATATTTTGTTCCAAGGCATCTGGCAAATACCCGCTAAAAGCATGGGTTCTCTCATTTTCGACGTCTTATTTGTTTGAAAAAGGGTTTTCAGCCGTGACACTATTTCTATTAAACCAAAGAAATTGTCTTTCCGTCAGCAAACGGGGTGATTTACGATTGTACCTAACCGAAATGTCTCCAAATATTAAAAAGCTCATCCATCTCAATAAAGAAACACCATTTACTATGATTCGTCAACTTGTTTAAGTATTTATAATAAATTTTTGTAACATTACGTCTTTTTTGATTGCTGCGGAGAGGGGGGCGATAATGATATATAGAGTGCTGTAAGGGGGCAACGGTTACATAAAGTTTGGGAACCACTGGTCTAAGCAATTCAATATATCTGACTAACCGGCTCTTCTAAAATTGGCCGCCAGGGCTCCATTAGTATTGTCGTGATTGAAAATATCGGTTCAACCGGCTTAGGCCGCTGCACCCAATAAGTACACCTTTGTGCAAAGTAATTTAAACGAACCTCCAAAATTTTATATTTCGTCGTTTCCTAGCTGAAATGATTATAAACCGACTTCATATGTTGACTGTTTTTGAGAAAATGTTTATTAAATTAATTTTTAATAAAATAAAATTTTGATGTCGTGATAACTCCGTTTATGACATTATCATTGTTTAAACAGAATTTGTAGCTAAGTTAGAATAATATACAGTTGTTTTCAAAGATGGATTTTAGCCTCAGAAAGCGTGCTAGTGTCTTAACTTTATGTGAAAAGACCCACAAGAAGATAGCAAAGATTGTGGGTGTCAGTATATCTACCATAAGTCGTGTTGTGAAAATGAAGAAAGAAACGGGGTCTGTTACCCCAAAACGCAAAGACAAATGTGGTCGTAAGAGGAAAACGACTCCCAGAAATGATGCCTATCTACTACGGGAAAGTGTGAAAGATCCAAGAAAAACAAGTGACGCAATAAAAACTACTCTGGGGAAAAAAGGAATAGAAATAAGCTCCTCAACAGTTCGTAGGCCCCTTTTGGAGGTTTAGAGAAAAGCATACTGTCCTGTTAAAAGTAGCTCCTTGCAAAAACTATGAAGACAAAACGCTACAAATGGGGACTCAAAATACAAAAATCGGACCAAAGAAGACTGAAGGCTCGTAATTTACAGCGATGAAACTCTTGTTTGTCCAGGGACAAAGAAATCGGTATGGTCGAAGATCACAAAACGAAAAGATTCGCAATGCTCACATTGACTAGCGCATAAAACATTCTGAAGAGAGATGTTTTGGGGATGTTTCAGTTATTATGGCATTGGTAGCTTGCACTTAGTTGAAGGTATGATGTGGTCCCCGCCACTTATTGAAGTGGTCCAACGAAGAGTCATTCCAGAGATAAGCCGATTGTTTCCAGATGGGTCTGGTGTGTTTAAACAAGATTTAACCCCATGCCACACATCAAAGCAAGTCAAAAAATTTATGAATAAAAATCACATCAAATCGCTAAAGTGGCCGGGAAACTCTCCCGATCTAAACCCAATTGAAAATTTTTGGTCTATTTGCAAGCAAAGACTTCGTAAAATGGACTGTACCTTGAAGGAAAAGCTGTTTCAGGCTCTAATTCAAGTGTGGTACAAGGAGCCCCAAATCTTCAAAGATTGTTTAAAATTGGTCGACTCAATGCCCAAACGCATCAAAATGCTTCTAAATAATCGCGGTGGTCATATTGTGTCCTAATATGTGAATTAAAGCAGTCGTTAAATAAAATATTTAAATAAAACTAAATTTTTGATGCTTTTGATGGCTGTTTCAATTAATTTGCACAAGGGTGTAGTTGTGAGAACATTAATGATTAGTTTTGATATAGTCAATTCTTGTTCAAGTTCAAAAGCACCGTTTTTTTTGAAAGTGGATACAGTCAAAAATCGTTTTGGGGGAGGTAAACGGGGGTTACGCAGGGCGCTATAATTTCCTCGTTATTTCTTTTCTGCTTTTTATGAGAGGGTAGCACCAAAGTAGTTGCTGTATTTACCAATGCAAATTAATATATTAAATTGTAGGCCTACTTGTATAATCGAGGCCACCAGGCTGCGCTTATGTTGCAATGCTCCTGGCTTAACCCATTAATGACCACTATCAGAAACACTAGTCACTTTCTTGTAAGTTTTTTGTAATTGGTTAATGTTTACTTAATTAAGAAAAAAATTTTACCACCCGCTTGTGGTTGCGTAGGAACGCGTTGTTTCACTAGAGAAACAATGGTCCAATACGGGTTCAAAGCTGCTGCCGATTTAGTGAAGCGGTTGCAGATTAGTAAGGCTAGAGGTGGTTTACCTGTATTGGTTTACAGTACGAAACTATTAGCAGGACATCTGTGCAGCAATGCACAATCCTGTCGATAAAGATAAAAACAAACATAGTTACAGAATGCATTTGATATAAAAGCTTCATTACTGAGTACCAGTGTTTTATTTTTCTCTGAATACCCCTGCGCGAAATATATCTTTTTCGAAACAATTTCTTCGAATTGATAGCGAATTATTTTTCTGTTAAAGAAGACCAGTAACCAGTTACACAGAAGATATTTAACTTTGCAGGAAGCAGTTGACGACGTTTTAGGGTCAACAGGAAGTGAAGACAAAGATATTGTTATTTTGCCACCAGCGCAAGGTGATGCTTATGCTATTTATGTAGAGGAAGATGATGTAGATGAGTGCCAAAAAATGATTTGCTTCCAAACAATGTGGCAGGAACATGTTTTGAAAAGAGCTCGACTTTTCATCCATCTTTGGATAATTGTACCAGGGTGACGTTTTGGTTCACCTTATGCTGGACTTGTATAGATCTAGCCGACGTCGCCCGGCAGGGGCCCTCCATCAGTAATGACGGGGTTTAGCATTTCGGTTCAACCGGCTGCGCCGGCTTCACGCATGGGGCTTTTGTGTGAGCAGTAGCGAAAAGTGAAATGATTTTTATGCACTTTCAAAATTCTTGCACACGAAATTGTGATCATCATATTCTCTTAATTATAACTGGCAATGCTCACAAAGAATCTTGCTACAAATTATGGTTAATACTTAATAAAGAAGGGATTGAGTAGCGGCGAAATGGTGGTTACTTTCACAATTACATGAATAAACTTATTTAGTGGTAAGTCTACTTTGCAATATGGTGCTGCCCCTTTCCTATGTATATTTGCCGGCTGTTTATAATTGTGGTATTAAGTTGTTTCGGCTGCGCTATTTGTCTTATTTCCGGCATAGCGGCAATAGCTTCCCCAAAATCATTCATCATACTTTAGTAGGCGCACATCACGCCGAGTTATTTTCAAACAAAATGCTTAGAAATATTTCAGATAGGTCTCTTTTTGTTGAAAAGGAGCATGAAGTGACATGAAGGCTGAAATGGGTGCTTTCAACCACTTTCGTGCAAGTAATAAAAAGGTCTTGTGTATTAAAATTTGTTTAGTTTACAGACAATGCAATTGCAATGTAACTGTGAGTCAGCTAAGAGTTAAGCAAAGCGTAGCTCTATAAAACTATTACCAAGCAAAATAGAAAACATTTTTCTCCTAAGGTACATTATCCGTGCCGATTTAAAAGGTATCAGTTAATGCAGCTGCTCCAGCTTCACAGCACAAACATTTATGAGAGCAACAACGAAATGATTTAGTAATATTACCTTTTTCCTATTAATATTTGTGGTATTAAGATTTTTGCCTGCGCTATTTGCTTTAATTCGGCCATAGCATGAAAAGGGCTATGGCTTTCTGTTAAGTCATATAACCTATTGCAATAGGTGCCTATTACGCTCTTTTCAAACAAAAGCATTCACTCTTAATCCAGTGCTACAGATTGATGCTATTATTGTTTAATTTTGATCTTAAATTTGTGACTATTACATTTAACTTTGCCCCTAATCCAGACCTCCCTACTTCTAAATGGAGATTAGTGTTTTGTACCGATATCCTTGCAATTACAAATATCAGTAATGGGCTTTACCATTTATGTTTGCTATCAAAATGATATGAATAATTTTGCTGCCTACTGCTGTTCTGACTATGTAGTGGCAAGCATTGCGATGGCATTTAACATTATGACCTTACAATGCGTTTTGAGCCATTATTATTGGGATCACTACTTACCACTTTTTCGTTATTGTAGGCAAATTGATATGAACTAACGTCTCTGATTGCGTGCATATTTCTTGGCCCTGACATAGACGCCGCCATGCAAAGAGCAAACTAATTCGAAATGAAGCACTCACAGTTGAGTTATAGCAGTAGCGGGGGCCCCCATTAATAATGTGGAGCTTAAGAATATTAAATCAGCTGGCTGCTGTAGCAGCCTTGCCCAATTGCAAAGGAAATTGCTTCAACATTTAGATCATATGTAGCTCGACACATATTGAAATACATTTTGCTGCAAACCATAAGAAAGGGCCATCTTTACTCTCTCATCTTTTTCTTGGTTAATCAACAAGTGTTTTGCTTGGAGTAGGCTAGATATTAAAATTTGTAGACTTCATTTTTCGATCAATCTTTTTGAATGTTTTGATGGATAATGCCAAAGATCTGTGCTATCAAGAAAAACAAAGCCAAGATGTAGTAAAGGACTTAGTTTTCCTAGGAATTGGAATTTTGTGAAATGTAGGCAACAAAATTTTGCGTTTTTTTTTAACCGGTAGACTACATTTCATAAACAGTTACAGATTTCAGTCTTTTAAGAATATTTTTGAAAACGTCAACAGATAATGCAAAACAGTCATGGTTATGAAGAAAAGTAGTCAAAATGTGCCAAAGAACTAACTTTGGTTTAACAATTGGAAGTTTGTTAGGTTAAGTAGGATAATTGTTCAACTAAAAATAAAACATGGTGTATGGCAACCAATTTTTGATCACACATTAGAAACTAATCCTTAACCTTATGTGATTGAAATCAGATATTGCTGGAAAGTAAATTTCCTAATCTCTCAAAGGACAGTAATTGTTAGTACCTCACTATAACGTTGTTGTATTAAAGCAGGGGTTTCCAACCTGTGGTACGCGTACCACTGGTGGTGCGCGGAAGCTTTCCAAGTGTTACGCCAGATGTTTTCCAAAAACGCAAAAAAGTATTTGTTTTCATGGAAACTCCCACACAGAAAAATGTAGTACAGTTTCACCTGGTTAGGACCCTGTTACGCCGGATACCGGTTAACTCGGACCATAACCGAGAAAAAAATGGAAAAACATTCCAAGATTGAGTAGAAAACTGTTTGAAAATTTAAAAAATGTTTGGCCTAAAGCGGATCGTAGCAGCAGTTTTCTTCGACAGCAATATGAGGTAGTACTTTGTTTTTTACTCACTAGTTTAGTTAAAAATACCGTTATTATGTAGGCTATTTTGTTTTAGTACATTTACCTTTACAACTAGGGCCCGCTAAAGTCAATAAAGTCAAAATTTTTTCAGGACCTTGTTGCATGATCAAACGTGTACTAACGTTCGTTTCAGGTGTTCAGGAGTCTGTTTTGGTAGATTTTATAAGTCAAAATTTTGCATAAAGTCAAAACTTGTCAGAATTATCTTCATCAAAAATTTCCTTACATAAACGAACAAATTTATATTTTTTTCAATTTTTGAGCTGCTATTAAAATTTTATGCGCAGTTTTATTTGATTTTAAACTTCTCAAATAGTTGCAGTGGTAAAAATGTGTGCGGTAATTGAGAAGAAAATAGCACTGATTATGCATGAAATCGTCATTGTTGATGCATAAACACATAATTGTTAGACAATTAATCTATTCCTATAAAACCTTGCGCTCTTTACACGCGGTCTTTGTAAGTCGTAGCTTGCAAAGCAAAGAATGCCTAAACAAGCCGAATCTTCTACAGCGAAAGTTAGGCAAATTTGCCAGGAATATCCGGATGAGTTTTCGGCAACTTCTGCCCGCGACTTGCGATGCAACCTTTGCGACGTGTTGGCCAAATGCGACAAAAAGTTTTTTGTGGAAAGCCACCGTAAAAGTAAGCAACACCAAAGAAAATCTCAAAGTAAGCAAACCTTTTTACAACTCGATCAAATAAACTTCAAGGAACAGGTTGTCTCTTCATTCTTAGCTGCAGATATCCTACTTCATAAACTGAACCATCCTTCTTTAAAGTCTCTGTTTGCTACAATGGGAAAACTATTGCCTTCGGAGACTGCAGTCCGGGCATGTGTTGCTAAATTAGCATCCCAAAAAAAAGGACGAATTCAAGAATTACTTCGTGACAAAAAAATTTTTTTAATAGTGGATGAAGCAGGGATTGCTAAACAAAAGTATATTAGTGTGCTTGTGGGCAGCTTAGATGCCCCAAATCAGACATTCCTCGTTGATTGCCATCCACTTGACAGCGGTAGCAATGTTAATAGCAGTATTATTCTGCACACTGTGGATGACATATTGCGACAACTTGAAACAAAACGCAAGAATTTTTCATTGTTCTTGACTGATGCTGCTCGGTAGATGCCTTTGGCTGGAAAGACATTAAAGGAATTACACCCTTGTTTGATACATGTCACCTGCGTTGCGCACTTACTACATAACTGCGCTATGTGTGTGCGTGCTCATTTTAAAAATATTGATGAAGTGATAGCAACGATCAAGGCAGCAACAACCAAGAACAAAGATTGCAAGAAAGATTTTCATGATACTGGTCTGCCATCTCCTCCTGACCCTGTAATTACAAGATGGGCAACTTGGCTTAGAGCTGCCTTATATTACAGTGAGAACCTTCCAGCTGTTCGTGCCATTGTCAACAATTGGAGAAGCAGAGCAAAAGACGCTATCAATGTGGAAGATTTGGTGTCGGACTTGGTTAAAATAAATCAATACCGGACTCTAGCAGCCAACGTAGAGTTCTTAGAAGGAAGTGCCTGCACGATAACCGAAGCATACGGACTGCTGAAGAATATGCAATTCGATGATGATCCGTGCGCAATTAAAAATTACATTAAAAAACGACTATCCAACTCTGATTTAGAAACAATAATGAACTGTACCAACTTGACAATTGACCCAACACGGTACGCACTATTGCAAAAAGCCCAGCCAACCTCTGCTGCTGTTGAGAGGTCGTTTTCTATGCTCAGTAAATTACTGAGAAAAGACAGAAATTTTGATGTTAAGAACGTAAAATAATATATAATGCTGTATTACAATAAAAAGTCCTGGTAATTATACTGTGTGGCTTTTTCGTTGAAAACATCATAGACAGACTGTTAATGTACAGTACAGTTGCGATAAGAACGCATTTTTTGTATTACACGCTAATTGATACCGGTACACACAATGGCTCGTTATCCTAGGTTTTGACGTCATGCGTCGCTTTGTTGCATTAGCTTAAAGACTAAGTGATTGAGAAAATGTTTAAAGTAGGCTACCTTCTTCTGTAAAACTTATGTAAATTGCGGATTATAAAACATTTTTAATCAAAAAAGTGCAACAAGACATAAATAACAGGCGAAAGCGGTTAGGTCAAAATAAAGTCAAAATTTTGCTGAAGTAAAGTCAAAAATATATTTTTTTTAGGTCAAAAAATGGCCACATGTATAACATGTAAAGCCCAACATAGCCGTTGTCAGGTGATTTACTTGAATTAACAAAAATGAATAAATATATAAATAAATAAATCTGCTTTTTTACATGTTATGAAGGTAAATGTAGTAAAACAAAATAGCTTATATAATAACGACACTTTCAACTAAACTTCGTTACCCTAAGCATGTTTATATGCTATGGCCTATAGGCCGTCAATTAAGTCGGACACCCTTCTCCCTCCCCCCAGCTGTCCGAGTTAAGCGAGGTGAAACTAATTTGAATTTGGTTTCAGTTCATTTTCTTTTGCTTCTCAACTGTAATAAATGTAAATTTGTACATATTGTATAATGTTGCACAATGTTACGTGGGCTAGCTAGCTTGCTTGGTGCTTCTTTTTCTTTCTGTAGCGTATCGGCAGCAGCAGCAAGCTGCAACACAATCAATATATTCTAGCTAGCGTGTTAAACAATATTTCCAGTAACGAGCTCACGACTGGTTAAAACTTATTATGATCTAGCAGACGGGGGAAGAACTGATCCATACAGATGTTTTAGCAAGAAATGTGATTGGCTTATAGCTTAAGAACCTTCTCGAAAGTTTTTTCGTCAGTATAAATACGGTCGCTTGTGCATATTTTTGTTTATTCGCACGTGGGAGTTTTTTCAGTGATAGACTGATAGAAGCTTTGTGAATTTTGAAATAAAATTCTGCTGTCCTAGCTAGCTATATTTTATCTGCTGTTCTACCTGACTATATTTTTCTTTGCTGTTGAAATCTGGTTGTTTTATGACTTTACTTGTATTACATTCGTATGCAACTTGCATTATATTTGTGTATATGTCTGTTAACCTTTGTGCACAGTTCTTTTATGGACAAAACTAATCGTCAAAATTCGGTGGTACGCTGCTACAGAATAACTCCATAAGTGGTCCTCAGCAACAAAAATGTCTGAAACCTCTGTATTAAAGCTACCTCTTTTTATTGAGCTTACCACCTTTTAGGAGGGGTAAAAAGTTACACCCATGTCTAAAAGTTCAGTTTTTTGACTTGAAAAACTAATATTAATTGTACATATTATACACTATCGGAATCGCCTTGAAATAACCTTTAATTTGTTAAATAAAGTTTGAAAATCGGTTGAGAAATGAGGTCACAAATCAGTTTTTTAGTTAACTAATTTTGCAAAAAGGTTGCAATTTTAAAAAACATCTTCATATTATGATCTGCGATAGCCAAAAATTTGTGTTGATTGTACGGCGCATATTATGACATCATAGAGCCAGTTTTAAGCGCGCAAGCGAAACAGAGAATAAAAATGCTAATATGGCTTAAAGTTTTTTAAAAAAGAAGTGCTCGTAGCATTGCCAAATAAGCAATAATTGTTGTAGAATTGTTTTTATCTAAAGAACCTTATTAATATCTCGTGAAAAAAAGTTTAATCGCGTTTGTGCGATGAGTACTTTTTGAGAAAGAACCAAAAAACAAATTGGGCAACAAATCGTTGATTGTGACGTCATTTTAGACCCCAAACAAATGAAAGTTTTTGTAATGTGGTAAGTCGAAAGCCGGTGTTTCGTTTGAGCAAAAACGATTGTCCTCTGACAAGTAATACAAATTAAAAAAATTTTTTTGATTATGACGTCATGAAGACCTCACCAATCGCCTTATGACACTCAGCACGGGGTGGTGATCAATCGTGCCGAGTTTGATGCTTGTACCTCAAGCAGTTTGGGAGGAGTTAAAACAGACAGAATTGCACTTTATATTTTAGATTTAATAAATTTTGATGCGTTTTGTTCTCTTTTTAAGTCACCCTAGGTGTTAAGGTCGCTGGAGCCAGTCACACGTAAACGTTTTGTCGGTTTTGTTAGAACATATGTTGTGTTTAGACTCGCTTAGGAGCCAGGTGCTGTTGTCACAGTGCATTCCGATCGCAAGCAATGCCACCTAGCTGACAGAATCGCCATAAAATGTCTTTGATGTGAACGCTCTGTTTTGTCACCATAAATGGCGCTTTAAATTAGTCGACCGCGTTACTGACACTATCGGGTAATCCGATTCCTCGTGGCCTTATCGTAGTTTCCATATCGTTAATATTGCTACGAGCAGTTCGCCATTAATGATTTTAAAAAAAGTTGTTTAGCAAATATTTTCGACGTTACATTTCGCCCACTTTAGGGTCTGTACATGCACACAGTTTGTTACATTGCTTAACTTTCTGACACAAAATAGACAAAATGGAAACGGTGAAAACATTTTTAGTATCTTTCTGATTATGTAGAATTCTGTCTAAAAAGCAATGTGAAATATGCATTAACTATACCCTAGATCCTAAGAAAGACAAAACATGACACCAAAAACGTTCGACAAGTTTTGTTTTTGGAATGGTAAGCGGTGTGTTGCTACTGGCAATAGTAACGATGCGGAAACTCAAAGTCACCTCTACTGAAATTATATCGCTGTAATGTCGATAAAATGTCATTACTACAGTTGTGGGCGTTTAAGAGCGTTGAAATATATCCAATTCATTTTGAGATAACCGTGACGCAAGCATTCTCTTTTTGAAGATATCTGTTGACCAGTTACCACGTCATTCGGAATGTGCTCGAAAATAAGAGAGCATTAAGAATCGGCGACGCTATTGTTTGGGGTAGAACGCTGTTCAAGCTGACAATGGTCGTGAGTTCAAACCTCACAATTGCTTCGTCGTTGTGTCCTTGAGAAAGCCATTTCACGGATATTTTTTTGCTTGGTTTCACTGTTATGGTGTATATGCTGTGCGCCCGGAGCGCTGGCCTGGCCGATCTGAACTCCAAACAGGTTTCCCGTGACTAGAACCCAAATACTCCATGACTACTGATCTTATTTAGAAATATCTTCATGAGTCCCGGCACAAGCACGCGATGATGAGGAATCGCGGAAACGGGGGAAGGTTCGACACCGGTTCCGCCAACCCGTCAAAGGTAACTGATATATCGCTCCTTAATGCCTTCATTGACATGCCGTCACAATATATGCAAACTCCGTACTAATGCGCTTTGTGACGTCTTGGCTAAGATGGGCCGTTGAGGTGGCCGATAACTCCGATTGACGCTCAGTATTTTCCGTACGACTCGAACTTGCATCATGGTGTTGCTTTGTTGCTGCAGGCTGAAGTTGGAAGAACGAACGTACCCGGTCCAAAAACAGACTGCATGACTGTCTACCCAGAAAGTCCTGATAACGTTTTTTCTGCAATGAATCACGTGCTCACTCCTCCCACAACATATCCCCTCGCTTCAGTGTCTTCTTCCCTCTACAATACGTGATAGTGGTTACTTCCTCACGTTTTGAGTTTGTATTTTTGTAAGCAATTATTTTTATGATCGGGAGCGCTTCGCAGTGGCTACCTGGTGGACGGAGAGCTTAATCTAGTGCCGCATTGTTTTATTGCTTTATTATGTCATTTGTATAAAGTGCTTGAAGGTACGTCGTGTAGTCAAACAAAATGTGTTACTGCCCCGTAAACACAGCTTTCCGTTTCGTTTTAAGTGAAATTAGAAACTCGTTTAGAAATTCTGAAGTATTCTGGCACATTTTGTTTCTTTGCAAACATTTATAGCCAGGGTTACCTTCTGTGTAGACCATAATATAAGCACGCTATGAAGAATTGGGTGTTTTCGATGTAAATGGAAGATTTTTATCTCAAATTTAAGGCAAAAAAACTTTTTAAGGTTCACGTTGAAAAAGTCTTGATCGCACCGATATTTACCTCACATTGCACATGAAAACGTATTTTTTTATTTGGGGGTCTACATTTAATTTTGATGAGTAAAAGTCTCAGACAAATTAAGCATACATTTCCAAAATATGCACGTTTTTTAGAAATAGAACGAAATGGCAACCCTGGCTATAGCCCTCAAAACGTATAGAAGTGAATTCTTGTGAAGTATTGACACTTACAGAGGAGCTAAAGAACAAACTCTTATGAATGTCAAAGCATTAGATATAAGTTGAAATAAGCCTTTTTGATTTGTCGGTCATACGGCACTTCAATATACAATTTGAAACAAAGCCTTGTTAGGCGAGACCTGTTTTATGTGAGCAGGAGTTGGTTTACCCGCTCGGATCGCTATTGCTGTTTATTCATACCGTCAGCCACTTATTAGCGCTATCCATTAGTTCGACCCATGACCACCAAGTGACCCATTGCGCAGTCTTTAATTGCAGCATGTATAGGACCTAGGCTACTTCAATAATGACTGGAAGAAGGCGTGGGCCACCAAAGATGACAGGGAGAAGGCTCGTAGAAGAGTAGATTAAATTGATGTAGGAAAAATCTATTGACAGAATGAAGTGGTTCAATGCTGTTTTATGAACTTTCAAAAAAACGTGAGGTAATTCCGGCCACCTCCGTTAACGGAGACGAACAAAATCTGATTGGAATTGCCATATATTACGAGCTGACCAACAGCCACAGATGTGTGCGCCACCTAAAGCTTTGGCCAAACAGTTCTTTGCCAAAGCCATATTAAATCGCCATTCTAGGGTTTTCAGGAAAGAGGGTTGAGGGTTCAGAATTGACAAGTAATTAAACAGAAAGCTATTTTCAAAGTGTTGCTGGGTTTTGGAAGTGGCTTGATTGTAAATGCAAGTTTTACGTCATACCGTCACATTAGTTTGCGAAATTCATACTTTTTGCCCTAATCTATCTTGTTCACGTTTTGATGAGATCAGCATCAAGATCTCCTACTGTAAAATGAACTGCAATTTGTCCACCGCTGATTTTGCAGAAAAAGGAGAAATATTCTGAACGAGAATAAAACTCAATTGTTCATGGGGTTGGCCCATGCTATATAAAATTTCAAAAATAACTATATTCTAACAGTTTAGTTGGGCAGGCCAGGAAAGTCCGGACTTTAAAATCGTTACCGTGACAACGAGATATGGGAAAGACAGATTACGTGAACTTTTCCATTTGAAATTCAGAACTTCATTAAAGAAGTAAAAGGTACGGCACTAAAACCGGATTGTTTTTTTTTTCTTATTTTTGACACACATTTGATTTTGTTCTTTAGTGCTTGTTTCGTAAACTTTTGGAAGAGTTTTCAGCGTGTGTTCTGGCTTACTTTAAAGTAAATGTTATTTCTTTGCTGTTTGATGACGTAATTATGACAAGGTAAATTCATAGGCATAGCCAGGGGGTGGGCATGGCCCCTCCTGAATTTTAAGTCAAATTACAATACAGTATTAAAAAAAATAAAAACAATTTTTTGCGCCTTTGCAGGTTGACTTTTAGCAAGGGGGTGGGTCGGACATGACTTTTAAAGTTTTTAAACTTTCAAATGTTATCAAACAAGATGTGTGCGTTTTACACACTAAATATCGCCGAAGTTTTTCTTCTATGTCGCAGTCGAGTGATGAATTAATAATCCAAGTTATGGTAATTGCAAGAAATAAGCGTCTCGCTGAGCGCTTTCTTGTGTTATTGCGATGCGGACTATTAAAAAGACGTCGCTTCTTTAATCAGAACGCTCAAACAACCAATGGGAGTGGTTTCCTTGAAATTCTTTAAATAGTGCGTTATACGTCACAATTGAAGTTGAACTATTAAAGCCGTTTTTGATAAACCTTCATTAGATCAGTGAAATCGCATTCGCACTTTCTCAGTTTTGTACAGCAATTTTTATAGTAGCGACGAGCGTAGTTCACGAAAGGCAAAGTGCCGTTATAAGTAAATCACCTCGCATTAAAAGTTGCAAAATTTGGCCCCCTCTCAATTTTTTTCTGGCTACGCCCTTGGGTAGATTCAACATATCATGCCGTATTTATATTATAGGGCAGGGGTTCTCAATCTTTATTTTCTCATTGACCCCTTAGAAAATTTCAAAAGTAAAATTAACCCCCAAAATTTTTTTTTATATCTGCACTTCTACAAATGCCTATCGTAATAGGTTGCAAGGTGTTTAAGAGAAGCTATAGAACGGGTAGCCTGATCGGCTGAAAAAATGAATACCTATGTTCCAAAGCTAAAAATCTTTAAAGCAACCGTTCAAATTTATGTTGATTCCAGGATGAGTTCTTGAAGTCGCCCGTCACTTACGTCGGGGTAAGAAGCGGTTTACTGACTTCTAACAGGAACTGCAACGAATGTTACAAAAGTAGCTAAAGAATTTGAAATACCAAAACAAACCTTGCAGTCAATATTGAAAAATAAGCAGAAAATGATCTCTAAATATAAAGTTGGACCTAACAGCAAAGTGAAAACATAAGTTACATGCTGTGCACGAGCCTTAAATAAAATGGTTTAAGCGTGTAAGAGATCAAAAAATTCCAGTCAGCGAAGAAATGTTGCTGTTTAAGACCAAAGAATTTGCGCGAGCTTGTGTCTATAATGATACGGACGCATTGGACGTAAACTAGGTGAAGATGGAAAGCCAGAGAAAAAATTGCATGCAAAAAGTAACATGTGTAGTGGATTGCTCCCCTACATATTATTACCAACTTCATGATAACAACAATTAGTGGCAACATTGCTAGAAAATGTGCTTTGCCTGGTAGTAAAATAGCTTGAGCTTTTACTTTTCCGTGTTGCAGGTTACGCAAGTTCGTATATTACATTGATAAAACTTTTATCTTGGCTATCATTTAGAATTCAGGAACAAGTTGGAAATAAGGAAGAATCAACTTGAAAATTGTCAGAATCATCAAGGTGTTCTACAAGTGGTGACCCCGAAATCTGATTGAACGCTTAATCAAGGCCTAGTAACACAACATTCCGGCTAGAAATTTTGAAACAGGCAAGCAACACAAAAAAACAACGAAGAACTTTTTGAACAATTACAACGACTTAATTTTTCTCCTTGGGCGGCTTATCTGCCTAGGCTAGTGCAGTGTAGCATTAGGTCAAAGACCTATGCTACTTATCGTGTCATTGTAGTATTGTGACGTCACAGTAGACTGGATCACGCGATGTTCCAGCCAACATGTGACGGCAGAGAGAGAAAAAGGACGAAGGAGAATAAGAAGGTGTCAGTATATTGTAACTGTTTTTAGACAAGAGTACTGACAGACCTTCCACCAAGTGGATCTAGTATAGATCCCGCAAGTGTGGCGGTCTAAGCTATGCTTTATTAAAAGCCTCTAGCTTCCTGTCGGTCACCAACTGCACTGAAGAGACCTGATAGGTCGAAACAGTGTCACTGTCCGCAGTTTTGCTACGTGCATCGCTAGCCTCTTGCATTACTATACATGTAAGTCATTTTGAATAGCAATAATTCTTTTGGATATTTCTCAAGAAACTTCGCTGTGAAGGAACCAATCCGACCGCAACTGGACTGGAAGGTGAGAGGACTTTTATATACGTGTAGCGCGAATTGCTTCCCTGGCAATAGTAATCTCTGACCAGAAGCAATCAAGGACCAACCAACCGCTACATTTTGGTGACCCCCGACTACGAACTATTTCTGAAACGGACTTTTAGCAATTGCATTCTATTACTGCTCATGTTGAAACCACCACAGAAGTACCTGTTTGGCCTCGTGCACGACGACTAGCACCAGATAAATTCGTAGCTTTGAAACAGGAGGTGAAGCATTTAGTAAATCGAGGCATTTTAGCCGAAAGCCAGAGTGCTTGGGCTAGTCCAATTGTTATGGTAAAGAAGCCTTCAGGTAAATATCGACTGTGCGCCGATTTTGTGGCTTTGAACAAAATCTTGAAGGTTACTCGCTACGCTCTTCCTAACATTAATGATTTTTCGTCCATGGCTCACGGATGTTCTTGGTTCAGTTCAGTGGATATTAAAGACGCATATTACCACATTCCTGTCGACCCTGCAGATTCCCACAAGCTGACCATAACCACTCCTCTTGGAAATTACAAATATCTCTATCTCCTCATGGGTCTGGCCACCTCTAGCGGGTACAGTACTTTCAAAAACTGATGAATGAAGTCCTCTCAGGTCTTCCCAGAGTATTTGTTTATTTGGACGACAATATCATCATGTCACCAGATTTGGATGATCATTGCAAACTGCTAAGCTTGGTTTTCGAAAGGTTACGACAACATGGTTTGGTGGTAAATGATGCCAAATGTGTCTTTGCCGTAAAAGAGCTCTCGTTTTTGGGTCATTTGGTATCTGCGGAAGGAGTCAAGCCTACAACAAAAAACGTCAAAGCAATAACGGATTATGTCCGCCCGCGAACCAGGAGACAGTTAAGACGATTTCTTGGCATGATTCAGTTTTATTGTAGATTCATTCCCGACTGTGCGGAAATTCTCTCGCCGCTATATTCGTTACTTAGCACAGGGGAAAGAATGACCAACCTTTTATGGTCGCCAGAAACAGAAAACTGCTTTTTAAAAGCAAAGCAAGCTGTGGAAAAAGCGACAGTTTTAGCTCATCCTAATCATGAAGCCAATATAGAGCTGATTACGGACGCGAGCGACAGTGCGGTAGGTGCAGTACTGCAACAAGTTTCAAATGAATTGCGTCAACCCCTCGCCTTTTGGTCCAAGGCACTCACACACTCACAACGTTCATGGTCTTGCTTCGAGCGAGAGCTATTTGCTTGTTATGCGGCAATCAAACATTTTCAATACTTTCTGGAAGGACGTGATTTCCTTCTAAAAACTGATCACAAGCCAATCGTCAGAAAGTTCCAACATAACTCTCCAGCTGCGTCACCACGCCAAGCTCGCTTCATCGACTACATATTGCAATTCACATCTCGAGTGGAACACGTATCAGGACGAGAGAATGTGGCCGATGCTTTGTCCAGGCCGCTTGAGCCACCGTTGCTAAACCTCATCACTCCACCTTCTGCTCCACTGGATTACTTACAACTGGCTGTCGCGCAGCGAACAGATCCAGAAATCACAGATTTGCGCCGCAACAACAGCACGGCCCTGGTGCTGAAAGATATACCATTAGCTGAGCATGGGATTAACATATTATGCGATGTATCAACTGGTAGGCTGCGACCAGTAATTCCTATCTCTTTGCGTGCATCTGTCTTCAAACACTTCCATTCACTAGCTCACCCTGACATAAGGGAAAGCATAACCTTATTGACAGAAAAAGTAGTTTGGATAGGGATCAAGAAACATGTCGCCCAATGGACAAGAGAATGTTTGCAATGCAACTCCTCCAAAATACAGCGTCACAACAGAGCTCCTCTAGAAGCGGTAATTCCTCCTCCTAACGAAAGGTTTACTCATGTCTATGTGGACATTACCGGGCCACTTCCGTTAAGCAAAGGCTACTCGTACTTATTAGTAATTATAGATAGGTACTCACGTTTCATACAGGCTGTTCCTCTCCAGGGAATCTCAGCTGAGGATTGCTCCTCAGCATTTGTTCAGTCATGGGTGTCTTTATTTGGTACCCCATCTCACATATATTGTGATCGCGGAGCCCAGTTTACAAGTGCTTTGTGGAGAAAACTAGCTCTATTTCTCGGTGAACAACTACATCATAGCACTGCTTACCATCCTCAAGCGCAGGGCTTGGTGGAACGGGTTAACAGAACTCTTAAAACTGCCTTGAAGTGTGCGGAATCTCCAACTGATTGGTACGACAACTTACCATGGGCACTGTTGAACTTAAGAAATCAGCCTAAGGAAGATCTAGACAACCATTCACCTAACGATTTCGTGTTTGGAGGAAAACTACGTTTGCCCGGAGAATTCTTTGTCGCTCAGGAAAGGGAAGATGAAACTTTGCCTACTAGAGAATTTGTGAAGTCATTGGCCCAGCGAGTGGCATCTTTTCGCTATCATCCTCCTAGAAAAACGAATAGATCATCACATCTCAATTCGGCTTTATTCAATCCCCAGGTCACTCATGTGTTTGTGAAAGATGATGTGCGACGCCATTCCTTGCAACCAGCATATCGAGGTCCATACCTCATCCTAGAGCGATGCCGCAAGTTTTTCGTTCTAGACTACGGAACTCATCAAGATAGGGTATCCATCGACAGAGTCAAGCCCGCTATTTTTAGCATGACGTCACTCAATGAAGAGTCTGAGAATGCGTGCCCACTCACGGCAAATCTTGACGCAGAAAGTATTCATTCGCTCTCACTTCGGTCTGAAATGTTTGATGATCTTGGTGACACTTGTTTGCGAACACCATCTGAAAGACACGCAGAACAACATACACTACACGACAACCTACATAACCATAGCACAAGAAACAAACATACTTCCAAAGGGCGACCTATTAACCCTAGAACTCCCAAAGGGGTCAATTGACCCTTTTTGCTTTATTTTTTCTAAAATAAACAAAACATAGATAACCTAGGAGGTTGAGATTTTTTGACTTTTCTTTATTTGGGTTATTACACACTCCAATTGAATAACACAAAAATTCGACGAAAAAACAGTGCATTTATATCCAGTTTTACGCCAACTACCAAAGGGGTCAATTGACCCTCACGGCTACTTTCTTGCACAAAACTCCCAAAAAGTTTATTCTTGTTCCAGATTGATGCAGTCTTTGCACATTGGTGTTGAGCATGTGCCGCAAACATAGCGAGAGCAGTTTCCACACTTCGTGGGAGTTTTGTTAGAATTGCAAATACTGCACTTCGTTCTTTTAGTCGGTGGTAAATCTTCATCAGCTCTATCGCGAATTCGTTTGAATCGAAGCAAATGGGGCATTTCATGCCGGCGACTCCGTTCTGAAGCACAAAGCTCTTCTCCCAACTTGATTAAAAATTGACGTCGGTTTTGGGCAGACAAGGTAATATCCTTACATATCAAGTACGTATTTAGTGACACAGTATCCAGCAGATTGAAAAATGCTGCCAAAGGCCATCTCCTAGATGAAGCTTTACTATAATATGACCGAAGCATTTCATCTGCAGTGTCAACTCCACCTTTGTTTTTGTTGTAGTCCAAAATTGCTTTTGGCTTTCTCTTCTCCCCCTCATGAACTTCTACTGTCTTATGTTCAGAGGAAAGCAAGAATACTACCTTGTTTTTATTTGCTTTGTAGCTGAGTATCATGATGCTCTCTGGTGGCAATGTAAAGAAAAAATTGGATGAATAAAGAGCAGCATCTTTTTCAAAGCGGATTTCATTCGGAATTTCTCTTCGATGTCCTCTGATGGTACCCACTATTGTTGTATGTTGTTGCAAAAGTTTTTTGCAAGAGACAAGGATGTAAAAAAATTGTCACAAGTTACATTCAGACCTGCATTTTGGTAAGGCTCCAATAACGACAATGTCACAAATTCACCAAGCCCAGTCGAAGCTCGATCTTCTTCTTTGCCGACGTAAGGGAAAGCTCGTAAAACGTAGTACGTTGTGGCATCACAGAGCATCCAGAATTTTATCCCAAATTTTGCTGGTTTTTGGGGTATATATTGAATAAACGGACACCTAAAAATCAAATAGCATCATAAAAATTGTTTTCGTATATAAAAAAGACATTTGTATAAAGATTGTCACTGGATATTTCAAGTTGTTTTTGTCAATAAATTAAAATGAATGACTATGCGGAGATGATAATAATAATAATAATAAATATTGTTTATCAAAAATACGGACTAACCTCGATCGACATGGAAAAAGTTGCTCATCTACTGTTACATCAGCATGAGGAAAATACGACTTCTGGCAATTATCCATCACTGAATTCCATAATTCTCGAATTGGAGCAAACTTGTCTATTCTTCGGCGAATTGGTCTGGAATTTTTATCATCAAATCGAATGTATCTAAGAATAGATTGAAACTTATTTCTTGACATTGTTTCACGAAAGATGGGTCGTCCATGATCTGATTCCCAAAAGCTTGATAGTGGCTCGTTTCTTCCTTTGAATACCCCACGAAGAAGACAAAGCCCAAAAAATGCATCTAATTCTTGCTTAGAGATAGAAAATGTAGTATTTCCCTGCCTAAGAGCTTCAGCCTTTGTGAACCGTAAAATGCATTCGAAGTTTTGGTGACCCCACAGTTCTTTGAAAACATCCAGCGCCGTATCAACTCTATCAAGAATAAATTGTTTTGTTCCTGGTCTGGTTCGAATAATGTTACGCCTGCTGGTTCTGCCATTGGCATTCGGCGGTCGATTTTCCCAAATAGTTCCGTCCCTGCTCAATATACTTTCGCTGTTACTGTTTGGTGGGTGAAGATTTTCGTTTTCCAGAGATTCATTTTCAGCACACTCATCCTCATCATCTTGAGAGCTGTTCTCCTGTTCTGTTATAATAAAGTTGCTTTCATCAAAATCTTCTTCGTCAGAATCAACATCTGCTGCAAGCAATGTCAAAACTTCTCTAGGGTCATAAGTTTTGCCAACTTGAAATATATTCGACATGCTGGCCTTGGTTGTGCTGCAACAGTTTCTAAAAGCTAAAGGAATATCAATTTATGTTCAAATTAGACTAGGTTATTCTTTATGCCAATTTTTACAAAGGTTATTGTTTAGCTTATACGCCTATCTCTACCAACATGGTCTAACCTAAAATGAATGAATACTGCCACAATGCTACACAATAGCTTTTGACATGGTCGATGCGAGTTTACTACTTTGTGACAACCCTGAATGCTATCTTTCCTGTTTTATCTGAGAATCAATTGTCTTATCTGAGAATCAATCTGTAGCACTTCCAGCAGGTAATTGCAAGCATCTTATTCTGTTTTTCAGTAATTCTTTCCCTGAGTACGACCTATAGCCAAAAGCACGGCTTACAAACCTTCTTTTAATAACTTTTTTTTCAATAAGATGTCAACTAGCAATTCCGTCTAAAGGGCTAATTAAATACCGTTTTATCACGCAATTGAATTCCTTTGTTACAAACACATTTCAGATACCATTAAATCAGGATTATTTCAAAAACAAAGTGTACAGGAAATTGTTTTCAAGCAATATTAAGTGCTAGGGTCAATTGACCCCTTTGGTAGTTCTTGAAGAAAAAATATCCGGTATTTCTAGGGTTAATGCCCCAAAGCGCTTTAGAGATTACGAGATGTTGTAACGCCGAAACTTAAACTTTTGAAACTTAACCTTGTTTTGAATGCCATTGTGTTATAGAATAGAAAATCTGTAGTGTATTTCGAATACCGATGACTTCTTATGTATAATTTCTATTGTGCATCGGTCTCAATGATTTATTTTGGCTTGGTCGTTTGGTCTGGTTACATACCAGGCCTATCAAAGTGACTCATTTTAGTGATAATTGCCTGTTAAAGAAAGGGTGCAACTTATTAATAGCTTGTAAATTTTTCATTGACATGTGTTCAGTTATTTCAGCTTGAGCTTCCTATTTTGGACTTTGTTAATGTGTTAAGTTGTTGCTTCAGTTTTAGTTTTGAGTGTAATTTTGTGTGGGGTTGATCGACGTACGAGTTGCTTTATGTTTAGTTCGGCAGTATCTTCTCTTTACTTGACATTCTTTCGTTTTCTCTCCTTCTTTCTCTACTCTTTTCCTTCTTTCATCTTGCGCTGCTTGAATTTTTCACATTGCTAACTGTTATCGTTCGTATTTTCACATAGCATAGCATTTTTTGCATTGTAGTTCTGTACATACGTTTGTTTTTGTTTTTGCATAAGGGGGGAACATATGTAGCATTAGGTCAAAGACCTATGCTTCTTACCATGTCATTGTAAGCATTGTGACGTCACAGTAGACTGGATCACGCGATGTTCCAGCCAACATGTGACGGCAAAAAAAAAGCAAGAAGTAGAATAAGAAGGTGTCAGTATATTGCAACTGTTTTTAGACATTAAGTCATTTTGAATAGCAATAATTCTTTTGGATATTTCTCAAGACACTTCGCTGTGAAGAGAGAAATCAATTCGGCCACAACAGGGCTGGAAGGTGAGAGGACTTTTATATACGTGTAGCGCGAATTGCTTCCCTGGCAATAGTAATCTCTGACCAGAAGCAATCAAGGACCAACCAACCCGCTACAGCAGCAGTTTATTTACGTTTTGACAAATATCTATACAATCTACCTACTATACTGGCATATAACTGTTATTGTTAATTGCGTTTCCGAATTGCTGTTTTTTGGTTTTGCATTACCACTTGTCTTCAATAATTAAATAATTACGTCTATTCCGTATTTGACCCTTTTTCTCGGCTATATTTTATTTAGCCATCCTCAGTGACTAAAACCAACTTACTTTAACTTAGCAAACCGCCTTTATTATCAACAGGAAAGTGTTCTATATTCGCCAGTTGTACTCTAGCCTATGCTACATCTATGTAAGTTACTGATTTTACTTTTTGGCTTATGGACTCAGCTAATTCTCATAATCGTAATTACAACTTAAGATCTATTAACAACCATACTGTTATTGACATGCTGCAACCTACTGACCTCACTAATAACATTCCATCAACATCTTCTATTAGCTCCACTTCGGCACATGACTTAAATCACTGACACACTTTATCACAGCAGGCTGATTTGACCCACACTTTTACCTTACCATCTATCCGTCAGCCCATTATTATGCATCACCCACCCCAACTTACATTTGATCCCGACAACGTGGATGTGTTTTTTCATACCTTTGATGCCATTTTCTTCAATACACATTTTACTGATGAACAACTGTATTTTGAATTAATAAAATGTCTATCGCCTAATCAATTTTACGGAGTCTCTTTGGAACTTGATCAATCAATACATAGCTTTCGCATCTAAAAAAAAGCCTTTATTGAGGCATATAGTACTCCCTTGCAAACACGACTACACCGATTAAGAGACGCCCCACCCATGGGAGATCGTACTCCTACACAATTGCTTTGTGATCTAAAACGTATAATGGGAACGTATAATCCTCATAATGAAACCATCACCTGGTTCTTAAAAACTGAATTTTTGAATAGATTACCTGAAAATGTGCAATCCATTCTGGCTGCGTTTGACTCACATCCACTTGAAGAGATTGCCAAAATTGGAGATTCTATTGTCTTTAGTAGCTCAAAGCAAACCCCCGACACAGTTTCTTTTCAAGGTAGTATATTTATACTTCTCCAGGAAATGAACACCATCAAGATAGAACTAGCATCTTTAAAACAAAATTTTTCCGATACACTTTCTACTTCTAAGCCACCTTGTCATCGTGCCCAGCCTTCATTACCTTATGGCGATCTTACGGGATACAAACTGTGGATCATTGATGTTTTACTGAAATCATGTGGGTGACTCATAAACGTTCTCGTTCTGTTGGTGCGCTCGTTGTTGTACGGTGATCGTTATTGTAAATCATCCGTTGGCCTACAAACAGGTCATAAAAGAATAACCATAGTTACATATCATGCTGCAACAATACTGGGTGACTAAGCCGAATGGCCAGGCGTGGTTCCGTCTGACGTGCGACGGAGTGACGTAGTAAACAAGCATATAAAAAGAAGCATTGTTATTTTCATTGATTCTTTTCTATTCGATGCATTCGATTAAAAATTGAAGTTCAAAATTCATTGGCTTCAATCCAAATTCGATTCGATTAAATCAAGATTCGTGCTTTCAACGTCGTGTTGTGATTAAATACATTCGTTCTTGGAGTCAGACGTGCTGTGGAAACTCGATCTCCACAATTTTGATGACCCCGAAGGAATACTTGTGCAGCTGCGAAGACGAAAAAAAGAACAAAAACCGGTGATGTACCGATTATTATATTTTTTATAATTGTACATTTGTAGTATTAATGTCATTTTTTGTGAAAATAGCTCATATATATAGGAAACCGCTCTAAATTGGATAACTTGTTTAAAACAAAAAAAGTAACGCACAACTTTTGTGACCACCATAAAATAGACCTCTTGTTCCAAACAAAAAATTAGACAATAATTTAAAAATGAACAAGATAAAAACACTAAAAGTGTTTTACAGCATAAAGTATGTGACATATGTAGATCTACCGGTGATATATTCGAGCAATTGCATTTATTAACTCTTCCTAGTTTTAACCTTTTCGTTTCAACAAGAATAAACTAAATGTTATAAATTATTTTTAATACCCACTGTTAAATATTGTTCGTGCCTTTTGTTGTGTCGCTGCAAGCGAGTTTATTCGTTTGGCCTTTTCTCGCCTGTTAAGCTTCAGGCTCCCTTTAAACCGCCGCAATTACACTTGCGTATTGGTTTTGTGCCAGTTGCTGTTTTGAGTTGCCAGCAAACGGACGGCAGTTTTCACCGTTTTGTTGTTAGAAGATTGTGTTACTTGCCCTCGACAGAGTATTAAAAAGGTCAAATTTTTCCACTCTGAACTTGAAGTCAATCTTGAAGCAACCAAAAGTAACGTTGAGGGGGACACTAAAGGAATCTGGGAAAGACTTCAGGCAGGTGGCTTGATTCCAGAAACATTCACTTTTTCCGTATGCAGTATGCAGAAAATGATCCACAACTCCGAACTCGTGAAACATATACTAAAAGCAGTATCCTAGATGATCTAAGAACCACCGGAGAAAGTACATCACAAGAAGAGGGTGAACCCATCACTTCCTCTTCCACAGAAGCAATGACGTTGATGAGGCAGCTAGACTAATATCTCCGAAGTCATAACGACAGCGATGAAATGCTACGTCTCCTAGCAGAAACACAGCAATACGTAGTAGATAAATCTATCTGAAAAACAAAACAACTAAAGATTAGTGACTTTTTTCTAGAAAGGGATTCAATAAAATGCATGCAAATATTTTCGATTGTGTTTTGTGCTGTTGTATGTTTAGAATGGTAAAGATGAATAAAATAGTAAAGATCAATGACTACATAATACAATACTTTTCGTGTATCGAATAGACTAGCACTTTCGGAATGATTTACAGCAATTCGTCTGTATGGGCACTTCGCCTATATCGGCACTTCTTAGGGATCTCTTTGAGGTGCTGATATCGCCAAATTCTTCTGTAGTGTCATACCGTTTTGGGAAATCATCGATCTGGATTCCTTCTAAATATGCAACCAACCTTATGATAAGTTATTTTTCACTCGCCTGGAATTCAAAAACCTATTGGCAACCTACAAAGTTCAAATGCTTCAGTGTGTAGTGGCTGATTATTATTACGTCACCGCTACGTGTGCATATAAACTGCCCGCACTGCCTTTTTCTCAGTATTCGGTCATTCAATTTGTTATTCGGTCATTCGATTCTATTTGGTCAATCGATTCTATTCGGTCAATCTGTCAAGTTTGAATAAGTCAATTCAGTTTCTCTGCAAGTAAAATGATTGTATCGGTGATAAGTGAAAGTCCAGTCTTGTGTAAGCGAAGTGCGATTCAATAAAGAACTAACTGCACTATCGACGTGGTAGACAGCCACAGAGTCAGTCCTCTGTCCGTTCGCTCTCGTGGCTCAACTCTACCTACCATCGTCCACCAAATCGCTACAAGTGTAATCTTTAAAACTTAGGTTAAACCCATCGTGAATGACCGAAATATGTTTAGTTTTTCTTTTGCTTCAACACGGAGAATTCAATGTCAAAGTTAAAATTAATCATTACCGGCGCGCTACAAGAGTTAAAATAGTCTACTACCTCACTGTAGATAGACCGCTGTACGGAGAGTAGGAAAGATTGTGTTGAAGCTGACATTTGCGAAAAAAACTTCAATTAAATCCAGCGATTTAGCACTGGCAGTGATGACCAGTATCTAGATAGACCTTCATGTTAGATGTTTGAATCAAATTGTCATTGCTAAGGAGTATTGGCATCAATTTACTCCATTTTCCTGTATGTTTAATACTAGCTGGGCCCGCCCAGCCGGGGCCCCCCGTCAGTAATGTCAAGGTTGACAATATTGGTTTAGCCGGCTTGAAACGATAGATAGTTGCGAAAACAGTAATAAAATTTGTTATTTTATTTAGCCAAATCTCATTCCGAAACAAATCAATCATTTTTTTGAAACGCACTTCATAAAGATCAGGTGGCGTTCACTAACACGTCTCCAGTTTTTCCGCTCCCTGGCAACGTCTCATTTGCCCTGTTTCCACTATAGGGTGCCTAAAGTTTTATCTCTTAAATTGAGCAAGTGCTTCAATTGGAAGCATATAAAAGTTGTGGAAAGGCGCCAAAGTAATTGATAGACCTACGTATTTTCGGGATTTAGCTATTCAAAATCAAGCCCACTACTTACGCCATTTCGTAGACTAAATGTAAGGGTATTTGTTCAAGCTAACGCCACTGGCTAAACACATACTGCTTGGTCCTGGCGTAAACACAGCCAGGCAGAGACCAAGCTAACCCGAAATTAAACTCTCGTGGTTAAGTTGAGCAGCACCCCCATCAGTAATATCGAGTTTAAAAATATCGGTTCAGCCGGCTTCACCTAATTGATATTTGTGAGAACAGTAATAAAAAGTCAATGTGTAGTTGACACAGACAATTGTCATTCCAACATCAAAAGCAATATTTTTTTACAGAAAATCAATTTAGCCCTAACAAAACATTGCAGGGGGTTGTGCATGGTCGCCATTATTTTCTACAAGTTTCTCGAGTTCGTCGCTATATCTTGTTTGTTACTTAAAAACTGAACTAGCTTGCAATTGAAACAGCCAGCGATTTTTAAAAGTTTTATATGTTCATTTTATGAAGTTCATCTAATACAGAAAGCGCAATTCTGTCTGTGTGTCTGTTTCAACTCCTCTGAAACTACTTGAGATCCAACCATCAAACTTGGCATAATCGGTCACAACACCGTGGTGAGTGTCATAAGGAGCTTGGTGACGTCATGATGACGTCATAATCAAAATATTTTTACATTTGCAATACATGTACTTTACAGAGGACAACCGCATTTTGCTCAAACGAAAACCAACTTCTGACTTACCACACCACAAAAACTTTCATTTGTTTTGGAGTCTAAAATGACGTCACAATCAACGATTCATTGCCCAATTTCATATTTAAAGCAGTGCGTTTTTCAACAGAAACTTGATCATCACAATTTGTTTTTTGGTTCTTTCTCAGAAAGTACTGATCGCACAAACGCAATTAAATGCTGTTACAGGAGATATTGATAAGGTGCTTTTAATATAAAAAACTTTACAACAATTAAAGCTTGTTTGACTATGCTACGAGCACTTCTTTATTCAAGCACTTTAAGCCCTCTAAGCATTTTTTCATTTCTATTTCCCTTGCACGCTTAAACTGGCTCTGTGATGTCATAATATGTTCTCGTACGATTAACACAAATCTTTTACTACGGCAGATAATAATATGAAGATGTTTTCAAAAATTGCAACCTTTTTGCGAAATCAGTTTACTAAAAAACTGATTTGTGACCTCATTTCTCAACTGATTTCTAAACTTTCTTTAGTAAATTAAAGGTTATTTCAAGGCGATTCCGATAGTGTATATTATGTACACTTAATGTTTGTTTTTATAATGAAAAAACTGAACTTTAAGACCTCTGGTGTAACTTTTTACCTCTGTTAAAAAGTGGTAAGCTCAGTAAAAAGAGGTGACTTTAATACATAAACATTGTAATAAAGCACTAACAACTACTGTCTTTTGAGAGCTTAGGAAATTTGCTTTCCAGCAATATGTGATTTCAATTACTTGAATCTAAGGATTAGTTTACAATGGCTGATCAAAACTTGTTTGCCCTACAAGATGTTTCATTTTTCGTTGAACAATTATTCGACTAGAGCTAACAAACTTGCAATTCTTTGACAAAGTTAGTTCTTTGGTACAATTTGACTACTTTTCCTCACAAGCGTGATTCTTTTGCATTATTTGTCAACGTTTTCAAAAACAATTATCAAAGCTGAAATCTGTAAATGTTTATGAAATGTAGTCTACCGGTTGGAAACTCATAGAATTTTGGTGCCTGCACTTCACAAAACAGCAATTTCTAGAAAAAGAAGTCCTTTGGTACATTTTGGATGTTCTTCCTTGTAAGCATGAATCTTTGGCATTATCCATCAAATTGTTCAATAAGATTCATCAACAAATGAAGTAGGCTATACAAATTTTAATATGTAGTCTACTCCAAGCAAAACACACAGTGATTGCCCAAGAATAAAACGAGGGGCCAAAGATGGTCCTGTCTTATATTTTGCAGCAAAGCGTTACTGTCGAGCTACATATGATCTGAATGTTGAAGCAATTTTCTTTGCAATTGGGCGGAGCTGCTGCAGCCAGATGATTTGATATTCTTAACCTCCACATTATTAATGGCAGCTCCCGCTATTGCTATAACTCAACTGTGAGTGCTTCATTTCGGGTTAGTTTGCTCTTTGCATGGCGGCGTTTATGCCAGAGCCAAGGAACATGCACGCAGTCAGAGACGTCAGTTCATATTAATTTGCCTACAATAACGAAAAAGTGATAAGTAGCGATTCTAATAATTAATGGCTTAAAACAGGCTGTTGAGTCATAATGTTAAATGACATCGTAATGCTTGCCACTACTCAGTAAAAACAGCAGCAGGCAGCAAAATTATCCACTATCATTTTGATAGCGAACATAAATGGTAAAACTGGTATTTGTAATTGCAAGGATATCGGTACAAAACACTAATCTTCATTTAGAAGTAGCGAGTCTGGATTAGGGGCAAAGTTGAGTGTAATAAAATCTCAAATTGAAGAAAAGATTAATATTAAACAATAATAGCATCAATCTGTAACACTGGATTAAGAGAGAATGTTTTTGTTTGAAAAGAGCTTAATAGGCGCCTATTGCAATAGATTATATGACTTAGAAGAAAGCCATGGCCTCTTTTCATGCTATGGCCGAACTAAAGCAAATAGCGCAGGCAAAAATCTTAATGTCACAAATATTAATACGAAAGCGAGCCACCGAATCGTCAAATAGACCTACCACTAAATAGCTCATTTCTTTAATTGTCAAAACAACCATCATTAAAGCGACGTCATCAATTTTGATTATGTTTCACCTCCCTCATCCCTCTCATATTTTTAAAAATTGCGAATGGTAATTTGTGTCATCATTCTTTCGCTTTGAATACTTTCAGTCTTGATTGATATAACAACATGATCACCATTACATGCACAGGAACTATGGCTTATATTTAGTAAAACCTTTTGTAGTTGCTCTCATAAATGTTTGTGCGGTGAAGCTGGCGCAGCAGCATTAATTGACACGTTTTAAATTGTCACGGGTAATAGTATGCTCTGCCGGAATAAAATCGCACCATACTTAGGAGAAACATGTTTTCTATTTTGTTTGATAAAAGCTTTATAGAGCTACCGGGATCAAGCCTGAAAATTTGGAAAAAGCAAGAACTCATTTAGCTTTTATGTGCAAAACTAAGCGAGGATAAACGAAAATGAATCATGATGCGTAGCCAGCAGGGACTTGAGAAAGTTTGAGAGGAAATTAAAATTAACAACGTCACTGTGTTAAATCACACCACATGAAGATATTATTGGTATTTTGCTTTATAGAGCTACCGGGATCAAACCAAACGTTTGGGGGAAAATCAAGGACTCTTTTAACTCCCCAGGGCACGTCAAGCAAGGAGAAAAGAACATGTTACAAAATGTGTAGCCAGCGAGAACTTGAGAAAGAGTAAAGGGAAATAAAAAGAAAACAGCGTCACTGTGTCACCACACGAAAGACAATTTTGCTATTTTGCTTTAGAATAGCTTAATATCAGAAATGTGGTCCCTACTTCCAAACTACGGGAAACGCAAAGCTCCCTTGGGTTCGTGTCAGCAATGGACAGAGCACATAGACCTAAGGCATAGCCCGGATCTTAAAATGAGATTTTCTCTTACGAAAAGGAGCACAAAAAGTCGTGAAAATCTTATGTGCAAAAAGCACATAAACGTTTGGTATCTGGTCACACAAAAGCCTGATAGGTGAAGCTGGCTCGACCGGCTGAACCGACGCTCTCAATCCCAACGTTACTGACAGGGTCTCTGCGGGTGACGCCGTTGTATATACTATAAAGCAAGGGTATTTTTCTTATGCTGATATGCTGCCTGTTAAAGTATTTATGTTTATACTCGACAGTGTTGTAATAAAATTCCAAGTTTAAAAAAAATTAACATAAAACCATAACCATAAAAATTTGTAAAACTGAATATATAGAGAACAATAGCTGCTATTGTCGCTAAGGCAAAAACAAGACCAATAGCGCAGTCAAATTAGGAACTTAATATCACAAATATAAATAGGAAAGGGGCAGCACCACATCGCCAAATAGATTCACCATTAAATAGATTTTTTCCCTAATTGTGAAAGCAACCACCATTTCGCCGCTACAATCAGTTTTGATTATGTACAATCCCTTTTCCATCACAAGTATTAACGATAATTTGTGACAAGGTTCTTTGTGAACATTGCCAGTCGCATTTAAGAGAATATGATGATCACAATTTCATGCACAAGAATTCAGACTGTGCATCAAATTCATTAACTTTTCGCCACTGCTCACACCAGAGCACAATGGATAAAGCCGGCGCATCTGGTTGAACCGAAATGCTAAAACCCGACATTACCGATAGAGGGTCCCTGCCTGGTGACGCCGACTAGTGAAAATATAATTTCAAAGGTATGGGTAGGAGGGATGCCAAAGTAATTTATGTGTGCATTTTCTGGAATGGAGTATTTAATATTAGGACCACCAGTTACGACTTTTTTTGTAGCTTAACTCATTTCATTCCAGAATTCAGAAGGGCAAAGAAATTTGATTTACTTAGTGTATAATAGTTGATATAGGTCCTATTAAGACTATCTATAAGTTTCATAAAAATTTTAAAATGTTTACTGTGATTTTAGGACTAGTCCCATTTGGGGATCATGGAATGTAGGCGTATTACTTATAAATTGTTATATTCAAATTAGAAGACATTTATTCAAAACTTTATGGTAATAATATCATTATAATTACAAAACTACCACACAAAGTCACATATTTGAGTTAATTTTAGTTGGAATGGTATGCTTCAAAACACTGTTCATGAAATCCAAGGTTGCACTGTCCACATTGCTTCCTGGCATTTTTCTTGCACACCTTGCATTTTCTTTGTTTCCCATCATCAGTTCTTTCTAAAAAATGCTTTTTACCAATAAAGTTGAGTGGCTGTGGCAATCTCGGGACCTTGACACCAGGCTTCTTGGGTTTTGAATTGCTATCAGTCTTCAGCAATGCTGTTGTTACGTACACTCTGAAGTCGAGGAGGTCCACTTTTTCTTCCGGATGAAAAAGACTGTACAATATATGACAGTTAACAACAGCCACATCCAGACAGTGAGTTACCAATGAGAAATACCATTTTTTACTTTTTATGCCCACTTTGTACTTCTGAGTCTTCCAATCAGCCAAATCTACCCCGAGCATACCTGCATTATATTCCGTGATGCACTTGGGCACTTGAACTGGTTGGCCTCGACGATTTGCCAGTTTCATTGGATTTACTCCATCAACATTTGACAATACACTAACAATGCTATTGTCCTTCCAAGTGCAAGCAAACAACCCAGAAATTGCATCAACAGCAGTTTTCAGGAATCCCTTTTCATTCTTCATCAAGTCCTTCTTTGCTCCAAAAGGATTTCCAGGAAGTCTGTTGAGTCTGACAGTACCAGAAGCGTTGATACCAAGTTCTGTAAGACTCTTCATCAAATCCATGTTGGTAAAGAAATTGTCGAAGAAAACAGAGACACCAGAAGGTAAAATTCAAAACCACCTCTGTGCCAAGTAGAACATCCTTTGGTCTCGGTTGTGCATTGACTCCCTGATACACAAAAAACTTGTAGGTATAGCCAGATGTGCTACGCAGTGCCCACTCCTTGAACCCAAATTGTACTGGTTTCCCCCTGATAAACTGTTTTATGGGGTGTCGACCATAGTACCCTACTATCTTTTCATCCACGGAATATTTGTCACTAAAATACCCAAATTGCAAGAAGTTTTTGTTCATTTTTTCTATCAAAGGACGTATTTTGAAACAACGGTCCTTACAATTTTCAGGAATGTCTAGATTGTTGTTCAGATGAAAGTATTTCTTCAATGCCATGAACCTGTTTTTTGGACATGGCTTCCCTAATAATTGGACAATCAAAGTTGGGATGCAGACTCCAATACAATTCTTGCCTCGGATAAGGGCGATGCTTAGAAAGCAAAAGAATGTCAACAAATACCATATAATCTTCAATGGTACAGTGAAAACTTGGATCATTCTTCTGTGCAGCATAAATTTGGCTTTGGTGTTGTATGATTTCAAATATGCCACTCATGATGAGTGTAAACAATTCAAATGGATTTTTGTCAATAAATTCACGAATCAGTTCTTCCACGACAGGTTTGTTATTGTAGTTATCAATTGTGGGTACAGTCGGCTTTGTTGCAGATTTTTTCCATTTGGGTATTTCCTTTAGTGCTTTCTATTTTTGCATGCTTAGATTTCCTTATTGATGCTTGATCTTCACACACATCTTCACTTTCATCATCTGTACCTACATAAACTTCAACATTTCCTGGCATCCACAATTTGAGTTTCACCTATTTCTTCATCATCAAATTCTTCGGCATCACTCATTTCATCAACAGTTTCTGGTGGAAGTTCTATGATATCCACAGTTTCCTGTTGACAATTTGTTGGTATTTCATCTTCCATGGTTTCTAAAAACTCCACAGCCATGTCAATGTTCATAAACTTTCTAGGTTTACTCATCTGAAAAAAAGGTAAAAACGTAGGCAAAATACCACAATCCCCAATTGGGACTTTCATCATTCAACATGCCCAAAAATGAATAATGTAAAATAGAGAGGCTAAATACAGTACACTATGATAAATATATACATTTACTTTATATTTGATGGGCATGTTAAAATTTACAAATAAAACAAATACACAAAATCTTACCTTGAAGTTATGAAGTCGAAAATTGGAAAATAGTACAAATTTGAGATTAAATTTAGAACAAAAAATGTACTCGATGTAAAAGTCTATCAATGCCAAATTAAAATATAATGTCTCTACAATGATATAAATTAATTTATATTTTGTAAAACCTTCAAATAAAGAAGAAATTCCACCCTAAAGTGTGATCCCCAAATGGGGCTTATGGAATGAAATGGGTTAACGCCAATTTGTATGACTTAAACCTATGGCTGCGCACATTGGTGGAAAGCAAATTTTCTAGCTTTCAAACGACACTGATTGCTAGTACCGTACCTCATCATAACCTTTACAAATTTAAGTTGCCTAATTTTATTCAGTTTACAACTTTTTGAGGAAATAAAACTGATACTGCAAGTCTTCAAGTTATAGTAGTAGTAAATAGTAATACCAAATATATACGTCATGTATTATCGGAATTGTCTTAAAATACCTTGAAAATGAGCTTTCGTAACTAATTGGATTAGAAATATGACAACTAATAAACGAGTAGGCTAAACATTTTATTTCAAAACGTTTTGCTTTACCCTTAAAGCATCATCAGTTGTAATTAAATGTTACTTACTAGGCTCAGTTAAATTTTGTGAGCTGTTTAACCGCTTATATAACTAAAACTACTGCGATTGTTATGTAACCAAGAAAGACTAATACAAAATGATTGCAATCATTTGGCTACAAGAATTTTAATTAAGGTGATTAAAGAAAACACTAGAAAGTACTTAAATTTCAATATAGTGCAGGGTATTTACTCTTCAACATTAAACAATTATGGTAATTTACTGCAAAAACCAAGATAATGGGTCAATCAGTTTGGCAATATATTAAATAAATAAATAGGATGGGACATTTCATTTAGGTTCAACTAAAGCTTGTATTTTTGAATAAGCTTCATTGATGGGCAGTTTTCTATTGCTACTGCTATGTCCAATTATTTTTAGAAGGTTGAAATCAATACTGCGATTAGGATTTAGTATGAGGTGCTTTGCAACGTCCGATTCTTGATTAGATTTTTCATGTGGTTTGTGATCATTGATTCCTGTGATATGGTTACGACAAGTTTGACGAATGTAGGATTGACTAAGAGAGCAGTTTAGTTTGTATACAACTCTCAAATTATGCAAAAGTGCTTGATTTTCTTTAAATCTGAAATGGTTGCCAATATTGTAAGTGTCGTGAACTGAACCAAGGCGAAATTTTCTAGGGAGCCTTTTAGATACGAATTTAGATTTCGTTTTCAATTTGAAGTAATACTTCGTCGAGACATGGAAGTCGCAAAAGAAGAAAAGTTTGTTTTTTTTGGTAGTGGCTCCAAGATTATCACAAATGCTATCTGCAGCACAATTTGAATTAGAGCTTTTGGTTGATTTATGTCGTTTATTAGTCTTTTGTTATGTCGTTTATTAATCTTTTGTTATATCGTTTATTAGTTATTTGTTATGTCGTTTGGTTGATATATGTCGTTTGGTAGACATACGTTATCTTTTGCTTTGCTATTTGCACTTCATACGAAAAAAATAGTTATAAAAAAAGAAGTAAAATCTTGCTTTTGTTGGACATTCAGCTCTTGTTTTATTTGGCTGTGCGTTTACGGTTCTGTCGATGCTTAAACTCCTGTAGGTCTACAGCTTCTTTACGCACTTCATTAACAGACAACTTTTTGGCGTTGTTTAAAACACATTGCAGATATTACGGTGTATAGATGTGATGTTCGCAGAATGCTGGTCGCAGGAAAAAGTCTTTGAACAGTTGTTCATGGTATAAGCACTTTCGCAGCTAGTCTTTCGCTTAAACCTGAGTGGAAAATAACGTCATGGGCAGTTTCTAGTAGGGCAAATGATTTTGCTTCTTAGTGAGCCAAATCTACTACGGGAAAAGTAAGCCGCTGCATGACAGCTTAAGTAGGTAATCAAAATCCTTTGTATAGGCTTTACATTCTTCGCCAGTGAAAAGAAGCTAGCATTCTAGACAATAAGATTTCTTTACCAGTTTCTTTTCAATGTAACCAGTAATTACAGATGAAACTTCTCTTGAGTTACTGTCCAAAATTCAGCAGTCAAGATGACCAGCGAGATTTGACAGTTTGTGGTAAAAAAGCTTAGGTGAAGAAGCAACTCTTCTATCAAAGAGGCTATGCGCATTAAAGTAACAACAAAAGCATTTTTTGCTCGATGTAAATTTTTCAGTATCAGAAGGCTGCTTTTGCTGCCAGTCTTGGAGCCAAGAAGCAAGTTTTCATAAAAAGTGTATTTTTTTGTCGTTTGCACCTGCAGCATTTACAGTGCGGTAATTTGAATTAAATTGTTTCTTGCTGTTACTTATGGTTCACCATAAATCGTTTAATTTCATAAATAATGCTGCTTTTTGATCTTCTGAAAAATGAATTTTAATAGTCGTTGAGGTTGTTTCGTAAAATTTAGACAACGCAAGAGAAACGTATTGCTTGTTGTCTCCAGGATGTAATGATTTTCAAGGTAAGCGGTGGGCCTTGCGAATATTTCCTTGCAATGCTTGATCCTTATCATGAACATCACGGAGTAATTTCCATAAACCGTTTATGTCAATTCAAAACTGGTCAAAAACAAATGGTAGAAAAATGAATCTTTTTGATGTCAACAAGTTGTTATGAAGATTTTTCAAAAGATGCATGGAATCGAAAAGCAGATACGCAGTAGATTTCGAATCTGAAGGACAAGAAATGGCATTTTCAGGAGCTTCCACTTCGCTACTCAAGTTGTGAAACGCTGCAACATTACTGGGGTGATTATCCGAAATTGCAGAGCGTACTCGAAAGCCGATATCGAAGACTTTTTAAGCTATATTCGACAATCTACATGTTGTGCAACTTATTTTCCATAAATATTTTGCTTGGAAACAGTTTTGAATACAAGCGGAATTTTTTTTCAGCTTAATGTCGGAATGCCTTTAAAGCAAGTTCCCGCCACCATCCCTTCCGTAAAGTTTTCCGTCATGGTATTGCAACTCTGTTTGCATATACATCTCGTCAGCAAGTAAGACAACATCCTTGCTAATTTTTTGGTTGTTTAAGATAACTTTTGCATCACTCAGGGAATCAATCGTTCCCTTGCTAAGTTTGCTTAGGGGGCTTACAGAAGGCAAGCAAAAATAATCTTGTACTAATTTGTATGCATGCAAAGAAGTGTATTGCAAAAGGTGTGCAAATTGTAAAAGGTAAGATGAATATTTGGGACCATCAAGAGGGGGTACAGAAATTCCCTGGCCAAACAACTTGGAAGTTGATGATTCTGATACAATAGCTTCGTGTATTACAGGAATGTCATACTTAACTCAGTTTTCCGTCTTGTAAAATATTGCTTTGTCTTTGCTCAATTGCAGCTGATATGCAGTAGAAGAACAAAAACTTTTGTCCATTTGAGGAAACTTTTATTATGTTTTTTCTTTCAAATTCATTTTCTTGATCTGGAAGCAAAACAGCTCTTTTTTATGGCTATTTTCTCTTGATTGTTGCAGATGGTAAAACCGATGAAGAAACGATTTCAGACTCTGGATAAATTGAAGAAATTGGGTTTAAACTCCATTGAAGCCTTGTACGAATTCCTGTCATTAAATATTTTGGGTGGAAACGTTTGGAACAAATATAACTACTTTTGTAGGTTTTTAATTTTGTCTGTTTACTTGCTTTGCTCATTGTCTAAACCAGGGATGGTCAACCCTGGCACGCCTGCAGAACTTGGCACGCGAGCACTTCTATCCGGCACGTGAGCGAGGCCTCGGAAACGAGATCCTTCAAATGAAAAAGTTAATGACTGACAAGTCGCATTATTACCGTATAAAACTCGGTGTCCGTTTCTTCATTTTCGTCAGTTAACAAATTCGTTATCTAATTTTAATCTTTTTGTGCTTTTGATGCCATATGGCTACAAAAAAATATATTATAACGTAACAAGTCGGTGAGTTCGCATCCTTACCAAATTTTCTCGGAACGGGTGTAGTAGTCATTTGGCTACACTCTTAACGCAATATCGTTCGTCTGCACTGCCATTTTTTCTTCATTTCAGCCTAGTTTATGAAGCTGTAGAGCGCATGCTAGTTAGAGTTGCTTGTTATTATACTGTCATAGGTTGATTTTTTTGATTTTGTCATAGAAATATAAGTTGCAGCAGATAAGTGAAAAGTTTTATTATATTTAAACTATTGCAGTATTTTAGGATTACCTCTTGTTTTTCAGTAAAGAATTTGATTACGTTTCTTTTTTACCCTTACAAATCGTGCAGTGTCAGAACCATCAGCTAAGAAACGTTGTTCAATTGAAGATGTCTAGGTATTCCAAAAATACTGGACTGAAAAATTTGGTGTGATTGAGAAAGACAATAAAGCTTTATGTATTTTCTGTTTCAAAACGGTTGTTGTTGGAACATCTGTAAAAAGGCACTTTGAAAGTGTTCATAATAACATAAACAATAAAACCAGAGGAAGAAAGAAAATTAATGAGTAGTAAACTCAGCAAAACAAAAAACAAGCTGATAATTTTATGAACTTCATCTCAGGTAGGTCCAATTCCAACTTAGTTGCTGCTAGTTTTGAAGTTTTAAAGGTAATTGCTCAACATACAAAACCACTTAGTGATGGAGATTACGGTATATTAAAGAAGTTTGGTTGGAGTGTACACCATTTCTTTTTGACAACTTTTCAAAAAAAGAAGATTATTCAGCGTATCAAAGATTTGTCACTGAGCAGGAAAACAGCAAAGGATGAGATACTTAAATTGGAAAGTGATACAACTAAGCAGTTGAGACAAGATTTGTATTCATGCAAGTATTTTTTCTGTGGATGAAGGTACTGATGTTACATCATCTTCTAGGCTGGCAATATTTTCTCGATTTACCAGCCTAGAAGATGATGTAAGGTGATGAAATATGTGAAGAGATGGTTGCCTATCTAAAACTACCAGAGCGTACTACCGGAGCCAAAATATGCAAGGCTGCTATAAACGAATTTTCTTCTCGTCAAATCGACATTTCCAAAGTAGTGTTCGTTACAACAAATGGCGCCCCCAGCATGACTGGTGAGAAGGCAAGTTTTGTAACATTGTTTGCAAAAGAAGTTGGCCATCCAGTGATAGGTTTTTATTGCATCATACACGAAAAGGCATTATGTGAAAACGCTGGCCTGAAGAAACTTCAGGATGTGATGCAAGCAATTACCAAAGTAGTGAACTTCATTTCTGCTCGGGCATTACACAAAAGGCAATTTGAAGTTTTACTGAATGAGGTAGAATGTGTGTATAAAGGATTAAAAATGCACAACAATGTTCGATGGTTTAGCCGAGGTTCCATTTTGAAACAATTCGTTGAATGCTTTTACGAGATAAAAGTCTTAAATGATTACGATATTTTTTGCCAAGAACTGGCTGACTACAAGTGGGTTTTAAAACTGATGTTTTTTGCAGATTTTTCTGAACATCTGAATAAACTGAATGTTAAATTACATGGTAGTGGTAAAGCACTTGATGTTATGTTTGGATACATTAAGACTTTGAAAAAAAAAATTAGAAGTCTTTAAGAATGATATTGGCAATCAGAGATTAAAATATTTTTAAACCTCAAGAGGCATATTATTGATCTCCAAAACGATGACAAAACAGATCTTAAAAGCCTCCAGAAGCTATTTTTTAACGTTGTCAAGTCAGTTGGTGAGCAGTTCTTCACAACATTTTCAAAATTCAAAGAACTAGAAGAGACAGCAAAATTCATAAGGTTTTCAGAAAGTATAGAAATAGAGGAACTAAACCTATAAAAGTTTTCATGGATAGACATAGATGAATTTGAAATGCGGTTGATTGAATTTCTCAGTAGCTCAATTTGGAAACAAAAGTTTATTGATCTTAGGGTTGACTGGGAAAACATTGAAAAAAAGGCAATTGGAGAAGGGAATACTAGAGAGAAGTGCAGAAAACGAACAATTGCAGGCTTGGAATGCCATTCCTGAAAATTTTTCATGCTTAAAAAACTTTGCAACAGCGTTGCTCTCCATGTTTTCATCTACATATTCTCGTGAATCTTTGTTCTCAGCTATGAACTTTATTAAGTCTCGTAATAGGAGTAGCCTGACTGATGAAACTAGTAGTTCGTGTATATCTCTGAAGGCCACAAGATATAAACCCGATGTAAAATCTCTGTCAGCGGTAATGCAGCAGCAGAAATCTCACTAATATAGAAAAGTTTTGTAATCGAGAACAGTAATGAAAATTTTTTGCGGACTGATATTTTCTTTAAAAAGTAACTGAAGTCTTGTTTAAAAAGTTATTGTGCAGGTTTTGTTTTAAAAGAGGCAAAACATTGGTCTTGTTTGGGCAATGTTTTCAAGGTGAATAAATGTAGTTTTGGTTATTTTGTGTTTTCGCTGTTTGGGTGAATTTTTATTATTTCTTATTGTTATTGCACCAACGCCTATTTTTTAACTCACTGGAAATCGAACTGCCGCCCTGGAAACAAACTCTTATTGCACGTTTTGTTTGGTCGTGCTTCACTTTGTTACCAATTTTCTGTTTCTACCTAAGCACACAAAACGCGTGGTTTTAGGCTCTTACTAATTATCTATATAGAAAAAAAAGTAACTTTGAATATTATTTTTGGTTTGGAAGTTTTGTTGGTTCAATTGTTGGAGGATAAAAGTTCAGTCAATTTTCTCGCGCTGGTCTGTTCAAAGTTTTTATCGTTATTGCTGTCAATATACCCATTTGAATTTTACTGTTTGATTTTAATCGGTTGGGTAGACAATAGTGCGAGGAAAATCCCCGCCGCCCGCCTGTGACATCTATAAGAAGATTCATCCCCGTCGTGAGGTGAATCCTTACCACTTATCCTCCATTTATGAGAAAGCAAATTGTATCGCTATGTTTTGGACGGTATGTCCGTACTCTCTTGTGAGTTGCATTTCTGAGGTATCTGGGCTACCTGTCTTCCACATAAAGATGGCGACGTGCCGTAAAGTGCCTTGTCCAAGGACGCAACAGGCGAACTTGCCGGCTTGTTGTCCACAACATCCCTTAAATGCCGAGCACCAAGCAGGGAAGCTATAGATACCATTTTCAAAAAAAGTCTTTTGGTGTGACTCGAAAAGGGTAATGAAGCCCCGATTTACCGAGTGCGAAGCGGACGCTCTAACCACTACGCCATCGCGTCGGTAAGGCTCTTCACATATACCTTTAAGAATGTCAAGTTATGTTCTCACAAATTTTGGTTGCCACGCGGAAGAATTTTGTCATCGATTTATCCAATTTTGGGACGCAAACCGAAAAAGGTTGCCCACCCCTGGTCTAAACAAATGTGCCTTATTTAAAGGGGAATAAAAATAGGGTGATATTCCAGAATTGTATCCACTTTTGTCTTTTTTTTTCTATTTCCAGTTTTATAAAAAACTACAGAACATACTTTTACAATATTTGTAAATTAACCAGGTTAGATACGTGCATACACTATAAAACAACAATTAGTAGTTGCACTGGAACTACATATTTCAATCTACTTGACCCTTTATGATTTTCAGATATCGATATTGGTCTCTGTTAATTTTACATATTTACGCTCGCATCCAACAACACAGCAATTTTTTTTCAACTATATATGCGTGGTTTTACCGATAACATGCCAAGTTACCTTAGCTTACTGTATTTCAATATAAGCACTACCCTATTTTCGCTTAACTACTTCAAAAGAGACATCTGCAATTTTGAAAACGTTGCTTTCTTCAACACTTTGCTTGAAACTCAAAAACGCTATTCCTCTATTGCGATTGCAAACTTAAGAAACGTTTTTGTTTTAACCCTAAACTGATCATTTGAAATTCACTTGCTAATTCTTTTGCTGACGCACAGTCTGTCAAACTGTAAATGGTTTGCACGAGTGCCGAGATACATACAGTCCTCCTGTGCGAGAAAGCTTGTAAACAAATAAAACAAATCAAGCTATGATTACTGCCATCCTATTCAAGGCAAACTGGAGAAAGTCGAAACTCAAACAGTGTCAAGTCACACCACTACTTTCCTGCAAGGCATACTGTACGGCTGTGTAATTTTGGTAGGCCATGCGTCAGTCCATACAAATACAACAACAATTACAAGAAGTTGTAAGTAGTGGCCCTAATATTTAATAACTTAAGGTCAAAAATAGATATCAATTATCTTGGCCCCTTTCTGCAGCTTAGATATACTTTCAAGCACTTACTCAATTTAATGAATAAAACTTTGTTGGGTTTAAGGATGCCAAAGGTGAAAAGAGAGCAAATAAGGTGTTGCCACGGACTAGATAGACTTAAGTTTTCACACTTGTGCCAAGGTAGTAGGGTTCTGGGATGAACCAGTTTTTAAAGTGAAGACGTTTTATAAGGAGATCAAGCACTGATGTGCTCATATTGTAGAGCAGAACTACTCAATTAACCCTTTATTGGCTAGGGGATCCATATGGATTCATCAAATTCAGGATTGAACTACATGCTCGTGAGATATATTTCCGAATATCTTATTGGTTTTCCTAAATCTACTACTTTTGATCACTTAAACACCATTGAACTTTTCCTGGTATGGTGTTGCAATATTTTACAACACAGCTTCAAAATCAGCCGAGTTCCTTGCCAGAAATTGGCTTGTATTCAGGAGCATTAAATCAATAGTTTGACAGTATGCCGGCCTGTAATTCTTGTGTTACAGCATTGAAAAAGCATCCAACAATAGTTTTGAGCCCTTTTACAGTTTCCAAATGCAACCAACAGCTTGAATTAGATTAGATAACAATGTGGTATCCATATGGATCCTACGGTCAATATCGGTAAAAAATTTCGATTCCACTGGGTCCCAAGTGTCCTACCTAGCTAGTATAGAATTGCTATATTATTCTCTTACTTTCCATGAAGTTACTGTTTTTGCGTTTGCCACAGCCTTTCAGACACGCATCATTCCACAACGTGCAACAACCGCGCGCCATTCTAATGTGTTCACTCGTCAAGTTCAAGGTACAGTAGGTCACTTTACCCTGATGGTTGCCATGAGTGAAGCCTTAGATTGGACATATGTCCCAATTATTCAAGTAAAGTAGGTTATTTCAGTTCTGCAGCGGCAGTAGGAAAGTCTAGTTGGACAGTGGGACTAATAAGGTGTGTCCCAATAACGCTTAAAAATAATAAGATAAATTTATTGGCAGTTTAGTTCGAGGAACCAGACATGTTGTGGAAGTTTGTTAGGCTACTGCAAGAAGTAAAGATAACTTATTCGTATTTTTTTTATCCCAATAGAGGGCTAACTCGAATTGTTTTAAAAGATAGTTTTATTTTTCTCTCTGCTTTTGGGAAACATCAATAATAGCTTATTGCAATTCACAAAATGAGTTCACATCGATACAACACAGACGAAGCAATATTTTATTTACTCGAGCCTGATATAGAGTCAGAATTGGAAGACCTTGGCGATAGCGATGAGGAACTTGAACCGAATGTGGCGCCACCAAGGATTGAAGAGAAGTCTACAGAAGCTGCAGAGGAAGAGATTGAAGATGATTTCGATCGCAATGATCAGAGTGGTGTGCCAGAAGTAGATACACCAGAAGATGAATCCCCGTCTTCTGACAACACTCAGCTAAGTTTTTCTGATCATGTATTTTGCTGGCGATCGATGGCTGCACCACAAAGTGCTTCAGATGTGGAAAGGAGTGAATTTGGTTTACCCCCAGCTAATGCTGATGAAATGACTCCTCTCAATTACTTTGAAATGTTTTGGAAGTCAAGCTTATATGAGCACATTGCTCAACAGACAAACTTGTATGCTGTGCAAAAAGATTGTGCTGCAGCATCGACATCTAAAGGTGAGATTGAGCAATTTATAGGAATGCAGATGCTAATGTCAGTGGTGCAGTTGCCCAAGTACGAAATGTACTGGGCTAATGAAACACGCTATGCACCCATAGCTGACGTAATGGGGAGAAACAGGTACAAGACTCTTAGACGGTATTTACATGTAAATGATAATTCTCTCCTGGAAGGTGAAACAAACAAGAAAAACAAATTGTTTACAATACAACCCGTCATTGATCATGTAAAATTCAACTGCAGGGAAATCCAACCAGAAAAGGATCAGTCAATAAATGAGCAAATAATTCCTGCCAAAACCGCCTACAGCGGCATTCGACAATACAACCCCAAGAAGCCCAAGAAGTGGGGCTTCAAAAGTTTTGTACGCTCAGGAAGCTCAGGTTTAATGTACGACTTCTTCTTGCATCAAGGATTGTCAACAGCTGATGGTCAGAAATGCACCTGCTCATATGCAGTATTGAGGCTCATTGAAAAGTTGCCAAAAAATCAAAACTTTAAGTTGTTCTTTGACAATTGGTTTTGTTCTTTGCAGTTATGCTTGCAATTAAAATCGTTGGGGTTTCTGGTAACAGCAACTATTAGGGCCGATCGTGTGAAAGGATGCCCACTGCCCACGGAAAAAGATATGAAGAAAAAAGGTCGTGGAACACATGCATACAAAACCGATGCTAATTCAGAACTGACTGTCACAAAGTGGTTTGACAATAAATGCATTCAACTGGCTTCAATCTATTGTGATCCAGACTCTGTCAGCTTTGTGAAACTCTGAAACAGAACTGAAAAAAAGTATGTTGAAATCAGCTGCCCAACAGTAGTACAAGAGTACAACAAAAACATGGGAGGGGTTGATTTGTCTGATATGCTAATTGCCTTATACCGCACAACCATCAAAATCAAGCGATGATACTTAAAGGTTCTCTTCCATTGTGTTGACATCTCAAAAGTTAACGCATGGTTGTTATATTGTAGACATTTCCAGCAGCTTGGAATTCCGAGAAACAGGCAACTAAATCTCCTCAAATTTGCAGTGTCCATTGCAACTGCCCTGGTTCATGCAAACTCGATTGTGAATTCCGTAGGCTGTCCTTCCAAACGGAGAGCAAGTGGCAGCATTGAAGAAAACTCAAGAAAAAAATCTACTTCTTCCCCTATTGCCGACATTCGGTTTGATAGCACTAGTCACTGGCCGGAGTGCAAATCAGCTAAACGGAAGTGCAAATTATGCAAGACGGGGGCAAAGCAGGGTTTATTGCCTGAAATGCCAAGTCTGCTTGTGCTTAAGCAACGAGAGAAATTGCTTTTTCGCTTATCACACAAATAATGGATATTTTCATATTCGTATGGATGAAATGGACACTTGAAAACGTAGCCTACTTTAGCCTACACCTAGTATTGTACATTTTGTATTGTTGCACTGTATAGGTTGAAGGAGTAATACTAACAGACTATCACTATACATGAGGAATTCGTGTTATTATGTACAGTAAATGTACAGGTTCCTTTACCTGCCCTTTTTCCGCAAATATTTCGTATTCGTTTTCCTGCAAAAAAAATTTTGGGATGCTTTTGTGAACAGCCACAACAACAATTATACTCCAATTGCAATGATTGCATGTGATTTTGTTGTTGACTTAAAATGATTTATAACATGAATTTCTACTCATCTGCTTTAGTCGCAGGGTAAATACCAACTCTTATGTGCCACACACGGTAAACTTAATTCCCAAAAGACAGTTAAACTTCAGAAAAATTTTGGATATTTATAACCCTTGTGGACCGAAGGATCCATATGGATCCCTTGCGTCATAGCTAACAATGACGTCATCAACTATTTATGGGGTGCAATGTGACGAGTGGTATGTTAACACTAATGTAGCAAGTTAACAAATTTTTTGAGCTGTTTTTCTAATAGTGGCCAATAAAGAGTTCATCTTAACGAAGGTCCAGTTCGTTAAGTTCAGTATTTCTAGAGGTTCAGTAAAATTTTTGACTTGCAATGGCGAAAATGAAACAATCATTATCAGTAAATACAGAAAAATGCTTGGATATTTTCTTATTCTACACATTCTACAATAATCATCGAAATTAAATATAAAAAATAACTTACTGTGATTCATTCAGCTAATTTTGTGAAAAAAGCGCATTTCTTATTTTTCGTCAGTTCTTAAAACTTGGTCTATCGAAGTAGCAGCAAATTAAAGGCGATGGTGGGGTGTTTGGGCTTCGTACCATACAGCAGGTTGTCGTGTGCGGCAGTAAGATCTGTCAATACAATGCCTGATTTATTCTCTTCAAAGCGGAGTTCAAGGTCATAGGTTAGTTTACACACTCGATCGGTTATACATTGACTATGCATGAAGCCAGTTGATTTGTCAGAAAGTTGGTGGTCAAAAACAGATTCTAGACGCCTCAAGACTAACCGCTCGAAAACCTTGCAAGAAACGCTCAACAGCGATATGGGCTGGAAGCTCAGGCATTAGCTGTTTTGCCAGGTTTTGGTACGGAGATATCTGTGGCAGGTCGCCATATTGTGGGGATTGTTTGGTAGATCACGCAGGCTTTTTTTGAAGCCATCTAACACGTTTGGGGCCGCAGTGCTTCAAAATAAATCTAACGGGATATTGCCTGGGCTCTGAGCTTTAGCACACTTGATCAGTTTGATTGCTGAAGCAAATTTAGTGAACAAAAAAGGCATGGATGGCAGGCCTTCAGCACTGGAAAATAGGTTCTCTCCTGTTTTTCATGCTGATTGTGTTGTTTGTTAGTCCTTTTAAAGTTGCGGTTAGGTAACGCTAAAAATGAAAAATTTTTGCTATTTTGTTTGAAAATAACTTAGTACTGAAAACAAGTCAACAAAGTTTGGTAAAATGGGTTTGGATTTTTTCGCGACCTGTACCTGCACCTACTGTTATTCATCCTGGAGCTTGAGGTCCAATTTCAATTCTCAAAAGGTCCGGATTCGGACCGCGGTCCGCTAATTGAGTAGCCCTGTTGTAGAGGTCACAACTTAGCGAATTGTCTATTTTGTAATTGTGACGTCACAAAACATTGCTCCAATAAAATCCAAATTTTGAAGACAAAGAAGTTGGTTTTAGTAATGTGATGTTAGCTGAAGATTATTTTTCTTTAAATTATTTACGCTCAGTTGTTTCCATTAAAATGAGTTCATTACTTGGTGGCAAGTAAAGATGTCGATTAACCTCGGTGAGCTTATTTGCGTCCTCAATTTTCACAGCAGTTTACATACATCAAACAATATCGAGAAAACTTCTGATGGATACCTCAATGTCACAATGCAAGAAGCTTTGCACAGATTAAAGTTTCCCCAAATAGGAACAGCTAAAGAAGCGCTCTGCAAAAAAAAAAACAGAAATGTAAGCAGCATGGTTTATGAGTTTACAAAGCTATACAAAGCAATGGTACATCTTCCAGCCGTCATGGCCGATTTCTCTCCAAACGAAACTCGAATACAAAGCGAAAAAGTAAGCAGCGCTTTGTAATCATTTAATTTTTTCGCAGACCTTCGCCTAGCTCATAGGTCAGCAACCTGCTGCTCTTTGATCCTTCTGTTGCGGCTCTTTGTAGCTGTTAGAAAGTAAGGGGTAAGTCACTCTTAAAATTACCCTTAAGTGTAAAACTATTAAAATTTTATTGCTGCTGTAGCGAGCGCTTAATTAAGTTTGTGATTCATTCTTTTTGTTGTTTCATTTCTTCTTTTTAGTGGATAAAATGCGATAATGATACCGCTCGAAGTAAATTCAGCTAATTGCTGAAAACTCAAAAAAGCTATTCTTATGCCCTGATATTTCTGGTTGTGACGTGATAATTAGTGAATGACATACTCTACTAACATATTACTTTTAATTAATGGATGTTAAGGCATATAGGCTAACTGCAATCAGTTGAATAAAATACCACTTCCACGACCGGTTTCGTTCCTATTAGAACTCGTCAGGTGGACTCAGGTATTGAACCGACGATCACATAAAATGCTTCATGCAGTTTATGCCACTCCGCCATTGGTCCTTTCAACTGATGCTGTTAATTTTAAGCTTATATATGATGCACGCTCAATACAATGAGCTTGATGCGATATATGCTTTTAATTTCCAGCCAAGCCAGTGCCTTTATTACGTTATAATACGAATATTATTATTTATATTAATTTATACGAATAATTATATAATTTAATTTATACGGATATTCCTATTATTCGTATTATAACGTAATAAAGGCATCTACTAACATAGTTTCTAGCAGTGTACTAGCAGCGGTTAGGAAAAACGCTCGCTGCAAAACTGCGCTGTAAATAAGTGTCACAAAGAAAGCAACTATTACACTTTTTGCGCACCGAATTAGTCAATTTAAAACTATTTTTTTGGTTGCTAGTTTTAGAAAGATAACTTTATAATAGCCAACAACTATGAGTATCTAAGAAAAGTGTCTGAAGAACACAGAATGTTATTTGTTCGAAAATAACTCGGCCTAATGTGACCCTACTGAAATATGATAAATAATTTTGGGGAAGCCATTGCTGCTTTTGTCGCTATGCCAGAAACAAGACCAATAACGCAGCCAAATGAACTTAATACCACAAATATAAATAGGAAAGGGGCAGCACCCAATCGGTAAATAGGCTTACCATTAAATAGTTTTATTTTCGTAATTGTGAAAACAACTGCCATTTCGCCGCCGCCATCATTTATGATTATGCTTGCATGTTTCTCGTTAACACCTTTTGAAAGTATTAAAGATAGTGTGTGACAACATTCTTATTTTGTAAGCATCACCAGTTTTAATGAAAAGCCTAAAATAATAACAATTTCGCGTACCGGAATTGCAGAAATGTATAAAAAACAAAAATTTTTATTTCTTTTCACAAAAGAGCCGGATAGATGAAGATGGCTTGACCGGCTAAACCGAAAAATTCAGACTGTGTTGACACAATTTTAGTCTGTTGTGTTGTAACTTATGGAAGAGTGGAAATTTTGTTTGCTTGAGTTTTTTGAGTTTGAGGTAGTTCTCACGTGGATTCCACGAAATGTCAGCATGAGAGCCATCGTGGGCTACTACAGATTTACGACGCTGATGCAATTTCTATGCTTTTAATAAGGTAGGACAGCCTGCTCTTTCGAAAATTTTCCTTACTGTACTAGGCCTACTACGCTTCAAAGCCGATTGGCAATTGCGACAGCTTAAATTAAAACAATCTAAAGTTTGATGACAATGGACAAATTCTTTAGGCAGGCGGCATTGGAGAGCGTAACAGTTTGATCGATTTTTAAACTTTTCATTGTAAAATGCTAAGCACAAAAAATTTTGGAAGAGGTCGTTCCTTTCTCATAGTATCCTCTCGGCTTAACTGGTGTTTTTTTTGCAGACATCGACTCAGTCATCTGATGACATATCAGCTGCCACCTTTAACTATGGCTTCATTTATCCAAGTTCAAAACCAAGCCAGGTCTTGTTCAATCGAGGTAGGTTTTGGGTCCAAGGCTACATGTAAAAACTAAAAGATATTGGGCTAAATTGCGGGTTTTCTGGTTCGATCAAAATAAGCAATACGGAAAAAGCTGTTTTTATTTGCTTTGAAGTTTGAGCTTGAGTCTTCAAAGGCTAAAAATAACATGCATGCGTTGATGCGAAACCAAAGATTTTTTAAAGGGCTTATCCCTACAATTTCCAAACGCTGTGTCACGACATATTAATGTGTGGCAGAATACTGGTTTCTCAAGATTGATTGCAAATTTTTCTATTTCTTTGCTAGGATATCTATAGGCCTGTATAATTCCAATAGATTTTTGTTGTTAGTTGCTCCTATAGTTTAATTACTCCAATAATTACTGTATTTGGCATATTTATTTGTATCCACAAACCTACACTAGTTGCATGGTTCAAACTAGTGGCTTTTAATTAGTTTATCAATCTTTGGTAAACAGACCTGCTCCACCAAAATTTTTCAGTGTATATTTATGAATGAAATGATATCCTTTCATTGAAATGTTGCAAGTTTGCGATATATATAATTTTGTTTCTGTGATGACTACAACATTTTGTTTGATATTAATTTGGACTAAAAGTTCATTTAGATCATCAATTTTAGCAGTTGTATTTACACACATTAGACAAAACTATTGTTTATTGTTACAATTACTCGCAAATGCAATATCATTTAGAGTAGAGTGTTGAGAGTAGGCTTGGGTGGTTCGTGTTTCAGTATGAAATTTGGTTTATAAAGTTGAAAATTATTGTTCATTGCAATGAACAAAATCTATAATTATAACTCAATTAAAATTAAATGCTTAAAATACACACTAATGGGCACATTAGTTATCAATATCAAACGTATAAACTACAAAAAAATACCATAACAAAATAACTTAAAGTATTAACAATATATCTGGTTTCCCAAAAAAGTGAACCGCTTTTTGTTGAGGATTTTCTCGGCGATACTAAAACCCACTTTTACAAAGTATCTGAAAGATTAGTTTCAAATTATAGGAGTATTATCAAATTCAAAAAAACCTTTCAAAAAATGCAATATCAGAGTAAAATTTATTTATTTCAGTCTATGCTCAGTGTGTCCTCCATGCTACTCCACGACTAAACAAAGCCGTTTCTTCCACGCAGAAATGCTTTTGCCTATTTCTTCTATCGATATCTCCTCTTATCTTATTATATGCTGTTCATTAACGCTTGCTCGCTCAAATTGTCGGTAAACCTTCTCCTTCAAACAGTCCCATACAATATAATCCATTGAGTTGCACTCAGGACTTTGCGGAGGCCATTCATCCTTCTTAGTAAATTCTGGTGTAGTCTCCTCCAGAAGACCCTGGGTTACACTGGTTGTGTGGGAAGGAGCCTCATCTTGCTGAAACACGTAATTGTCACCATTAGGACGTCACAAAGTGCTAATTCACGAATCACTCGCATCATTTTGCTCTGAAATTACATTTTGCTCTGAAAATACGCATCATTAAATTACATTTTGAATTTGATAAAATACTCCCATAATTTGCAACTGATCTTTCAGATACAGTACTATGTAAAAGTGTTGATAATATTCTAAGATTAATGTGTGTAACATTTCAATAAATTCGGTTTTAGTATCGCCGAGAAAATCCTTAACAAAAAGCGGTTCACTTCTGGGACATCCGGTATACGACCAAAACAAAACACGGAGAGTGACTCAAAACTAAATTTTTTTAAGGTAAAACCAAATCAAAAGTTACACTAAAAAATGCTGACTTGGCCTAAAAATTCTTAAATTAATAGTGGCCTAACTATATGGTAAAGCTTTAAAAAGTATCAAGCTTATTTACTTTAACCCTTTGAGGTATAATGTAACACATATGTTACATGATTGTTAATTGTTATGTCATTATGACGTAATAGCCATTTTTCTAAAATTTATTGCAATTTTGTTGTTACCAAACAATTAAGAATTGCCTCAAATTTTATCAATTAGAATCCTATGATCCCTAAAGGGTTAACAAACGAACGTTTTTTAAACATTTCACCATCTGCAGTCCGAAAAGAAGAGATTTGTTTTGCATTCTAAACTGATGTAGTTTTTGGACACAATTTAGTCTTTTGGTTATTAATGATTCCGTAATTAAGAAACAAATTCCCTTTAATTTTCTTTTCTGATTAAGCATCTGACTGACCAATTTAAAAATAATTACAGGTAGTTTTACAATGGGAGTAGCATTATGCTGATTGCTATTTGACTTTGAAATTTTTAGTCTATGACAGGGGTGGCCAACCGTGGCGCGTTGCGCCAAATTTGGCGCATTGCATGTTTAGAGGTGGCGCATTCCAGGTTTAAGATTTTTCTGGCAATTTGGGTAAGTGTCCTTTCATCTGGCCGAAAAATTTGTCACTCCAATAACATCTCCAAAAAAAAAAAAAAAGTCCGCACTTGGTTGGCCTCACGTTTGGTGGCATATTTAAGCCAAAAGTGATGGAAAAGGTGCAGCGAAACAGGGGATGACCTTTTTTTTTTTTGGAGATCACCGCTGAATATGGCCTTGTTTTGACTTCAAAGTATAAACAAGTCAAAACAAGGCCATGTTCAGCGGTGATCTCCAAAAAAAAAAAAAAAAAAGGTCATATATTTATACTATAAATATATTACTACACGTTTGAGAGCAATGAAAAGCTATGAATGTTTGTGTGGCGCATCTTCAAATGAATGCTTGTAAGGCGAAAAATTTTGGCGCATGGACTGAAAAGGTTGGTCACCCCTGCCCTACATTTATGGCCCATCCGCCACGGGTTGGTAGAAGAGTTGGCGCTTTGCATAAAAAGCTTGGCCACCCCTGGTCTATGAGAACGATCAATGCCACTTTCATATAACTTAAAATATAAATTGTTCAAAAGAAATTTTTGTAGGACTTCATCTGTGCTTTCATCAGGTAATTGGGGAATCCAATGAAACATAAGGCAGTTTCTTCTTGAATTGCTGCAAACTTATTGATTTTTTCCTTATTTTATTTATAGCATTGGTGTAAATTTTACTGTTTAACGTTTTAAATAAAGCACCTAAAAACTATTCAAAGTTGATTGGTGGTACAGAATTTGAAAACTGCAGAAAGTAGAGTATTCATTCTCGAAGCTTTTCGTCTGACACTTTTTAAGAGAATCCGTCAGAAATAGAGTGAAAAGGTGAAGTGAGTTACTTATATAGAGACACAGTTGACGAAAAAGAAAAGCAGGAAAAGCTCTATCGTGATTTGTAAAAGAAGCGACCAATAGAAGGAGCGGAAACTAATGCGTGATTTTTAGACCATAAACGAATTCCTTTTGTTTGCATAAATTTGGTTTGGATGTTTTGATGTACGTGGCTTCAAGGCTGGAAAGATGAAAAAAGTACGGCCACAAGCAAGAATAGAAAATTTGTTATCATTATATTCACGTGCACATGTAGGGTTTTGTAAAAGATGTTGTCCTATAGCAGAAAAGGAAGTTTCAGCTTTAAAGCTTCTGGTTGGCTCGCAAGAGCTGGCCAATGTGCTTCGGTCCTGAGAAATATGCTCCTGAAGAATGGTTTTAGGCACGTGCTGCTTAATCCTCTGTTGTATCTTTGAGAAGTACGGCCCACGTACCGACTATCGCAGTGGCACAGAAAGAGATGGGCCAAGAGGTAAACCCGTAGCAACGCCATCAAAGCTGTCGGTGCATTATATTGTTGAAACTGAATTTAATGGAGGAAGTAGCCGTTCGCATCAGCTCAGCAAAAAGTGCACGAGGAAAAGGAGGCGGAGTAAGCTCGCCATCATACAGAGCATCAGCGCAGATTTTAATGATTTCTGCGAGTGGAACATTAGTAAAAAGGCTACAGACGTCATAGGAGCAAAGATAGAGAGATGGAGGAAAGTTGAAAGTTCTGACTTTGTGCACCGACAGATTGATGGCGTTGCTATGGGTTCACCTCTTGCCAACATTTCTGTCGGATATTACGAAGCTTTGCTTTTCAAAAGAGTCAACAAACCTCTTATGTATTATCGATACGCCGATAATGCTTTTGCAGTTTTTAACGACGAAGACGAATGTAATGAGTTTTTCTCCCATCTAAATTCTCTCCATTCATCGCTTCGTTTTACTTTTGAAAAGGAACGCAATCGGACTATATTGTTAAAGGAATGGAATCGGACTTTGCCCTTTCTTGACGTCCTGGTAGAAAAGAATGATCACGAATTTATAACAACTATCTACAGAAAGTCGACTTTCACCGGCCGATACATTCGCTAGAACTCTTTTTGCCCCATAAACGGAATACCAATTTGATTTCAACTCTTGTCCACAGAGCTCTAATCATCTGTTCGAAATCTACTCTTCAAAATGAACTTTCCAACATTTGTTCAATCCTTATCAACCACGGTTACCCTGAAGCTGTAATCAACACTGTTATCAACAAGAAAATAAATCAGTTTCGCAGACCAACGCAATTAGGTCCGAAGAAATGCCAGTTTATCTTCACTTGCCATGGCTGGGCGATGCTTCGATGAGGTACGAAATGCAAATTAAAACAGCCGTCAAACGCTGTTACTTTGCAGTTGAACCATGCATTGTCTACACCACCAGACAACTGCTGCCTGCAGCCAAAAAGGATGTACTACCTGCTTTTTATCAAAGCAACATTGTTTACCAATTTCTGTGCCACTGCGATAGTCGGTACGTGGGCCGTACTTCTCAAAGATACAACAGAGGATTAAGCAGCACGTGCCTAAAACCATTCTTCAGGAGCATATTTCTCAGGACCGAAGCACATTGGCCAGCTCTTGCGAGCCAACCAGAAGCTTTAAAGCTGAAACTTCCTTTTCTGCTATAGGACAACATCTTTTACAAAACCCTACATGTGCACGTGAATATAATGATAACAAATTTTCTATTCTTGCTTGTGGCCGTACTTTTTTCATCTTTCCAGCCTTGAAGCCACGTACATCAAAACATCCAAACCAAATTTATGCAAACAAAAGGAATTCGTTTATGGTCTAAAAATCGCACATTAGTTTCCGCTTCTTCTATTGGTCGCTTCTTTTTACCAATCACGATAGAGCTTTTTTTTCCCTTTTTTTCTTTTTCGTCAACTGTGTCTCTATATAAGTGATTCACTTCACCTTTTCACTCTATTTCTGACGGATTCTCTTAAAAAGTGTCAGACGAAAAGCTTCGAGAATGAATACTCTACTTTCTGCAGTTTTCAAAAACTGATCATTTTGTGGCATTTCACTTAACATGTGTTGAGCTCTATAATACTGTAGTTATTTGATTCTGGCCATCGTTTTGTCTTTGCAGCAGCGTTAGTATCGTAACATTTTTTCGTCAGAATTTCTCATGCTTTTCACCCTTTCACGTATGACGGACGGCAAATCGACCACGGCCAACCTTAAACTACAATTACGCAACGACATTACATCAAAATATTTTGCAATTTTTTGACTTTTTCTAAAATTTATTTTCCTTCGTACAATATCAAGAACTTGGGATTGAGCTTTCAGCAATTAAGAAATTAGTGGCATTTTGATGAGCATAAGATAATTTTTGTTCTTATGAGCGCTTAAATTCCCCCAGACAATATTAAATAAAAAACTGTTGTAGGATGAAAAGCAGTGAACAATGAATAACAGTGCAGTAACAATCAACTGCTCAATAAAAAACATAATTTTAAAAATGCGCAAAATCCTGACGTGATGGAAAAAAATCGTTTGCAGATTGGAAACAGTGACCTCAAATTGTTCAAAAAAACTATGTTTTGGCTAAACAACAAATTTGATGTCCACCAGATAATCTAATAAAATGCAATTCTGTCCGTATGTGCGCCTGTATCTGTTAACTCTTCCAAAACTACTGGGGATACAAAATCAAACCGATTGATGACTTCCTCTGGTGAGTGTCAATAGGGGGTTTGTAATGTCACCATGATTTCATGATCAAAGATAATTTCTTTAAAATTTGCCTTTCTTGATGGAGGGAAACTGTGTTTTGCTAAAACACAAGCCAGCTCCCAAATTGCCAACTTACAAAAATTGTATCACTCTGGGGCCTAAAATGACATTACAGCTCACGCTTGATTGCCCAATTTGTTCTCTGTATTTTCTCAAAAACTATATGCCGTGCTTCACCGGTTAAAGAATAGTGAAGCTGTTTACCCAGCATGTCGTAAGAGGCGACTATTGGGTACCTACCAATTGCAGTCTGACTGTTAATGGTGGGGTTGCCAGCTTAATTGCTTGGTTGGACCACTCATGTCAGAAAACTGAGGTTGGGGGTAAGCAAGGGCATGCTCCTCGTAGAAAAATTTCGCTCCAATAAATCCCCATGCATGGGGTAAATCCGGCCATCTCTGCTGAAGGGACAACACCGGATGGAAACTGAGTCACTACTATAACCTTAGAAACGCATATCAACAAGATGCTTTCGATAACAAAAACTTTTACAACGATTCAAGTTGAATTGACGACGCAACACCAGATTCTTTTGTTAGCATTTTAAAGGAAGCTTTTTCACTTTTTGTCTTCCACACTTTACAGATGCTCTATGATATAATGCGTCTGCACAATTGAAGTGAAAAAAGCAACAATCAGCAAACTACGCCCACAGTTTTTATTCAAGGTTATTTCAAAAACTAGCAACTTATATGCTGCATATTAAAGAAAAATGATACATTACAACATTAAAATAACGGTTAGTCAAAAATCAGATTTTTGGTAATACAATGCAAACCTGAACGATCTTAACCTACGAAATGGCCCGCTACTTACTACTTTTTCGCAGTGGTGGGCATCCGCTAATAACAAACTAACGGCGCTATCGCTAACGCTAGTCAGCAAAAAATTTATCGGTGCTACCGCTATCCGCTAATTACTTTTAACTTTAGCGCAATAAGCGCTGACGCTACCTTTTTAAAAACTAGCGGTCGCTAACCGCTAATGCGTTAAAAGCAATAACAGCAAGTTCGAATCTCAGTTAAAATGATGTCCTGTAAAAAAAATATAATTTTCATACTGGTACCACCGTTCCAGTAAAAAACAGTAATAGCATTTACAATTGCAGTAGCCTCGCTATCATAAAAACAACACAAAAAATAAAGATTTATTAAAACGCAGTTATTTCAAACAAGCATTTCAAAATGTTCATTGCCAAGCCCAAATCGTTTTGGTTAAAAGCACATCCTTACCAAGGGAAAACAGGTGTTCCACAGCTGCACTGGAAAGTGTAGCTATGTTGTACTTAACGTCGTGTTGGGAGTGAAACATAGCAATTGGTTTGCTTTGGGATTCGTGCTTTTCTTTCAGAAAATCGTCTTAACAGCTTCTCACTGCTGTTGCCTTGTCGTGGCTTCTCCGCTAACGCTTCGCCGAAAAATTGGTCATTGGAAGATGCACTCTGGCAGCTTGTGCTGTGAGTATCGGTTTTGACCTTGCTATTGACAATAAGCGCCATTTTCTGCCGTATCTTAATGCGTATACCCGCAATATCTTCGTAACCAAGCAAAGGGAGGAGCGGAATTCACAAAAGCTTGAAGGGAGGGTAAAACGCAGCAGAAAGCAAGCAATCCGTGCTTTCAACACGTGGTTGAAAGCTCTTTTTCAAGCCATCCAGAAAGGGGAAAAGCAAGGGCTTGCATACTGCCAAGTCACCAACCTCCTGGATGTCGGTCAGCTTTTTGGCACAAACAAGCACAGTTGGAAGCAGAATACAGTAGCATGCTTTTTCTTCGTTTTGGAGAATATCTAGTCACTAGCACAAAGGTTTCATCACTCTCAAGTATTCACTCAAAAATGCGACGTCAGCTGCAAAATAAGCAAAAGTGATTGACGAAGGGTAAAAAAGTTTGGACGACAAGCTAAATTTCAATGAAAGTAGCATGCTACCCGTTAAAAACAATGAATACCTTTCAATTGAAAAACGTGTCCAAACAAAGCATAAAAATCATAAACAGTATAAAAATCATTTTTTAACCAGGTTGACTTTTTGAAAAGCTTTTGTTGTTTGGGGGACAGGTTGAACGCAAGTGGTGGAAGTGAGGCAGGGGTAACAGCAAGAACAAGAATTGGATGGATAAAATTTAAAGAATGTGGGGAGTTACTTTATGAGAGAAAATTTTTATTAAAAATGAAAGAATTTATTAGAGTTGCGTAAGATCCGCAATGCTGTATGGGAGCGAGACGTGGTGTTTAAAGAAGAATGAGATGGCAAAAAGCAATGATAAGAGTAATGTGTGGAATTAAGATCCATGAGAAAAGTAGCCAAGAACTGATGAGTTTGCTAGATTTAAAGGATACTTTGGATGGACTAGCCAGGGCAAGTGGAGTGCGATGGTATGGGCATGTTTTGAGAAGGGATAATGGTGATATTTTGAGAAGAGCGTTCGATTTTGAAGTGGCAAGAAGAAGAGGGCGTGGGCGACCGAACATGACGTGGAAGAGACAAGTGGAGGAGCATACCAATCAAATTGACTGAAAAGGGAGGATGCCATTGACAGAGTGAAATGGCATAATAATGTTTACGAACTGCCGAGAAGTACGTGGTGAATCAGGCTACCTGCCTTAACGTAGACAAAATCGGATTTAAAAAATGGGATCTCTCTCTAACCATGAAAAAAACCTAGAAGATTGAAAATGTTGTAAACCCGATCCAGGGCAGCACGTTTTTCACGGTTTTCGAAACATATTTTCAGTCGACAAACCGCATCGTAAACCGAATTCCAACGAGTTGTGGTCCAAATAACAAGCAGAAGTCCAAGTTATATTTTGATGCAATTTGCTGCTTGAGGGCCCCCGAAAAACATACGATCAATGCAAAGACAGGTTTAAAAAATAATTCTAAAATTTAAAACTAAAGCTACTACAAATGATTTATCTTGACTGTTTGTTCCACAGCTCCTGGGCTTTTGCAAAAGCTGATCTGAAAGTTTTTTAAAGGAAGTGCAAGACAAAGTCTTGTTTGCGTCAGCCGTTGCAATTAGGTTTAAAGTATGGACTGCAAATCTGTTGTGTCTTGGTAGTGCAAGATTTACGATGCTGTCACTGTCTGTAACAAGTTTAAGCAATAGTTATGTACAAAAACATTGACAAGTGATACGTTATAGCCAAGGGAACGCGATGAGAACCAAAGACAAGTTATGAAGTTAATACACAATCAAGTTAGTGATAAGAATGCAACAACTGAACTGGGATGTTACTGTGAACTAATGGTGGATAAAATACCGCGAAACTGAGAAGGATAATACGTGTTGTGCAGTCTGTCGAGCTGAGATGCCAAAATTCGTCTTGGCAAAAAACACTCAAAACTTCTGGCATCTTGTTGTAAAACATGTCAGTGGATTGACCTCCATGTGATCATCATCACCACGGTCAATTGATGAAACCACCGGTTCAGTGTTGCTGCACTCTTTATCTAAGCCAAAACTGTTAAAAAATATCACTTACATTCAATGATGATTCTGAGCTTATCGGATTTAGCCAGAGTTACAAAAAAGATGACATTAAATTTGCATTCTGTAAAAGTTAACTTTTCAAACAATAACAAAACTTAACTCAGGCACATTGTAAAAAACCTTGTTGTGGTTATTGCATATTTAAATGCATCGGTCTAGTTGTGCAACGTCTTCTCAGAAATTATCTGCGTCTAAGAAAGTCCTAGCAGTCGTTATTTCAATAAAATCCATTTTTCCGAGAATAACCGGACATTTATTTTTACTTAACTTTATCTTACTAGATGTGAGAAAAATTGCGCAAATATGTAGTAGTGCAGACATTTCTCTTGGCTTCACTTGTTCTTTTTGGGCTCAAGGCAAATAGTCAGAGTAAAGCTTGAATTGTTTTGAAACAACTACATTATTATTTTGAGAAAATAGTAAAGTAATTTAGGGAAAGAAGACAACTAAAACGCCTGTTTACCGAAAAAACAAAACAATTTTGTTTTCTTTTACAGTACAGCAGGTAGTCATTAGCAAATTTTAGCCTTTACTTATAAGTTATTATGGAAATTGACGTGGTGTTTTGGACAAAAAGAAAGTTAATCGGGCAAGTAAACTAGCAGATAGTTACTACTTACTAGCATAAATTTTTTGTCTAATTGCAAATTGTACTCATTGACTTAGCCTACTTATTTCTCATTTCTCAAGCAGGATATATACTTGTGGCGTGTGTTATGTTACCTTTCGTCTATTTTTGTCAAAATCTATCTTGAGGCCGAGTAATAATAAAGACCCGAGGCTGTCTACACTATACTTACTCACAAGCTTTGTATTGGTCTCAGATCTAGTACCATTAAACCAAAATTAAAGTTTAAAATGCTAGGAAATCATTAAATGAAATGTTTACCTGAACGCCTTAACAAAATTTGAACCATTATCCGTAGTTGTCACACACACTTTGCCATCAATTTCAAACTCCCAGTGGATTTTTTGTATTATATTGACGAGAACGTCATAGGTATGGCGACCTTTCAGTCGCCAACAAGCGAAAACTGCCTTTTTTCTTTGCAGGTTATCGCTATCATTTCAGTGCACATCATCCCAAGACCTGTAAAACAACAGTCAAAGCACATCAGTGAAAGATAAATCATAGATTGATTTGAATTAATTTTCGTAACACATCTCAAAGATAAAACGAACAAAATACACATTGACGTTCAATTTGAAACACAAATACAGTAGATTCCACTTAATTGGGCCGCTGGTTAATCGGGTCAGCCGTTTAATTGGGCCAAATTGTTAAGAACAAAATCCAATCAAAGATAATGCACTACGTTAAATCCGCATAATCGGGCCACTATTCCGCTTAATTGGGCCACAACTGTAGTCAGATATACACTGGTTCAATTGCAAAACCGCCTTTGTAATGTAATAGAACTCAATATCACAAAGCCAACTATATTATGTAACAATTGAAAAATACAGGCGCAAATTATTTTGTCATTTCATGTCCTTGGACATGGTAATTGTTGTGTTTTGTTGCAAATTTTGTGAAGTCCCAAGCAGAGATGCCACAAAAAGAATTAACAATTGCTGAAAGGGTTGTTGTCCTAAGAAAAATTAGAGAGCAACCTCCAAACATTAGTCATCGCCAGCTAGCTGAGATAACTGGTGTACCAAAGACAACCCTGGCACAGATACTGCAAGACTTCGGATAATCGGGTCAGCCGCTTAATCAGGCCAAATGGTGCTTATCCCGATGTAACCCGATTACAGAGGCGTAGCTTAGGGGGGGCAATGGGGTACATATACCCCCGGGCGCCAAGGCACAGGGGCGCCAAAATGGGGCTTGCAAAAGTTTCACAACAAGGGTAAAAAAACGGTCACAAGCAAGATTGCACCGGCGGCAGACATCGTTTGATAGTAGTAGACTGGTACGCACCGTACGCCTGCCATCCAGACTGATGCTGCAGTGTAAGATACTACTCTGATACTTCGTGTTACTGAGTATTGACTTTGCTGTGGCAGTTTAGTGCACTCAGTCATATAGATCTAATAAAATATATTTTATATTTGATTTTTTGTAACTCATGTCAGGAAGAAAAAGAAGTGGAGCTCAAAATCGCAAAAGAAAAAAGGAAGCCGAAATAGCATTCAAAAAATCAAGAGTATTACTTGCTGCTTTTTTAAAGAAAGCCAAGAAAGAAGTTGAAGCTGCAAACCCAGTTCTTCAGAATCAGAAGATGGCGGCTATCAACCATCTGTTTTAGAGCATGATGTCGACGCTAATGTTGAAAACATTGCGGTCTCGGAGAAAAACATTATTCAAACAGATATTTCTGTATGTGCAAAAAGAAACTCCGAAAACACTTAAGACCGAGAGACCCAACATAATGACGAACCTGTTGAAAGTAACGGGGAAGATAACATTTCTGGCAGAGAAGCTGCAAATAATAATACTCATTACGATGTGCAATCGGATGTGGTTCCTGATGTACTAAAGTTTCACGATCTTGGTTACTTAGAATTTGACGAAGTGACAAAGTTACCGAAAGTACCACAATCTCTTCGCGATGAACTGATTACTCTCGGGCCCATACTTTTTCAGCACACAGACAATCTACCATCATTATATGGAGAACGTTCGATCACATCGGCATGGTTTAAACGTCGATTAGCGAATGGAGAGGAGGTAAATCGTTCATTGCTGTTGTATTCGCCAATCAATAAAGCCGCTTACTGTTTCTGTTGTCTACTATTTACATCATCGCCTTCAAACTCGCGAGCTTCGTTTGAGTTAAAAAACGGTTTCAACAAGTGGAGAAAGCCAGAAAAACTAAATTCTAATGAAAACAATCCCAGCCATCGCAGGGCTTTTACTACATGGAAGGAAGCCGAAAGACGGTTAGTTGACGGTACAGGAATTGACGCAATCGCTCAAGCGCAGATTCGTTCGGAAAAACGACGTTGGCGAGATATATTGCAAGGAATACTCACCTGTATTAAATTTCTGGTTTCACAAAATTTGGCACTACGTGGTCATGAGGAAAACTTGAATCCCAGAAATGATAAAAATGTTGGAAACTTTCTCGCGCTGATCAAACTCATTGCTCAATTTGATTTACTACTGGCAAAACACGTCCAACATGCTGAACAAAATCCGCGATCAGTTTCCTATTTGTCACCCGAAATTCAGAATGAATTTATCCACATACTTGCATCAACTGTAAAGAGCAAATTGCTGCGGGATATAAGGAAAAGCAAATACTACGGCATCTTACTTGACTCAACTCCTGATTTAGGACATCGGGAACAGCTGTCTCAGATCATAAGATTAGTGAATGTTAATTTTCAAACTAAACAAGTAACTATCAAAGAATCACTTTTAGGTTATATTGAGATACATTCAAAAGATGCAGCAAGCCTAGAGAAAGTCATCGTCGAGAGACTAAAGTCTGACGCCATATCTTTAGCCGACTGTCGAGCACAATGTTATGACAATGCTGCTGTGACGGCAGGGCATATTTTTGGCCTTCAACAACGAATATGTGACAGAAATAACAGAGCACTGTTTGTCAACTGTGACAACCACAGCTTAAATTTAGCAGGAGTACACTCAGCTAAGCAAGATCCAGTTGTCGTCACATTTTTGGGACACTTGAAAATATATATTCGTTTTTCTCTCATTCAACAATTCGTTGGGAAGAGTTAAAACGAGTTCTTCCTATAACAGTAAAACGAGAGTCTGCAACATGCTAGAGTGCACGATTAGAAGCTGTTAAAGCTATTTTTGAAGGGCTGGATGAACTGGAACAACTCCTAGAAAAACTATCAGAGGACTCAACTATGACACCTGAAACTAGAAGTGGTGCAGAGCAGTTACAGGCCTGCATATTGAAGTTTAATTTCATAGCTTTATTACAACTCTGGAATACCGTTCTTGGAAAAATTGATCGTGCACAGAAGCGCCTACAGGATCCTACAATGAACTTCAAGGAAGCTGCAACTGATATTGAATCTTTGGATCAAGAATTTGTAAAGCTTCATGATGATTTGAGCCAAGCTGCTGTAGAAAATGCCAAGACAAAATGCACAGCCTGGGGGGTTCAGGTGGATAGACGAATTAGGCAACGTAAGAGAATGCCTGAAGAACTGAAAAGAGATAAAGGACTTTCACCAGAAGAAGAAATTGTGCGCGTTATGAAGAATGTATTTGATCGGCTTCAACAGGAGATGTCAACACGTTTTTTACGACTAAAAGACTTAAACACAAAATTTGGATTTCTGCTTGACGTTGAGACTCTTCTATCCGACACAGATGAGAATGCAATTCGTCGAGATTGCACAAATTTTGCAAATTTCTACGACACGGACATCAATGGCCACGAACTTTTCACCGAAATTGGAGATTGCAGAATGCTGCTCAGTAACAGAACTGAAGGTTAACCAGAAACTCCTTTGGCTCTTCTTGGTTTTATTGTGTCTTTTGGAGACGACGTTTTCCCGAATCTGCGAATTTCTCTACAAATTTTGTTAACAATATCAGTTTCAATTGCAAGCTGTGAACGGTCTTTCAGCAAATTGAAACTTATTTTGTCGTATTCGCGTGCATCAATGGGACAGGATCGTCTCAGTGATCTTGCACTTCTAAGTGTTGAAAGAGAAACATTGGAAAAAACAGATTTTGATGACGTGATTGACCAGTTTGCAACAGTGAAATCAAGAAAAATAAATTTTTTGTAGACTTTGTAAATCATCTTTGACAGTAACTGAGTGGGACATTATGGACATATGCTATATTTTGTATAGCTTTGCTTCTTCGTTAAATAAAATGTTCCATTAAAATTTGAATTGTTTTTCCATATACAATTAAATGTAATAGAAAATATGATTAAATGTGGAGGTCGGGGCGCCAATTTTATAGTTTGCTCCGGGCGCAAAATATTCTGGCTACGCCACTGCCCGATTAAGCGGAATCTACTGTATATTATTTGATGGTGGTTCTTTCCCGGGCCGTTGATACTGATGTAAGATTGTACGTGAAATCAATAGTACTGCCATCTTGAAATTAATGTATGAAGTGGGTAAAGCTACTTTTAGCTTCCTCTAATTCTCCTTTTAACACTATTGTTTATTGTTTTGACGCTTTATCTTATAAATTGCTACAGAAAATAATTGCCACCGCAGTACCTAACGAGTTGCCGCCTGATCTGATCACAACTTTGTAAACTAATGGCCGCGAAGTAACATTTGAGAACAAATTTACACAAATTGTACGGGCTGAAACCCTAATATAACATTTGCACCAAAAAAACACACGTAGGTTTTAGGCGGCGTTTACTCACGGTTCGAACCAAGAAAGTCTAATGAACTGTAGGGTACAAAAGGAGCATACAGTTCTATTGTTCGGTCACAATGCTATCGTAACAGAACCGTCTGTGATTTAATCCCCAAATCAATGGTACTGCACTGGCTAATTCCTAAAATCAATAGTACTTTGCTGTCTACTCCCGAAAATCATTACCCCCAAAATACTATCTAAGTACAGTACTATTGATATTAGGGATTAGATCACTGACAGCTTTTATACAGGAAAAAAATTATAAAAATGAAGCTGTTGAAAAATCACAACAGTCTTTCTTGCATTGTGTTCAAACAAAAGGCAGTTAATGGATTGTAGATAGAATCAACACCGTAAAGGATTTTTTAGCATTATAACTGGGTGAGCAATTGCTTACCTAGCATCTTTCAGCGCAAGGTTTTATTGATCCTTTTTTTTGTAAACCTTGGAATACTTTTAAATACTTTGGAAAATACTTTTAAAATAGGTCAATAGCAAGCATCACAGAATATTTAATATGCCAAAGGGTAAAAACAATCAAATTTCATCAAATTGGTATCATTGGGTAAACTTTTATCTTTAACATGCATTGTTCTATGTTATTTTATAACCTTCCACTCTCTCTAAGAAACAGCCCTACGTTTAGCAATGAGTGTCAGGTAAATGCAAATTTGCTGCCAAAAGATATGAGCATTTAAACAATGCAGCAATGAGCATTCAAACACACAGCTCATAAAAGTAAAACATTTAGGCAATAGCTATCGTGACGTCGCTGACATTTTACTCTTGGAAACTACTACGGTATGCCGCTGGATGCTTGTGATCGTCGAATTGTATGACGTATCAAAAACATAACTTTTGATTGTTTATGACCGGTTAATGTTGAAGACCTTTTGAAAAAAGGTGATTTTTGGGTACACTCTTCTCGCAATTTTAATATCCAACCGTAACGTTTACAGCCAACGCTCTAACCAATACACTACAGCGACGCTGAGTCGTGCGTGTCAAATATGCTAATTAAAAAATAGAAAATCATCAACGGGAAAATAGGTTTTAAGGTTAAAATGCTACAACGTCAAAACAGCCACTTCCAAATATTTAAGAGTGAATGACCGAAAAACGAAAAAAGTATCTAAACCATGTATTTGTTCAACAGTAATTTTCACTTATCTTGTCTTCATATTCGTTTTGAGAAAAACTTTCCGGAGCAAACGATTGATCTAAACGGAGTTGCTTTAGCGGCGGGCCAGCCATTTCTGTTTGAGCAGGAAACTTTTCACATGCTTTATGTGACTTGACTTCTGTGTTAACGACTTCGCATTTTTTAAATGCTCAAGAAAAGCAGCATAAGAGCTTGCTTGAGCACTATTGTAATCAGGGATGTGGAAGCGGAAGCTGGAAGCGGCCCTTTTTCTGTGGAAGCGGAAGCGCGAAAAATCCACCGCTTCTGCTTCCACATAGGAGGGAAGAATGGAGAGAGAAAAGAAATTGGTTCTGCTATCTTTCGTAGAAGAGCGAATAGGGGGAGCATAAACATTAAGAAATGAGAACGAGGAGCAGTCGTTTAGAGAGACGTTAACCTCCACATAATCAGAGTAGGGGCTAAGCAAAGAAAGAGAGGAGGTAGAAAGCTCAGAGAAGAATAAGCCCTGCCTGACGAAAATGATGACGCCGCCGCTAGCGTCTGCAACATCAGTAGAAAAAATACCAGATCGGGAGCGGGTGCCATGGGATCGCAGAGCAGAGAGAATCCAGGGATCCGAAAAGAGGAAGATAAATTAAGGTTAGATTCCTGGATATAAATAAGGTCAACGGGATGAGATGAAATAAAGTGTAGAAGTTCAGTACTACTGGCTCGGAGACCCTAACATTCCATTGAAGAACCCTGAGAGAGTTAGAGAGGGGAAGAGGAAGCAGGAGGTAAAGAGAAACAGTCAGGAGCATGAGGTTGTGGTGAGGGTACAGAAGGAGAAGATACAAAGTGGGCGGAAAAAGGATAAGAGGTTTGAAGATGAGGGTGGGATGCGAGTGCTGCATTAGCAGAAGGGGGCCAGATTGAGCAGTGAAGGTATACCAGCTGGAGTAGTCCGAGAAGGAAGTCACAGTTCTGGTAGGTGTAGAATCTCCAAAAAAAGCAGGGAGGGCAGCTCCGGAAGTGAGAGCTGCCAAGAGTTCTAAATGTAGAAAAGGAGAGTAGTGAACACTTTAAATGAACTTAATTAGAGCATGTGCAGCATTGCACTGACCTACCCCGCCGGGTCACATTTCTAGCGCACACTAAATAGGGAAAGACAGGACAAGGGTGAGGATGAACGTTTCCGCTCATCAGGAGAAGGAGAAAAATGAGAAAACGGGCAAGAGAAAGGCAGGAGTAAAGAGAAGACAGGCAATTTTAAAGAGGCTGCGTGCTACCCTTCTGCAGTCATTCAGGGGGCTGCACGGCGAAAAAATGGTTTGTGTGAGAGGAGTGCCCGGGGTAACCGGAATCTTCGGGAAGGCCAACAGCTATTTTAACCCAACCCAAACGGGTCGGGGACCGCACCACCACGTTGAGGCGGCTGTTGATTGGTGCAGTTCAATTTTGCTCGCTTTACATGTACATACTATATATACGACAGAAATTTCGCACTTCACTATCCAAAAAGATCGGAGTCAATACGTGTTTTGAGGACGGACAGAAGGTAATGATGATTAGAGTTAAAGTTAACTCAAAGTCAGAGTTAGTTGGGAATAGAAAGGGAAAATCAACGCTATACGGTCTAATTTGTTGTTGTGACGACAGGTTATTGTCGAGAGCTGTGATATGTGGTCATACGATTTAGATCTGAGACGCATTAGGTTAACTGTTGTAAAAGTAGTTGTAAGTAGTGAAGGAACTTGTAATAACTGTCTATTTGTTGAAGTGTTTAATTATTTTTTGAATTGTAGTAAGGAAATATTTGATTTTCTTGCAAGCAATTCGTGATTTCTAAATTTTTGTTAGTGGAAGTTCCGTGACAAACGCGAAAGTACATTAGGGGCTCCGCGATGACAAAAACATTGAAAAGCACTGTTCTACATTCAATACGAGTTCTGATATTTTAGAAAAACAAACACAGAGTACTTCGAAACAATAAGCTCAAGCGAAGTAGGTAAAGTAATAGCAATAAATGAAGGTTTTTGTCTTCTCAAAATGATAAAGTGTAGGAGAAGGCAGGCTACAGACCCACAAAAGTTAAAAAAAAATTGTCAACGGTCGTTTTTTGTTGGTGGAAGCGGAAGCGTTTAGAAATAACCGCTTCCACATCCCTGCTTGTAATGCTCTTTTAGATTGTTGTGAGAACGAAGATTCACAGACAGTGTTTTGGATATTGGAAGGCATACCAAATACTGGTAAATCAAATTTTTGTCATTTTTCCCCCAATGAATTTGAAGTACTTTTTGGATGAGGCCAGGGATCAACATTATTTTGTGTCTCTTCCTTCTTTTTGCCGCTACAGAAACGACTGTTTCATCATCGGAAGAAGAATGTATTTCAACAACACGATTATTATTAGCTACTTCGGTTAAATTTTCAGTTTTATTTTTCTAGCTATTTAATGTAAGGAGATAATTAGGTTAATCTTACCGAAAAAATAATAACATGACATTTTTACTTGCAGCTAAAAATGGAAGACTTGCAGTAGCTAACTGGGGGAATTTGTTTCATTGACATACCATGTACAAAACTTATTAGCCTGCTGCAAGTTCAAACGGACTTTTTTGAAGCACACCATTCATTTCATATCCGCAGTTTCGCACCATGTTATACTGGTAATGATTAAGTGCTATGTATTGATAAGCCAACAAAAACCGCACTAAAAATGTAAAATAAACTTTTAAACTTAAGTCCAGTAGCTCAGTGTATTTTATGACTACGCTACTCTAAATTTTATGCAGTACTTTTAATCTGAAGTTGCTTTCCAACTCGGAAGTACAACGACTGGCAAAAAAACTAACCTCAGCCAGCTGTTACTAACTTCCTACTGAAACAAACTTCAAAAATGAAAGGACTGCTGCGCTGCTCCAAACTTTAAACGCATCTTGAGAGCTTAGAAAGTACTACAGCAGTGGCTTCCTACCTTTTTTTAGCCTCGGACTCCTTTCAAATAATTATCAAGCTTACTGACCCCTACATTTTTTAAACCGACCCTAAACAAATAACTTGGTAAACTACGCTTACTTTTACAAATGCTAGCGAACTTTAAATGCAATATTGTACGTAGAATTAAATTACAAATTGCTCAATTATAACATTTTACTTACATTCAAGAACCATCAGAAAAGTAACTTCAAACGAATACAGGTGCACAGGTGCAATTTAATGAGAAGCCTGTTGTTTTTTTTGCACCAAAACACTGCGCTGTGGTTGGGTCTTTGATAAAGCTGCACCCATATCATGTTGAACGTTCAAACGATTTCTCTGTTTCGGTTTCATAGTAACAAGAGCCGAAAATGCAGCCTCAGAGCGGTAAGTAATAGCAAATGGAATCAGAGCGCTAATTGCTTGCTTTACCAGAGATTGGTAGGAATGTTGTTGAGAGCACCAAAAATTTTCCAGAGAGGTGGCATTAAATTGAATCTGTAAAAATTTGCTTGCTCTCAAATCAATAAGGTCATCTTTGTTGGGATCTTTGTCATCAATACTGTTTAAGTCAATGAGAAAAGGATTTCGAATCCATGCTTCATCCTTCGAGCTACCCAAATTAAAATAGCCTTCAAAGGAAGTTTGTCGAGCATCCAAGTGTGAACAAAATTCCTTTCTCATAGAAACAAAAATGTCACTTTCTTTCCGAGTTTCATCCTTCAAAATAAAATCTTCTAACGACGGAAAGTTAGCATTATTACCCACTTCCAATCTACATTTCCAAAGAGACAACTTGAGCAAGAACGCGTTCAGTTTTTCAGCTGCATCCATTATTGTCACACCTGGTCCCTGCATAGCCAGATTAACGTTGTTAATATGACCAAAAATATCTGCCTAATAGGATAGGCCGTACAAAAATGATTCAGACTCCATTTTTTCAGCAAAGAGACTGTTTTTATTTTTCAGAAAAAATGAGACCTCTTGTCTTTGCTCCTATAATCATTTCAAAATTTCGCCTCTAGACAGCCAACGGACTTCTGAATGATACAAAAGCATCTAGTGATCTGACCCAAGTTCTCTGCAGAGAGCTTTGAAGAGACGATGATTAATGGATCAGCTTCTTATAAAATTAACCATTTTCACACAATATGATCAAATTTCTTTGAGAGCTAATGGCAAACTTTGTGTTGCTAAGGCATGCCTATGCAACATGCAATGAGTAACGGTTACACTAGGAGCTTTTTGTTTGACTAAAACGGCAAACCCGGATTTATTTCCGAGCATCGCTGGTGCCCCATCCGTACAAATTGAGCCTATTTTCTTTTACCAGTTAAAATTTTGCTTGACAAAAAAGTTGTTTACCTTTTGAAATACATCGCTAGCCTTTGCAGTTTCCAAAAGAGGCTTGCAAATAAAAATTCTTCTTTGATTTCATTGCCATTAACATAACGCACATAACACACCAGCTGACTGCAGTAAGAAACATCAGTGCTTTCATCAAGCTGCAAGCTAAATGGGAAAGGAGAAGTTGCCAATTCTTCCATCACTTGTTTGAGAATATTTTCTAAAATATCATATATTCTTGATTTAACAACGTTATTTGACATTGATATACCTTCAAGTTTTCTTCTCTGATCTCTGCCACAACTATTTCAGTGATTTCCTGGGCACAGGATTTTATTAGTGTTTCGGCCATGGCGTTCCTATACAGGCCATACCATCGTGCATACTGCAGTCGAAACTGGAGGCGAAGAATTTTGCATACTTTATGTGCTTTTTTATGAATCATTTTCAGATTAGAAGCAAGATAGATATTTATTGCAACCGTAGCATAATGTGACATACACACTTGACCTCATAGGCAGTCAATGATGACGTCATATATCATAATGACTTCACAAAAATACAATAAATCTATGCAAATTTCCAAAATTTGGCAAAAATTTAATATAAAACCGTATCGCTTCACTTTTGGGATTTAGCTAGTATCAACGGTGTGGTAGTAGACTGCCTCACAACTCTTGAATTTCCCAAGTAGTGATTCTGCTGAGATACCTCTGTCTTAATGGCGTTTGGATATGCTATAAGTACTGGCAATCACAAAACATTTATCATTTCAAAGGTATATTACGATTGTCAACCAGAAAAAATGCAAATGGTTGGATACATAAGAGTTATAGAACATCCGCAATGTTATAACAAATAAAACTTGCGGGAAAGCATTTGCTTGCTGATGACACTACATGTGTAGTCTACTAACTAAAAGTTTTAATGGACACAAAGATTTTAAAACAAGTAGGAAGACGCCTATCAATTTTAAACACAAACCGAAAAATAATAGCTTTGAATCGGTACTTTTTATTTTATCAGAACCTTTAAATCCTGTTATACCTGCTACTTTGGTATAGAATTTATGGTTTACAGTATGCTGAAAATTTGAAAAAAATCAAACTTAATTTACGCTTAGCTTAAGCACTTTTTGTCGAGGTTCTTGAGTGGATTTTGGAGAATAAAGACAGCAATGATTATTAAACAAAATGTTGGCAAGTCTTGGGTGATAGCCATTGCTAATTGATAAATCATAAAGTTCGGCAATAATCAAGAGCACATTACATAAAGATTTTCTGCAGCAATGGTGGGCTACTTCTTGAAACATGATATAACTGTATATTACCCATTGACAGACGGAATCTCCTGGAATATGCAAACTACCACGATTCAAGTCAGCAGTAAAGCTGCCGTACTTTTCATAATGAAAATGACCGTCATCTTCATTGATTTGTTCTTTATCTTTTGCAATTAAAAAGCCTGCTATGTAAACAAGACCCATCATAGAATCTTCACTTATACTAGACTTCATTTCAGGTAAAAAATCCATTATATCACACATTTGTCACAGTAATGACCTGATTCAATTTGATAGAGATCATTGGCAGTTTCACTGTTTAACTATAGAAGCAGCTTTGCTTTAGAAATGTTGAGTTTCTCCAAAATTTGTTGAACAGTTATGAAATATGTGCCACCAGATCCTTGCCAAAGTTTGCTAAATTCTTTTTTCAATGGATCAGTGGAAAAACTACCCAAGATTACATATTCGAATAATTCTTTACGAAGAAGATATTCACTTAATTCAACCAAGCCATTGACAGTTTGCGACAAACAGGCAAGTGTCTCTTGTTAAAGTTTTCATTCTTTTCCCCCCAGTGCAGTGCATATTTTGAATAAATGCATTAAAGCTTTTTAGTTTTTGGATGCTAGTGCCATAGGGAGAAGTAATTACTGCTTTTAAGTTATCAAGTGCTTTTGCGCAGTAAATTTTGAATGGACATTTACTATTTTCTAGAATTCCAAAACAAAAGTCAAAAAGTAAATTGTTCCACTGGCATCTTGAATTTCCGGATGCACCTTGAGAGCAGATATAGTCTCATCACAGAACACTCGCAAGCACGTCCCGGCCCTTTACCTTTCGATAGGAGTAGGGCAAACCGTTTCAAATGTGAGTCGTGACATTTTGACAAGCTCTTTGCTTTCATAGTAGTACAGTTTCCTAATATCAGACCACCTGGCTGTATATTTCTGATCATTCAAATAAAATTCTATTTCTTGTGTAGCTTCAGTAATCCAGTTGTTTCTCATGTTTTTAAAAATGTGAACGTAGTCAAACGGAAGGAACAAGTTATCTTTGGTGAGCCAAGGAAAAATAGTATCAAATTTCTTGAAAAATGCTTGATTTACTCTGTTGCCGTCACAGACAATTGCAATTACTTTCGCTCCAGCTTCTTTTAAATTTTCCAATAAAATATTAGTTTGTTTAAATAAAAAATCAGCATTTAATTTTTTGAGAGGAAGCATTATACACAAGAACTTTGGACCACCATACATGCAAACAACCATATAACTTAGCACTGTGTTGGCTAGCTTAGTTGAATTGTTGAGAGCTTGACCAAAAACTTCACCCCCATAATACTGTGACATGGATTTAATGTAAACTTCGTAATGAGAACTATGCGAGTTTTTTGCTAATTTGATAAATTAGAAAATACTTTGGAGTAGAAAGCAGCATCATCATAACGCTTGGTAGATGAAGTCATCCGTGTTAAAGTTGTGATGCTGGGTAAATCAAAATCTTGACGCAATCTATTGTATGCAGTTCGAGAAAGAGCAAAATAACCAAACGCACGTACGATTGTAGCATTTGAAAATTTTCTCTCACCAACGCTTTTGAAACCCATTGCTGAAACTTGCTCGTGCAACACAGTCTCTTTTCGTGTTGAAGAATGATTTTTTAAAAGTCTTACAGCTTCATCTAGCAGTGACCACCGTGTTAATTGAGTTATTCTATTTTGAGATAATGATGTGATAATACATTTAATACCTGAATGAAATGCTTCGTAGGAAAAATCTTCTTTAATGTTTATCATGAATTTAAAAATCCCAGTTCCTTCTATTAGCTCGGCACATTGCAAATATATTTCGTTTTTTTATTTGCTCACTACAGCTAGGCGTTCAAAATTATGATGCAAAATATCAGATATAAAAATTCATAATTTGTTATTTTATCTTCTTCATTAAACGCACTAAGGTCATCAGACTGCTGAGTTCGCACTTCAAAGGAGGTTCTGGCGGTTGTCCTAAGGGCTGGCCTGGATGTCCGCAGCAGGCTGGGTTTTATACAATCAAATACGGAAGGTGGGTGGCGTGGTCTTTCTTTTCCATAGCATTGCACAGATTTGTAACCTTGAGGCCAGTGTCTTTCACATATAACGGTATGTTTCGAATCCGGAATGTTATCACGTGGGATAACTTTTAACCACTTTTCTCTTTCGTCTTTATCTTTTGGAAGGCAAAAAGTTTTTTCTTTTGATGTACTGTCATAATTACCATTACAATTTGTTACACAACATTTTCTCCCCATTTTCTGAAAAAAAATGTAATTTGAGGGTTTCGGAATTTTCAAAATTTTCTGAGACAGTTCTAAGAAACTGATTTGAACCAGCTGAATCCAACAACTGAATCTAGGCTTACCCATCTTTATTCCTAGCCTCCGAATTTACTTAGGATTACGTTGCCTAAACAAAATGTAGCAAAATGTTATTTAAACCATGGCTAATTTACTGAAAAAAATGGCTTAAAGTCACAATTTCATAGCAGCAAAACTTGTCCTATTCTTTTAAGTTACATCTCATCCTTAATGTATGCTAATGAAAATGTAGGTCTACAAATGTATACTTCATATGCTCAACATACCGGTAGCATACTTCATACAACTTTTCCATCTCCCTTGGCCTATAAGCTATCGGTCAATATTAAGTTCTGTTTTCAACTAAACACAAAGCACGCTTATAACTTTTATATTAGCTAAAGCTAATGGTCAGTTTAACTTTTGTTTGCAACTACTGTTCAGACTACATAAAATTAAAGTACCTGCACTTTCATTTACAAGTCAACATCACTAAACTGACTACCGTCGATCAAATCTTGGGCTAATGCACTAGTTTAAAATTAAACAATCGTTATCGACATGCAACGTGCGGGAACATACACACAAATGCTACCAAAACCTTCTGTCGAGTAACAAAAGAAATATAGCTCGCCTCCAGTTTTCTGTCGCCTGTGCACGATGAAGTGGCCTGTATAAGAACGCCATGGTTTCGGCAATACTGTGCGGCTTCTTTTCCTTGGCAATCCGATACGCAATTTTGTAACTTGCTACAAGCGAAGGCTTTTCAGTTGGAATAAAACCATAGGCTACTTATCTTAAGTTCCACTTACTTCAAATCTTGCCATCTTTTGCAAAAATGTATCGCGTCTGTCGAAAATGTTTCCCTGATGATCAGCGTTTAAGCGTTCCTTTAGTTTTACTGGCTTCATGCTACTATTGGCTAGAACTTTTCCACAAAGGAAGCATTGAGATTTTTCTGTACCATCGCGATCCAACGTAACGGTAAATCCATATGATATGTATTCTTCATCATACTTTCGTTTTTTCGTCGCCATTACAACCTGTTCTTTTGCTAAAAGTTATGCTATGTCGATCTCCCACAAGTTATGCTGTGTATGAACTGCTAATGCTGATCTGCTATTAATCTGCTATTTATAAACCTTTATGACATAAAAGCTGGTCAACGCGAAATTTCAATCTCTGAGTTTGAATAAACGTCACAATCAGCATAAAAGATGCTGATTGTTGATTACACAATATTTAGCCAAATACAGAAACAGTTTAGCCTACTGCGCTACATTATTTTCGTACGTACAAGTTGCTGCCTAGTGCCTACATTAACATGAAATTTATTGAATATTGTTGATAAATTTTGTCCAATTCCAAAGCACTCGCGGACCCCCAGCAAGCTTTTCACGGACCCCTTGGGGTCCGTGGACCCCTGGTTGGGAACCACTGCACTAGAGCGAAACATTCTGCCCACGTGAAACGATAATGTTTTTTATTTTAAGAAGGGACAAATTTAGCGCTAACGGAAAGTGTTACAGAATCGGTTTCGGAAGGAAAAATAAAAAAATTTTGATTTCCGTGGCTGAACTGAACTAGCGCCCTTTTGTTCTCGCACGCCTAGTATTTTTTGTTTGGCGTTTGGCGGCTTGAGATTGGAATGCAACTCTCGAGCGTTTTTTGCCTAAAACCGGGCGATATTTGCATTCTAATTAGCTGGCCTTTCGTTCCAAACAGTAAAATAGTAACGTTTTTGAATTTTAAGTTAGTTGCTTAATTTTGGTTGCGGCACGAAGTTCAATTTATTTTTCTGCATTCTTTTATTTTTCAAGAAGCACTCGGTGAGTTTTTGCTTTTTCTTTTTATCGATTTGAAATTTAATTTAAATGCGTTTTTGGATTTGAATTTTTTTTACTGAGTTCCTGCAATAAAGAAGTGTTTATATAGTCGTTGCGTTTGAAGAAGAAGCGAAGGTCTTGGAGTTCCTCCCGGGCACTTGTGCGCAAATCTTCGTTGTTTGAGGATTTGTAACAGCAACAAAGTTTTGAAAAACTAGCGCATCTTCCGCTAGCGCTATTTTTCAAAATTGTTAACGCTCGATACTATTACCGCTAGTTCACGATAACAATAGCGGCGCTAAAGCGAATGGTAACGCAGCATTAGCGCCGCTAGTGCCCACCTCTGCTTTTACGCAATTTTGTGTCTATTTTTATGACCTAAATCTTCTGACTGCACGCATGTTGCTTGCTCCAGGTATTAGCGCAGCTAGGCAAAGAAGAAATTAATTCGAAGAAAAGCGCTCACACGACTGCGTCAGCTTTACCCCCTGCGTCGTCGTAAGAACACCACTAAAAAGTAGTTGTGTTCTCACAGCGATGCAGTGGATAAAATTTTCTTCGGATGAAGAGAATGGCTATTTTAAAGTTTTTTTGAAATCGGGTAGAAATCGGGTAGAAAAAGATTAGAAAGGGGGGTTGTGCATAGCTGTTAGATTTTTCTCAAGGTTTTTGAAATCCCTAGTAAAGCCTTTTTTGCCCCGTTTATGTCGCGTTTTAATAAAATTTTTGTTCTATCTTAATCTTAATTTACTTCTTAAAATTGAGTTGACGTATAGTATCGCTCGAATAATTAAGTCCGGTTGCAACTTAATAGCTAGAAAAAGATTGGCTTCCACTAAGATACTTTAACCCACGCACTTCTCGATCAAGAATAGAACAAATATATTCACAAACCACTTTATTACTTCGAATTCCTTCGCTTGCCAAAACACAGAACTAAAGCACTTTAATAATTAAATATCAGAGACTAACTAAAACCACCGAAATAATTGCTTGATTCCTGTAACCACAATCACCACACAATAAAGCCTTTTTACTACACTATATTCTCTACTCTGATCTACTCTCTTTGAATGAATAAAAAGATCTTGCCGCCTTATATATACGTCTGGAAAATAATCTAGAAATTGCTAGAGCATCACATGACACAGGAAAGAACACCGTTGAAAAATTAGGTAATCGGTAACAATAAAAAAGAAAAATCTTCAAGAAGAAACAAGAATCACTAGAATACACTGGAACTCAGTCCCGTGGTCAACCATTGTGACGTCATAAAAGGCGTGTGAGTTACAAATCTATTAATAAATGCGAAAGAAAAAAGGTACTTTTTTCGAAAACAATTTAGCAAGTTTAGGGGTTCAGACAATTCAAATTTACAAATAAAATGATCACTGCAAAATAAAACAACAGATTACAATAACTATACATATGTACAAACTATTCTTTTAATGCAAATTTATTCATTTGTGGCAGTTTACAGCATGTAGGCTACTTAGGGAATGGACTTGCTCTCAATTAAATCAACCATTAAGGTCACTTACTTTTATCCGCTTATTTCGCCACTTGCATGGAAGCATAACTTTAAAGCTGTGTGGGAGAAGGGGCACCAAAGTAATTTTAGTATAATTTTAGAAATAAGTGATTAAAGATTTGGCATGCTTGTTGCGTTTCTTTCTTTTTGTGGTCTTAGTTCGTTCGTAGCTCAATCTTTAATCAGACTAAAAGCAAACAACACGTATATTATTTCAAAATCAGTAGCACAACGCCGGCGTCTACTCGTCACACATGTCCAAGCTTAGCTGTTTTTCGATCCTTCTCATCAGCTTACAACACGCGTTATCAACTTAATTTGCGCACCGCGCGCAGAGAACACGCCCGAAGGTGGATAGCGTCATCAAGACAACTTGTGATCAAAACTAACGTATAACATTCTCTCCCCTTAACTAAAACAGATGTAAGTTACTTTGAATATACATACAAACAGTATTACAACAGCCTACTACATATTGATTTATGGAGAATGTGATTAGCTAATATCAAAATTACCCAAGTGCAATTCATACTTTTTCATACAGTTCAGTTAAACAATTAAAGTGTAGCTAAACATCTGGATAATAATGTGGGCATCTCAACGTACTTCTTGGTCAAAAATTCGGTCCACGACTATCAATATCGTGACTCTGCGACAAAAGTGATTGCCTAGGGGAGAAACGTCGACGAAATTTCACAACGCTATTTGGCCAATCGTTACGGAAGAATTCTTTTAACTTATCATCCTCAGCCGTATATTTTTCCTAAATTCTCCCACAACTCTTTTTCAAACGATTAAAATGAACACGTTTAGTTGTAGACCCGTCAAGACTTGTTATCACATTATTCACTTGTGGTAACACTTCAACAACATGAAAAGGTCTGGAATAAGGCAAGTGAAATTTACGTGATTCATCATTTTGTGTCACAGAATTTCTCAACATAACTAGATCTCCAACGCTGTACGCGTATTTGCCGATGTCTTCTGATCATAGCGTTCTTTCATAAGATTCCTTCTTTTTTCCAATCTTGTTTTGACCATTTTATGCACAGGTGCATTCTGTCTTGCAAATCAGCAATAGCATTGGAGGAAGAAACAAAACTCGGTGTCCGCGTCATTAAATCTGCGGGCAATCGCAAATCTCTGCCAGTCAGCAAAAAATGTGGCGAAACTTCTGTTTCTTCATGGCAGCTTGCGTTATACGCGGGGCAGATTTCTGGAAGAGACTTGTCCCCAGACCGAGGATCCTGTTGTGCATAGTTCTTTAGCATCGCATTTATAGAGCGGTTATTTCTATCAACACCACAATTATCATCTGGGTGGTAAGCAGTCGTTCTTGTCTTTTTACATCCCATTGGTGAGGCCAGCTCTCGAAATAGCATCTTTTCGAAGTTGCCATCCTGATCAGAGTGAACGCGTTCTGGCACTCCGTGAACCGTAAACCAATTACGATACAAGGTCATTTCTGTTTCCTGAGTCGTTTGAGAACGCATTGGCCACGTTTGATATATTTGGTATATGTGTCGCAAGAGACTGAAATGTAACGTTTTCCTGTATGAGTCGTAGGCAAGCCACCAAATACATCAATCTCAAATTGATGCATTGGGGTTAGTTCCGAAGAGAGAACAAGCTCAGCCTTTGGAGTTGTTGATGGTTGTTTCCGTTGGTCACACAGTTGACACTCTTTACAGTACGCTGCAACAGACGCTCTCCAACGTGGCCAATCAAATTGTTTCAATATCTTTTCAGCAGCTTCCTACACCCAAGTGATCTCCATCGTGAGCAGAATCGTGAAGAGCTTTCAAAACTTCCTCTTTATTGGCACTCGGAACCAATAACTGTGCTCTTACAGTCATCCTTGAATCTTCATACTTTTGATACAAGCAAGAATCCTTGAGAATGATTTCTTCAAAGATTCTTCGCTAGTCTTTCTAATCTTTTTAAATGGTGGTCTAGAGCCGCGTCGGACCCAATCAAGCACAACAGAAAAATGTTCATCTTTTTGTTGAAATTGTGCAATTGAATCGTTATCTAAACTTTAGCATTTTAGCATTAGCAAACATATCTACCTTGCTCGAGTTTTCAGCAAATTCCAACTCATTTACCAAGTCATTATCATAGCAGAATGAACAATCATTAGGAAAATTTTTCTCCCCGCCAGGACACTTGCTCAAAGCATCAGCGTTTCCATGATCAGATCCTGAGCCGTGTACAAGTTTAAAATTAAACTTGGCTATCAATTCAAACCACCGTGCGCACTGACCAAACACTTCCCTGGACTCCCACAACCATCGCAAAGCATCATGATCAGTTCGCAGTAAACACGTTTGAACTAGATAAAAACGAAACTTTTTAAGAGCATAAACAACAGCCAGAAGTTTTTTCTTGTTGTGAATAAGTTCGTTTACATTTGGTCAGTGTTCGGCTGTAGTAGGCAACTGGATGCTCTTTTTCATCGAAAATTCGAGACAGAACTCCCTTAACTGCACCATTTAATACATCCAGTATCCACAAAGAAAGGTTTGGAAAAATCAGGATACACTAAAAGAGGTGTAGATGTTAACAAAGTTTTTAAACACAAATGCGTCATTACATTCATCCGTCGATTGAAATTGCTTGGCGGACTGTTTAGTCAAGTTATACATTGGTGCAGCTAATTTAGCAAAATCTTTTAACAAACTTTCAATAATATGATGCTAGATCCAAAAATAGCTCTACTTCTTCTAGTGACTGGGGAATTGACCAGTTACTCACACAAGCCACCTTGTTAGGGTCACATGAAACTCCTGATTTTGAATTAATGTGGCTTAAAAACTTCACTTAAATTTGAACAAGTACATTTTGTAGGCTTCAGGATCAAGCCATGTAATTCAAATCGTGACAAAACAAATCGAGATTACGCAAGTGTTCATCAAAAGTGCATGCGTAAACAATAATATCATTCAAGTACGCCAAAACTTCATCCCATTCAATACCCTTTAATGCGGCTCTCAATAAATGCTAAAAGTTTGCTGGCCCCTTTGCCAAGCCGAAAGGCATCAGGTTAAATTCATACCATTCTTTATGGCATGTAAAGCTCTTTTCTACTTATCTTTTTCTTGTATAGGAATTTTCCAGTAGCCCAATTTCAAATCCAAAGTGGAAAAGTATTCACACCCGGACAGCTGATCCAGACTGTCGTCTATTCTTGGCAAGGAGTAACAATACTTTTTAGTATAATTATGAAGAGCACGGTAATTGATGCAAAACCTGACACTGCAGTATTTTTTCGTTACCAAAACGACTGGAACACGACGACTTAGATATGCTAATAACACCATCACGTTGCATATCATCAACGAGCTAGCTTACTTTTTGTTTTTGTTTTGTCGAAATTCTTCGAAGCTGCTGACGTATAGGCATGGCATTGCCAGTATCAATGCTGCGTTTAATTATTTTAGTTCGATCCATTTCGGTTTTTGACAATGAAAAAGCCTTTTTGTGCTTTTTAATAATATTGTGCACTGCTTTTTTTTCTCGCTCTATAAGGTTTACCTCAGTTAATTTTAGTTTCTCCAACAAATGCAAAAAGTCAGCATCTTCACTGCATGAAGCCTCGAAAAAATGATCTTGATGCATAGGCACAGATTCTAAAATATAAGCACAATCGCCAATACATGAATCCCTCGCAAGAACACTGATTCTTACAAGAGCACTTATTTAGTACTCCCATAGGTAAACACTTACCGGTGGAGGTAAAATTAGCCATTCTGACTTGCACAAAGTTAGCAAAAGTTTTGTCACTCCATTTTCCCACATAATTTCGTATTTACCCAACAACGCTTCGTTTCTCTCGACATAAACTTCTGAGCCATCACTAACTCATGACCAATCATTTTGCTGGGCACCATCATTTCAGTAAACCGTGGTAATTTTAAAGTGTTAACCAGACTCGCATCGAAGGAAGACAATAGGCTGAGCCGCTTTGTTAGGTGTAGGGTAACATCCCCAGCTTTTAAGATTTTTTGTTTTTAATCAAAAACGCACCGTTGTTTCTTCAAAAAATCCAAACCTAAGTACTGTACATGATTCAGTTAGATTTTTACACACGCACACATCAAATGGCACTTGACAGTTCCCAATTGCGTTAGAAATCTTAGTTTTTCCTATCACATGGAGTGGTTTACTGCCTGCGTCGACAAACTCAACAACATTTGATACATTTATTGAAGTTGGAGAGTTGAACATTCGGTAAAATTCTTCAGACAATACTGTCACTGATGCACCTGTATCTACCAACGCGCACACATATTTGTCGTTTACAATAATCTTAGCATATTTACAAAGTTCTTCGCTGGTTGACGGCACATAATAAACGTTTTTCTCCGGTTCGTTTTTTGTATTGGTTTGGTCAGCGTCGCGATCCACTTCTCGATTGCTATGTAGTTGCCGCCGTTTTTCTGGGCAATTTCTTTACAAATGTCCACCTTTTCCGCAAAGATAACAAGTAATAACATTTGTGGATGCGCGCATATTTCTAAGACCTGGCATAATCGCAGCTAGGGAAAGTGTAAAATAACCCAAAGTCAAGCACTTACAGTTAAGTTATAGTTGAATAGTAGCCATGGACCGGATTTTTGTAATTAAGATGCAAATGATTGATATGATCCCTATAAGCTTTAACGCAGAAAATCATCAATTCATTCAACTTTGCTGCATTCGATCAATGTGGTTTAGAGATTAATTCCAAAAATACATATCAGTCACTTTGGCAACCGCCTCCTCCCCAACAACATTGGAAATTATGTTAATGATTCCATGCATTTCATAAAATGAAAGCAAAAAACTTTTTGAAATCATTTGCTGTTTCAATTGCGAGAAGGTCCAATTCCTAAGTAGCCTTATGCTGACAACAGGGCAAGCAACACGTAGCCAGGGACTCAACAACGTTAATACATGTCTTTGTCTTATTGACCATACCCTGGTCTTCGTCTAACTACAAAACATTAGCTTCTTACAAGAGCGTGGTGGTTTTAATCAATGGCGTATTTAGAAACAATATCTTCTTTTGAGGAGAGGGGAAGTTGGCAAAATTTAAGTAAACTTGATCATATTTTTAAGCAATCTTACAACATAAGTGAGCACTATTTAGTTTGGAGGATGGGGGGGGGGGGGGGAAGAGGAGAAGGGCAGAGCATAGAGGAAGAAAAACTAAGTAAAAGTAAAATTTTTGCCAATATCGGTTTCCCAACAAGCATGAATTTTTGAAGGTCAACGTTTTAAAAATAAGAATTTGGCCATATTTGAGTTCAAACGCACAAGATCACTTTTTTTTTGGATATCAAGAATTTGAACGTGCTGTCATAGCGTTTGGGGGCTATTGCTTTTTATTTCTTTCATAATTAGACAAGGCGCAAATAAGATTTGGCACGTTTGATCACCCCTCAGGGTGAGTTTGATACAGAAGTTTGAAGTATTACAATGACATCACAATGGGAAAGTTTGCTTTTTACGCGTCTGTTCACGGAGGAAAACGCTTTTGTAGTTAAAAGAGCCAGCACCCGATTCTCCAAATTTCAAAAATTTCATTTCTTTCTTGCTTGAAATGACATCATGAATGACGATTGATTGCAAAAATTGTTTTCGTCATTTCCTCAAAACATACTGTTGGTACAAATGCGGTTGAAACCTTATTTGATAATTGAAATAGTTGGCTGTTTGTAAATGACGGCAGCTTCCATCAAAGAGCATGGAGTGTTTTAAGAAAAACATTTATTATTTTAGTATTGCTTGATATAACAGGTAAGTGATCTTTTTACCTCTACTTTGTGTTCGGTTTTGTGAGAGATAATCCATTGTAAGTTTCTCAACCTTAAAGGCAATTTTGATGCAGTGGAAGGCTGCACTTTGCCATAAAAAGGTAATTAAGTATTGTAAGTTCGATTACATTTTTACTGACTGACCTAGATTACTACTTGACTCGATATCAAGTGAGTGACTTTGACACGTCTATTTTGGGCTTTAGGTAGGATAACTTAGTACACTCACCACCAGCAATTCCTTTGAAAGCGTCCTGCGTAGGAAGTAACAGGAAGCTCAGGAATGAGGGTCATCGTTTATGTAAATAATTTTTTTGTTTTTTTACTGTTTATTATTTTCTCAAGCGGGGTTTCATTAAGCCGTAAAATATAAATACCCACTAAATAACTGATTTCTATTATCATGAAACTAAAGTCATTACAGCGCCTATTTTCAACTTTGTGTTTGTTCCCTTACACTTCTTTGAAGGAACGGATAGAATTTGCAAAATCACAAAGAGTTTCTAGGACTTCTCATAATTCAAGGTAATCGTGCGATTGGGATTAGGGACACAGAAGCGATATCCCCATTGGTACAAATTTATCGCTTGTAGTCTTAAAATTATGATTTGGTTAAAGCTGGCGCAGCTGGCTAAAGCTATGTTGCTGAGTCAATACAACTGGCAGATAGCCCTGCCGGGCGATGCCAGCTAGTAGATTCATAAAGCGCAATTCTGTCTGTATGTAAGCACGTACACAAGTACGTACGGTTTAACTCGTTCGAAACTATTGGGCGTGCAAGCATCAAACTTGGCATGATTAATCACCTTTCTGGTTTAAGTGTCAAAAGGGGGTTCGTGGCGTCGTACTCAAAGATAAATTTTGAAATTGCATTTCTTGATAGAGGAAAACCTTTTTCTGCTCAAACAAAACTAGCACTCGACTTACAAAAAATATCATCACTTTAATGTCTGAGATGACGTTACAATCAACGCTTGATTGTAAAGTTTTTCTGTGTGTTTTTTCAGAAACTACTAATGGCTGTAATGTAATTTAAACCTTTTTTGAGAGACATTAACATAGTGCTTTCGATAAAAACAACTCTACAACAGTTAAAACTGAATTAGCGATGAAACCAGCGATTTTTTTTGAGCATTGTAAGCCCACTAAGCACGTTTCTTCTCTATTTTTCACGCTTAAAATTCGCTCGATGATGCCGTAATGCCATCTGGTAGGATCAACACAGTCTTTCATTAACAGAGATCGTCATATGATGGTTTTTTCAAAAGATCCGATATTTTTTCAAAATCACTTTATTTATAAACTGATTTGTGACCTCATTTCTAAACCGAGTTTTTACCTTTTTGACAAATTCAAGGCTGTTGCAAGAAAATTCCGATAACACACGTCATTTGTTTTTATGCTAAAAACATAAAAGTATTTCACCTGTAATGCAACTTATTACCCTCATCCCTAAAAAAAGACGTAAGCTGAGTAAAAATAGCTAATTGTGATACAAATGGGTTATGATGAGGTAGGTGCACTAACAACTGGTGTCGTTTGAAAGCTTATGAAATAAGCTTCCAGCAATATGTGACTTTAATTAGTTAAAGAAAAGAATTAGTTTACCACGGTCAATCAAAACTTAGTTGTTATACATTATTTTCCTATTACGATAAAAAAGATTTTCTACTCTATCTAAGGAACTGGCAATTTTTAGAAAAAGTTAGTTCTTTGATACATTTTTACTATATTTTCTCGCAAAGCATGGTTGCTTGGCATTAGCTGTCTACATTTTCAAAAAGATTCATTCAAATATGTAGTCACAAAGAACTTTAAAATGCATCCTACCGGTAAACAGCACTCACATTTTGGTGCCTGGACTTCATAAAATTAAACTTTCTTGAAAAACCAAGTGCTTTGGTACATTTCGACTATTATTCCGTAAAATCATGTCTTGTTGGCATTATCCATAAAAATCTTCATAAAGATTCATCTAAAAACAAAGCTTTAAAATTTTAATTATAAGAATATTCGTGATTCAAAGCGAAAATGTTGGCAATCCCCTAAAAAACGAAGTGGGTAAACAATGTTTTATTTTATTTTTTCAAACAAAATATTAGTGACGAGCTACACATCATCTACATCAGGGATGTCAAACACGCGACCCGGGAGATGATTTTATGCGACCTGCGGGCCAAATGTGGCTCGCGTAAGAATTTTGTGGCATAGTGCGAATATTTGGCCTCCGAATGTTGTTTGCAAAATTGCTCTCCAAACGATAAAAAATCTTTTGAGTTGAGATATTATAAAAGTAGCCATGAAATAACGGCCTACAATAGCTATAAGTGGCGGGCTGCATTACAAGCGATGACTTTTTTTGGGGATCCTCCCCATCACGGATGATATCACACCACTTCCACAGATTGATGTCCAAAAAATGGTGAGCTTCAAATAATGCCACTTGTCTTCAATTGAATGTGGCCCGCATAAAGTCCAGGTAGGTAAATGTGGCCCCCATAAAGTCCATCCAGGTAGGTAAATGTGGCCCGTAGCACTAAATGAGTTTGTCGCGTTAATAGCATTTTGGTTCTATTTCAACTTTAATTTTTTCTTAAAATTGAGGCGACTTATAGTATCAGTCAAATAATTAATTCTGACTGCAACTTAACAGCTAGGTGAAGATTGGCTTCTACTAAATGCTTAACCACGATATTTTATACCATGCACTTCTCGATTAAAAACAGAACAAATTGTATTCACAAAATACTTCGAGACTTTAAATTCCTTCGCTGGTCGATCACACAAACCAGTACACTCTAAAATATCAATCAGAAACCAGAAAAGTAAATCAATCAAATAACCGCTTGATTCTTGTCAAGCTAATAATCCACGACAAACCATCACAAAATAACACGTTATTCGTCTTTTTACGCTCTCTGTTTCTCTCGCACTTTTTCTTTTCACTCTAGACTCTCTTCGCACTGCATGTGTAAAAATCTTGTCGCTGGAACGCAAACTGGAAAATTCAAGAACGATATCACATGACAAAAAAACACCGCTAAAAAATTACGTCATATTGGCAATGGAAAACTTTCGAAAAGAAAAGAGTGCTCTGGATCAGTTTTGAACGTAAGCAAGTGATCAACAATTATTACGTCACAAAGCAGGCATGTACGATACAAATTTTAACTCGAAGAAAAAAGGTTTTTACCAAAACAACCGGGGCAAACAAGCAAGTTTCAGCTCGAGACAATTCTAGATTTATGAATAAAATAATTACAGCAGAACAAGCGCAACAAATTACAGAAACTATACGTATATAAACTACTGGCTGGCTTTGCCGGCATCGACCGGCTGGGGCCCTCTATCAGCAATGTCGATGTTTAGTATTTCGGTTCAACCAGCTGCGCCGTATTCACCCATCGCGCACTTGTGTGAGCAGTAGCGAAAAGTTAATGAATTTTATCCACTTTCACAATTATTGTACACGAAATCGTGATCATCATATTCTCTCAATCATGACTGGCAATGCTCACAAAGAATTTTGCCACAAATTATTGTTAATACTTGTGAAGAGGCACGGATTGAAGCCAGGGATATATAGAACATCAGAATGACCAACTCCAAAAATCCGCTTTGTTTATCCGCTCAACAATAGGGTTACCTACTACTGGTGTGTAACAAGTTGATAGCCTGACCAAGTACGCATTTGTACGTTTTGTTACAATATAGTTTATTGCTATTTAGTAGTAATGTAAAATTTGATCAGTACAATTAAGATTTTAGCTAATTAGTTTAAAATAGGCTTGTTGTTATCTGGTTGCTTTTGTTCTCTTAGATTTAAATCAGTTAATTATTTAGGTTTTTATATTTTTTTTATTAGTTTTTATCATGCTACTGGCAAAACATGCTTTCACAGATCGTGCGGAGATACTTAACCAAATAAAAAGACTTGTAAAAATTCAGGCTGTTGCTTAAGAAGTGAATGTAGCTGAGCTGTGAGCTCAGCCATTTGAGCTTGTTATTATAGATGTAGGCTTTGGATAATATTTTGCATGCTTTACTTTTAGCTGCTTACCTTAATGTTCAGTCGTTTCGAATGTGCTGAACTATTTTGTAGATCTTTGAACGGTTTAAGTTTTTGTGTTAATTTCTTTGAACTAATCTCTTTGTCTGGCTATGGTCTACACATGTGGCGTGCCTGGATGTACTACAGATTATAAATCTAATAAAAGCGACAAAAAAAATTACTTTATTTGGATTTCCCTCTGATGAAAACCTTAGGAAGAAATGGGTTACGGCTATACCCCGAAAAGTATGGCAAGTTAGTAAAAGTCATAAAATGTGTTCAGAGCATTTCCTTTCGGATGACATTTTAACAACATCCTCTGACAATCATGACAAGCGACGTTCCGACCGAGAAAACCAGACACTAAAAAGACTTTGATTAATGTCAAATACCATTCCTTCGATATTTCCTGGACTACAAAAACATTTATCAACCACCAATACAAAGCCTAGAAGTGGGGCATCAACTTTAACTGCTCGACAAGTACAACAATAACTTGCACTTGACAAGTTTTTATTAAAAGAACAGTTTTTATTAAAAGATAATATATTGAGTTTTTTTTTGATTTAATGAACAAATTTGATAAGATCTACTTGCCTGACGGTTATATACTCGTATACGAGATTAAAAGCAATTACTTAATTTTACATCTTTTATTGCACAATAATAATATTTGTGTTGCATCCAAAACTGCTTGCATCTGTAGTGGTACATGATGAGCTCAAAATAAGTGCATTAGCTTCACAAGCTGCTTTACCTTTGCATATTTATAGTCATTTGTTGACTAATGAATCAGTTGCAGGTGTTGTGTTTTCTTTTTTCGACAGTGTCGTTACTGTTACGTCATAAACGTTAGCCACTTATTTGCTTTGCTGAGTCAGCCTTTTTCACTTGCTGGTAGATGCTGTACCTACAGCGAGTTGTGAGTCAGTTTATGATATCGAGTGTTCTATTTGAAAGTAGCAAAGGATCTTAATAATTATAGTTTTGTACGGCTGGCTCGACCTACTGCGACGGTTGGTTCGCTGATAGAAGTCAACAATACGGTACGTGCTAGCTTTATATACTTTCGTAGCGTTTCGCTGTTCGTGCTTTTCTTATGTGTGCCTTTTGTAGAAAACCGCCTGTTCGTGTATTCGCTGATAATTAAATTGGTAAATGTTCAAGTCGTGTTTGGATGAATAACGCAGGCGCGTAATTTCAAGTTGAATTCCGTGAGTCAACAGCAGGTTTGTCAAATTTGAGCAAAATTCTAGTTCTTTGCAAGAGTATTGCGGAAAATATTTTTGGTTCTACACAAAAATGTTGTTTGATTGATGTGACATTAAGTGCTTTAAGTCAATACTTATCACTTTTGGAGGCTGCAGATGAAGACATTGCTTGTTGCACTTCATTGCTACATTTCATTTGTGATGAGCAATTGCAACTGTTGCAAATGCCAAAACATGGAAGTCGATACTCCACTAATTTGATTTCTTTCTATTTTCTTTGGCAGCTCACAAGTTCTGCTTTATATAAAAAGCTGCATGATACACTAATTTTGCCTTTGATTTCAAGATTACCTCTATTCCTCTGGGATGTCAGCAGTGCCGTAACTTCGTCATTTGGGGCCCCGGTGCAAACATCCATTATGGGGCCCCATTTTTTAGTACAAAACGTTCAACTGGGCTACTTTTTGCAGTACAGGAATCATTGCGTTTCTTTGGGGTTTTTTGACGACTCCGTGCTATAGAAACATTTCAATCGAGTCATTTGATATTTTGCAACATAGCAAGGAGTTACAGTAATTACTAAGTAAATCTGTGGCATAGAAATCAAAGTCGCACGCAATCTTTATGCCTATACAAAACGAAACTCAGCAGTAAAAATCTGATAGGCTACCGTAAATGTGTAACAATCGATGAATGATGAGTCAAATAAGCATGTGCAACCTATTGGGGTAAGCTGCTAAGCATAAAAAATATTTCAGTCAAGTTTAGCTCAATAAAAAGTGCCCTGACAATTGCCCGTAAGAGTAAGACATAAAATAATAAAAACTACAGCACTTTGATGAAAATTGAGCAATTTACTTGCAGCAGCAGTCGCGGTGGTTATACAGACTAAAAATTCTTCCGTCTCGCTTTTGCACTAGCAAACTGCTTGATGGCTTTTCTAAAATCCAAAGTTTTAGCTCGTTCGTGTTCTATCGATAACAGAGACAAACCACTAAGTCGCTCTTGTGACATGGAGCTTCGAAGAAAGTTCTTGATGAGTCAGTTTTGAAAAAGATCTCTCCGCTGTAGCAACTGTTACAGGTACTGTCAGATACATCATATAAGCTGTACAGACGTCAGGATAAGATGTTGCAAGCGATGCATTCTATATAATCAAAAAAGAAGCCAATTCCTTAGCAGATTTTAGATGTGCAATCTTTTCTTTAAACGACGTTTTAATGGAAAGCATTTGGCTAAGAAACAAGGGAGAGACGTTATCAGCAAATTTGTAAGAAAACTTTTTTGCTTCCTCCTTGATATTAAAATGAGAAGCACTTGATAGAAAACTTGGCTCTAAAACTTGATATGCCATCACCAATGCATTCATTCCTTCAAAGCGATTAATAAGTTGACGAGAAACTATGTCCATCAATGGAAGAAAGACAGTTAGGCAAAATCGCTTCACAGGATTACTAAATGCTGTCCCTTCGGATAGTTCATCAAAAAATGTTTTTGTTTTCTTTGTTCTCTTGTTTGAAAACTGTCTTGGCAAACCCCATTGTGACGAAATACTGGAAGCTTCGTTCATTACCGCGTCAAAACTCGTTCTGAGTTCAGCAATGTTCTGAGCAGCTTTTTGCAAAAGTTTATGCGCAGAAATTAAGTCAATTGTTTTACATTGCATAGCTTTCGAAGGAATATTGACGATCTCCAAAATCTTACACTGGACAACCAGCATAAACACAAAGTCAAAGTTTTCTATCTGCTTCTTTTTTGCCATAGCTTCATCTCTTTCTTTAGGTTTCGTGCTGGTAAGTATTATGTGAGCCAAGCATTTCATAATGTCAGAAAATCTTTCCTTCAACGCATAGACAGCATCATATCGACCGGACCACCGAGTTGGATTTAAGACTTTCGATGTAGGATTTGAGGAAGAACAATCATGGATATTCTGAAGCTTTTGCCACCGCACAATGCTATGTCCGAAAAAAGTATATACTGACTCAATCGTGTCGTAAAATTGACGGGTCTCAGTCACCCCTTCCATGGCATCTTTTAACACCAAATTTAAATTGTGCGAAGCACAATGCACATAGTAAGCATGTGGAGCAACATCTTGAATCTTCTTTTGCAAGCCGGAGTATTTCCCGCTCATCACTGCAGCGCCGTCATATCCTTGTCCGCAGCAGTTTTTTATATCAAGCCCTTTTTCCTGAATAGAATTAGTTATTAGTTTGTGCAATCCGATCGCAGATGAATCTTCGACTTAGGTAAATGAGGTAAACGCTTCAATAGCTTGCAATTCGCGTGGCGTTCCATCATCATGGTAAGCAATCTTGACGTAACGAAATACTTCACTTAATTGGTCTTTTTTGCTGACATCCTGCGTGGTATCAAGAATGATGGCAAAAAACGGAGCGCTTTGGAGTTCGATTTTAATATCCTGGAGGACTTGTCCAGCCAGTAATGAGATTAGTTCGTTTTGTATCGACGGACTTAGATATTTTGGAGAACCTTTAGGAAGTTGTAAAAGTTTGTCTAATACACTGTCATATTTGGCGATGAGCTGAATGATAAAGAGAAAGTTGCCCTTGTTTTCGTTCGACACTTCTTCAGTGAACCCACGAAAGGGTAAATTACACATTGCCAGCATCAAAGTAACATTTAATAATCTTTCCAAAACCTTTTGCCAAAAATTTGTTTTTTCTAGTAAGGACACGTGCAATGTTTGTTCGATTGTCTTGTTGTTTCGCCATTGCTCGTATACGACACATGCCTCCGCATGACTTGCGGAGGTTTCGTGACTTCAAATCCGCTGCGATAAATGACCCCAGTCATTCAAACCCGTTGTGCCCCATGGGTTTTGGTGAGAAAAAGAAGTCCCTGGACGGCTTGGAAGGGCATTTTTACACGAAAATAACCAACAGGGCTGACAATAAACACGGTCGATGCTTCGTGAAAAACACAACCAAAATCTCCGTAATGTTACACCGGATTGCGTTATAAAGCTGTAGTAAGAATTAGAAAATGAACGACCGGTTTGGGGTGGATCTTTTGGGAAAGGTCCTTCAGGTTGCGTCGGACCTGCCGCAATTATCGCTCTTTTGATTTCCGGGTTTGTAATAGTGGTGGGAAAGTCACTATCATTAAGACTCACTAAAGCTTCAGGATTACAACTTTTTTGTGGAACAGTTTCTGAATCTGTGCTTTGCGTTGCTGTTGTGCTTACATCTTCGTTAACCGGCTCGGCCTCCGCTGTTGCCGAACTAACCTGCTCGGCCTCTGCTGTTGCCAAACTAACCCAATCGGCCTCCGCTGTTGTCGAACCATCTCTATTACGCACAGCTTTTTCGGATGTTTCTGATTGAATGCGGCGACTCTGATGTCCTAACCACGAGCTCAAGCTCCGAGAACTTCTGGCAGCCTCAGCTAATTTCTTCTTCTTATCACGCTGTTTTTGTGCGCCACTTTTGAAAGTTCTTTTCATAACTAGAGTTTTCTAATACAGTATTTTATGTTACTCAAAATCTAAAAAGTTTAATGAAATTTAGTCAATAAATTAGTAAAGTCTTGAAACTTCATGAACTTTATTCATTCAGCGTCACTTTGCTGGTCTATACTCTGCCACCTGTACTAACTCGAAATGAAAACGTACGCGTGTTGCAACTGATTCTTGTAAATCGTTTATTTCGTCGCAAAGTATTAATCGCAAACAATACAAAGTACGTATTACAGTAATGGAAAACAATCTAACGTTCCAAGGAGCCCCGTAAGAAGGCAACGAGTCGACTAATGGCATTACGCAAGACGCAATAAACTCAAATGCTGGACGAAAAAATTACACGTGCAAATTAAATGAAAAAGTAAGTTTTACTTAAATAAAAAAAATAGATGAAAAAAATAAGTTTTACTTTTTCAACGTAATATTTTTATTGCAGTAAGGGGCCCCGGTGCGCCGCACCGTGTGCACTGGTGGTAGTTACGGCTCTGGATGTCAGTCAGTAGAGATAAGTTCTTTGGACTTGTCATATTTGACTACAAGAACAAAAGATTTGCTGAAAAAGTGTTGCATTATGGTGTTAATGATCGACAAAGTTTATACTGCACAAAGGATTAAATACAGTAATGGAAATTTTGTTGGCCTTACTGAAAAAGGCAAATGAGCAAAAACTGTTTTGACTTTTATGATCCAGTCAGTATCTCACAAATTTAATGATGTGGTATGTCTTTTGCCTGTAAATCAATTTGATTCGGAATTTCTGAAAAAATGGTTTGATAAAGTCATATTTGCTCTAAATGATTTATTTTTTGTAGTTCCTGTGTCGGTTGACAATCATGTTTGCAACAAGTGTGGCACATGCATCTTACTACTTAATTTACTAATTTATGTAACTCATAAAGTCGTCTCTTGACTACAGTCTTGCCAATGAAACTGTGTTGTAATTTTAATACGACTATTGCCTAAGTAGTCTTACTTTAATTACATTTTTATTGTTTTGTTGGTGTTTATGATAGTAAAAGTATTAGCAAGCTGAATACGCAGAAAATGAATTTAAAATTTTAAATTGTGTCAAATGTGTGTAACTCTGCGTCTAAGATTATTTTTGCAGAAAGTTGTTTTGGATTTGTGCAATGGGACTTTAAAACGTTTAATTCCACACCCCATTCGTCATGGGGAACGTTTATTTCTGTTTTTTGATTTACCCACAATCTCAAAAATATCATCAATAATTTCTTGAAAGCCGTGAACTCATAATCTTTTGGTCTTAGAGCACACTAAACTATTCGGCAACACTGTGTTAAAGGAGTGAATTTTCCTATTTTCCATGACGTATACTAATATTTTGTGTAAAAATGTGCATTACCGATTCTTCTTCGCGTTTTTGTGTATTTTGGACTGTAAATATCTTTGAAATGTCGTGACGTTATTTTTCTAAATGCTTGATTTATGCAAAAAATGAAATATACATGCTTAAAAGCTCGAAAATCTGCAATCTTGAAAAAATAATGTTAACCCTACTAATGGCAGCAGCAAAATCAAGTTGTTCATCCCGAAGTTCTATATATCCCTGATTGAAGCACAATCAAAACTGATTAGGATGGTTGCTTTCACAATTAAAGAAAAAACTATTTAATGGTAAACCTATTTTTCGATGTGGTGCTGCCTGTTTCCTATCTATGTTTGTAATATTAAGTTCCTATTTTGGCTGCGCCATTGGTCTTGTTTCCGGCATAGCGACAATAGCAGCTATTGTTCTTTCTAAAATCAATTTTACAAATTGTTAATTTTTTCTTAAACTTGGGATTTTATTATAGAGTATTGACATAAATGCAGTATATCAGCATGAGAAAAATACCCTTGCTTTATAGTATATACGGCGTCACTCGAAGAGCCCTCATCAGTAACGTCGGGATTGAGAGTGTGGGTTCAGCCGACCAAGCTGGCTTCACCTATCAGGTTCTTGTGTGACCAGTTACCAAACGTTTATGTGCTTTCTGCACATAAGATTTTCACGACTTATTGCGCTCCTTTTCGTAAGAGAAAATCTCATTTCAAGATCCGGGCTATGCCTTAGGTCTATGTGCTCTGTCCATTGCTGACGCGAACCCAAGGGAGCTTTGCGTTTCCCCTAGTTTGGAAGTAGTAAACACATTTCTGATATTAAGATATTTCCCAGCAAAATATCAAAAATGTCTTTTGTGTGGTGCGATTTGACACAATGACGCTGTTTTTTTTTTTTTTTATTTCCCTTTACACTTTCTCAAGTTCTCGCTGGCTACGCATTATGTAGCATGTTCTTTTCTCCTTGCTTGACGTTCCCTAGGAAGTTAAAAGAGTCCTTGATTTTCCCCCAAAATCTTTGGTTTGATCCCGGTAGCTCTATGAAGCTATTATAAAGCAAAATATCAATCATATCTTGCGTGTAGAGCGATTTAACACAGTGATGTTGTTTATTTTGATTTTCCCTTAAACTTTCTTAAATTCCTGCTGGCTACGCATTATAATTCATATTCGTTTTTCCTTGCTTAGATATGCATATAGAAGTTAAATGAGTACTTGTTGTTCCCAAATTTTCAGGCTTGATCCCTGTAGATCTATAAAGCTATTGCCAAATAAAATAGAAAACATGTTTCTCCTAAGTATGGTGCAATTTTACCCCAGCAGAGCATACTATCATCTGCGCCGATTTAAAACGTATCAGTTAATGCAGCTGCGCCAGCTTCACAGTACAAACATTTGTGAGAGCAACAACAAAATGTTTTACTAAATATAAGCCATAATTCCTGTACATGTAATGGTGATCATGTTGGTCTATTAATCAACACTGGAAGTATTCAAAAAGAAAGAATGATGACGCAAACTACCATTCGTAATTTTCAAAAGTGTAAAAAATAAGAGATGAGGGGTAAAACATAGTCAAAATTGATGGCGTCGCCCAAATGGTGGTCGTTTCAACATTTAAAGAAATGAGCTATTAAATGGTAGGCTTATTTGACGATTTGGTGGCTCGCTTTCGTATTAATATTTGTGATATATAGATTTTGTTTGCGCTATTTGCTTTAATTCGGCCATAGCATGAAAAAGGCCATGGCTTTCTTCTAAGTCATATAACCTATTGTAATAGGTGCCTATTAAGCTCTTTTCAAACAAAAACATTCTCTCTTAATCCAGTGTTACAGATTGATGCTATTATTGTTTAATTTTGATCTTAAATTTGAGATTTTATTACACTTTAACTTTTGCCCCTACTTCCAATTGAAGATTAGCATTTTGTACCAATATCTTTTCAATTACAAATATCAGTGATGGGTTTTACCAATTATGTTTGCTATTAAAATGATAGTTCATAATTTTGCTGCCTGCTGCTGTTTTCACTGAATAGTGGCAAGCATTGCGATGTCATTTAACATTATGACCTAACAGTGCGTTTTAATCTATTATTTATAGGAAGATCGCATATGACGTCACATATTTCGCGCCAAAAAAAATGGCTGACCAAAACCTGTAATTTATGCTGGATAGGTATAGAGCGAACACCAACTTTTGGGGTTTTTTTCAAAACTAATGAAAAATAATTAAAAGTTGGAATGAATTATTGGTACTTGGATTCTTCGAAACAAATAAATTTAATCAAAAGCAATGTGGTTGAGATTAGGTCTTTCAGTTGGCTGTTCTAAGCTTAGTACTGTGTGGCATTAAAAAAAAATTGTCCCTAAGAAAAGTGCCATCTAAATACTATTTGCTCCTCAGTTAAAAATAACTCTATACCAATTAGATACTAGTAGGTACATTAGCAAAAACAACCATTATCTGATCACTGCTACCGGTACCATAAGCTTGCCGGCAAGCTTGCTTGTTGTGTCCATGGGCAAGGCACTTAACGGAATACCTCCATCTTTGTGTGGCAAACAGGTGGTGGGGCTAAGCAGTCTACCTGTTGTGGTGACCCACTCTGACGAAAGACATGCAAACAGAGCATGACCTCATACGCTTGAATAAAGGAATCGGTACCGTGAGTTTTTAATTACCCTTGGTCCAGCAGCCTAGGCAACATCCCAAAAAATTGTTTAAATAGTAGCTAAGGCCACAAAATTATATCTAATGTATCAATACACACTATTGACATAAAATTCAAAGAAGTACTGATTTTATCCCTCTATATCTAATCGAACATATGACAAATGGTACAGAAGTCTGCCCTTTCTTTTAAGCTACAGTTTACAACTTTTCAGTATGCTTATGCAACTAAATATACTGTATAAGTTGCACATGACAATTCACTTAAACTCAGCATTCCCAAACATGCTGATTAATCGAATAGAAAACCCTCACAGAAGCTGGCTACAAATAAGCCTGCATGTTTAGCCCATAAAATTAACCCAACTATTAGCAATAACAGGAAAACTTTAGCACCTCTTATCTTACTTTGACTTCAGATTCATGCCTTAACATCAGTAGAACAACATGTTTAACGTTCATTCAACAACTGTCACGTTTATCGATTTGATTTGCAAAAAACGATATTGCTCCTATTCAATACGATGGTTGCATGCACGTGATCAAACGTCATCAAAATGCGCTTTCGAAAAAAGTGGCTGACCATTTTGAGTGGTATAGCATTAAATTGAATAGGAGTGATATTGTTTTTTGCAAATCAAATCGATAAACGTGACAGTTGTTGAATGAACGTTAAACATGTTGTTCTACTGATGTTAAGGCATGAATCTGAAGTCAAAGTAAGATAAGAGGTGCTAAGGTTTGCTTGTTATTGCTAATAGTTGGGTTAATTTTATGGGCTAAACATGCAGGCTTATTTGTAGCCAGCTTCTGTGAGGGTTTTCTATTCGATTAATCAGCATGTTTGGGAATGCTGAGTTTAAGTAAATTGTAATATGTAACTTATACAGTATATTTAGTTGCATAAGCATACTGAAAAGTTGAAAACTTAGGTTATACTGTAGCCTAAACGACAGGGCAGACTTCTGTGCCGTTTGTCATATGCTGGATTAGCTATTGTTGGATAAAATTAGTAAGTTTTTGAATTTTTTGTCAATAGTGATTGCAGACCAGTCATATTCATATGTCAGATGTAATTTTGTGACCTTAACCACTCCTTAAACAATTCTTTAGGCTATTACCTAGGCTGCTGAGCCAAGGGTAATTTAAGCATGTCTTGGAATTGCTTTAAAATCATTTGACTTTGTTTTAAGTGGTTGTGAAAATGCATGCAATTCAGTTAAAGTCAATTCAATTCATTTTAAAGTCAGTCAAGAATTCGGTTCACTTGTTTCTGTTTTTCTTCAGTTCATTAATAAAAAATTGGATTTATTCGTTTGCTAGATTTTGGTCAGGAAGCGGGCGCGAAGATTCATGGTTTTGTTAGTAACAATTGCTAGTTGTCCAAACTAGCCTTTGCTACACTCCCATACCGTATTTTTTAATCTATTGCGTTTCAGAGAACGATGGTTGTGTTTCGGAACGACACTGGGCTTGTAAAAAATCTTGAACACTTTATTACTGTTTTTTTACAACTATTCATTGGGTAAAGCTAGCTTGGTCGGATGAAATGATATTCTCCACTTCGAGATTAGTGACCAGGGCCCTGCGGGTGACATCTATAGATTTGGGTAGTCTATACAGCAAAAAATTTTTTGCCTTCATTTACTAATTCTAAATAACTAAGAGCACAAACATCAAACTGGGTACCATTGATCATTTACCCGGAGTGATTCTCATGAGGGTTCGATCACGTCAGATAAATACTAAGAAGCAAATTTTTGTTTTGAACCTACGTACACTTGAATTCCTCCAAAACTGCTGGGCTTATAAATATGATACTTGGTACCACTGATCACAAGTGGTATATGATATTTACTGATCAAAAATGAGTACTGTACATCATATCAGTTCAAAACCCCCAAAATTTTTTGACTTACCTTCACTAAATTATAATTTTTAGAAAAACTGCACCCTTTAAAAAGATAAAATAAATTGCAAATGTTTCACTACTAAAGTTGTCATTTTGTATCAAGTTTCCAAGGAGACAAAAAACTGAAATACAAGTTTAAAAGCTAGCAGAAGTTTGGCTTTTCTAAATCAAAGTTTGCTGTATCCCCCTTGTTTCTCAAGAAATGGGAAGGGTGTAAAAAAGCTTCTGCTTCATTGTCAGTGACAGCATATTCTATTTAAACTTAATATTTTCTGAATCTTGAAGAAATTCCCTCTTCAAAAATACATAATGTTTCATGGTTTAGGCTAACCTCTAGCAGATAATGACTGAACATATTTTAGGTACTGAATTTAACTACCAAAATTTAGTGTCGATCGGTGCCGGTCAAAAAAAAAAAGGTCATGTGCCTCAGAAAATTGCAAATTGTAGAAAACCTATGCTCTTAGGTAAGTTTTGAGTGATGTACCTTGAAAGCTTATTTCCTTAGCATCATCTTGCGACCATTTCTAAAAAAATTGGTAGAAAATAAAATCGGTAGTGATTTTGAGGTGAGGGTAGGCTACTACTTTAATTTCGAAGACAACTCAGCCCCAGTTGGGGGGGGTTAATTTGCATAAAATTTGCAATTAAAAAAAAATTTTTTGTTTTTATTATATTTGAAATCCTCAAAAAATGTAGATTTCAACGATATACAGGGTGTCCCAGAAGTCGCGCACTATCCAGGTTTCTACAGAAAATGCTTTTATTGATTACAGTCATAACAGATGCTCAAACTGTGCACCTACAGCAATGAAACAAGCATCAAATCTTTCTATCAAACTGTCTTTCACTCTCTTGAGCGTTTTGTTGCTGATTTTCGGGCACTCAAGTAGTTATTGCATCCTTGTTATTGTTGTCATTTAGCACTCAGTTGCTATTGTTATTCTTAACGGTTGCTCTCGCTCAGGGTCATTAAGGTTGGATTCTTGAGCTACAGATTGGTGTGTCGTCCCAGCTCTTCCAAACATAAAAATGAATTTAACTCTTTCTTGTACTTTTAGTTTCTTCCGTGTAATTAAATCAAATATGAAAACGCAGATTAGAATGGTGCGCGACTTCTGGGACACCCTGTATAACACTTGATGTAGAAGTAAACAGATGAGTAATGATTTACAAACAAACTTGAGGTACATAATTATGATTGATTATGACAAGTTATGACAGTTTTTTGCACTGCCACCTTACGGACATTTTATTTCGCTATTCACGCCGGAGCAAAAGAGTTAATGGAGCTACCGGGATCAAATCTAAAAATCTTGGGAAAGGCAAGGACTTTTTTAACTCCCTTGGGCATGCCAAGCAGAGATAAGAACATCCAACATAATGCGTAGCCAGCGATGACTTGAGAAAGTTAAAGGGGAAATCAAAAAACAAGAATGTTTCAGTGTGAAATCGCACCACATGGAAAACATTTTTGCTATTTCGCTCCAAAATAACCTAATATCAGTAATGTGTTTCTTTACTTCTAAATTAAGGCAAACGTAAGGTCCCCTTGGGTTAACGTAAGCAATGAACAGATCATATAGATCTATGGCGTAGCCAGGACCTTGAAATGAAAAGTTTTATTAAGAAAAGGAGCGCACCAAGATATGAAATTCTTATGTGCAAAAAAAACGTTTACTTTTTTAACAAGTGATCGATGGATGAAGCCGGCGCCGCTGGCTGAACTGATATTCTCAAATTTGATGTTACTTATGGAAGCCCTACAGGCGACGCCGGCAAGGAGAGCTAGTTTCAACATAAGCATGTTTTCTGGGAACCAGGTATTTACTGTTAATGAACCAATAATTAGGCTTTGTGATGACATAGAGTGACGTAAGTGTTGGTTGAGTACCAGAGTTGCAAGAGGTAAACTTGTGATAGTTTGTATTTCTAAGTATAGTTAATAGCTGGGTTCACTTACCTTTGAGCAGTGCAAAAGCATGAAAACCATTCCGGGTTGTTTCATAGTAAGTAACCCCAATTATTAACTGTATCTAAAAACTTACCACAAGCACTCGATATCTCTAGCTTCCAAGAAAACTTATTTTTTTATAAGTCCCAATAGTTATTGAAGTATAGCTACGCTGTCTTGAAGGGTCATAACCTAATAATATTTTGATCACTTTACCATCATTTCACTATACCATTGTTTCACTTTACTATCATTTATCCGTTTGCTATTGGTATTGTTCTACAAGAACAGTACTACAATTTTACGATCGTGTTTTGTAGGCGAAAATAAAATGTATAACCTACATCTAACTCAAAATGAAAAATTTTTGATTTCAGTTCGTCAACGGGCACAACCGAAAAAGACGCGTTCTTCTTGCGCACCAAGCCACACTTTTCCTCTTTCTACCGTTGTCGTTTATAGAAATAAGATGGTAACATTCGAAAAAATGATGGAGCACATCAAAAAGTGTGGCCAGATTGAACAGTTGAGGAAAACTGGTGACCGCTCTCACAGGGTTGTATTTCGGTAAGCATCATCACTTTGACATGTTAATATTTTACCGATAACAAAGTTAACTTAAAAATATCTAAATCGCTCATCATACTACAGGTAGCATATCACTATCACCAGGAAAAGGTGAAAAAGCCACCCCTTCAGAAGTCGTATTTTGTAATCTTTGGGCCGAGTTAATAAGCGGTTTGTGGCTTGTCAATAGCCTGGCGGGATGATCGAGCGTTGCACTAGTCATTGCAAGACTACAATTTGAGCGACCTTACGTTGCATGGTGTATGGAAAAAAGAGTGAAAACAGGCGACCGATTTTGAAGAAGCTGTGTGCTGCCCTTCTGCGGTCGTTCAGGGGGCAGCATAGCGAAAAAATGAAGGGGAGTGCCCGGGGTAACTGGGACCCTCGGGAAGGCCAACAGTCATTTCGACCCAACCCAAACGGGGTCGGGGATCCAGGGCCGGCGGAACCTCCCCCCGAACCCCCCGGTCGGGGGGGGCCCAGGCCTGGTCAGGGGCCCCGCCCATTGAATACCAACCAAAGACCAATATTCAAGTTTCGACGTTGAGTATTTTGATCTACTGTTTCATGTTTCGATTCTGATTGCTTTCGACGCTTTGACTCATTTGTATCGTATAAGATAAGTCAAATTTTCTTAACGAGTGCTTTTGCCTTTAAAAGTAACTTTACAACCATTTAGTCAGTCAGAAGCCGTATAGTTACGTCATAGTCAGATGATGAATTTTTGAAGCTAATTGCCAAAAAGCTGACCAGTTCGTTGGTTGCAGCTACTGTGAAGGAAACAGAGTACAGTAAATAGATTACTGCATTTTTAGATTAAGAAAGATATGAAGTTAGTTTTTCAATATTTATAGTTTAATTGTGACAATGCTTGGAGTTAATTCGAAGTTGAAAATATATTAAAATATATTAATCGATTTTAGAGTTAATTCGAAGTTGAAAATAGCCAATTACGTGCATATATAATTTAGAAGCTATTTTTTAAAAATAGTCTATCGGAAACATGAAACGCCATAAAAGTGGAGCACAGAAAAGAAAAGAAGCAGCTGCTGCTCAGGAATCAGTTAAAAAGCTTACCAAATTAACACAGTTTTTTTCCGTTAGCAGAGCAGAAACTGAAACAGATAGTGCTACTTTGCCAGCCGTCCCTATCAGCGATACTTTGAGCTTAGTTTCAGCAGCAGCAGCGTCAACTGCAGAATCAGAAAATGTCTTGTGTGAATCGGTTGAACTAAATCTACCATCAGTGCCATGTACGTCTATGGGGGCAAAAAATGCGGCCATCGATACTTCATCGTCACTTCCCCACAGTTCGTTTGACCCTCTCCATAGGGACCCAGCGAAGTGGCCTGACGTCATATCAGATCCGCAACGGGTTGACATCATCAGAAGAGGACCTCGGCAAGTTTAACAAATTTTCCATACAACGCAGCTAGAAGACGATTTTCTTCTATTCATTACAAACGCATTTTGAGTAATGGCGAGGCTGTTCCTCGGTCATGGCTGATGTACTCTGAAGATTCTGACAAAGCATTCTGCTTCAGCTGCAAACTTTTTGGCAACTTAGCTAGTCCGTTTAGTAGGGGCATCAATACATGGGAAGGGTTTTCCAAGAAGTTAAAGGATCATGAAAACGGTGCTTCTCATAAAAAGAGTTTTAACCAATGGCTTTTGCTTAAGGAGGGTATTAACACTCAATCTACGGTGGATAAACAAGCAATGAAGATTTTTCTTGCAGAAAGAACATTTTGGAGGAATGTTTTGGAGCGTCTAATAGACATCGTAATATTTTTGGGTGAAAGAAATTTGGCTTTTAGAGGATCCGACGAAACACTGGGATCATCGCAAAATGGAAATTTTTTGGGTTTATTTGAACTACTGGCGAAGAGAGATCCCGTCTTGAATGAGTTGCAAAATAGGATTATCCGGCACAAAACTAAGCAACACTATTTGAGCAAAAGTATTCAGAACGAGCTGATAAATTTAGTTGCAAAAGAAACTGAAAACGCACTTCTCACGCAGCTGAAACAAGCCAAATATTACTCTATAATTCTTGATTGTACTCCGGATACATCACATCAAGAACAAATGACCGTCATTTTTCGTTTCGTTCAATGTGATGATGAACACGGTGCAAGAGTAAAAGAGGCATTTTTTGGCTATTTGAGTGTCAATAACAGCACTGGCGAAGGTTTGCTCAATGTCTTTTTAAAGCGCTCCGAAGAATTAAGACTAGATTTTGCTGACGGTCGAGACCAGTGCTACGATAATGGGGCGAACATGAAAGGAAAAGAAGCTGGTTTTCAAGCAAGATTACTGAAAATCAATCCAAAAGCGCTGTATGTTCCGTGTGCTAATCATTCGCTTAATTTAGTTGTAGTCGACAGTGTGAAATCTTCTACTGAAGCATTGGTATTTTTTGGTGTGTTAACGCAATTGTATTCACTGTTTTCCTCTTCAACGCAACGATGGACGATACTAAAAAAGAATGTTCCGCTCTCACTCAGATCCCAATCAGCTACTCGCTGGGAGAGTCGCATCAATTGCATCTCACCTTTACGATACCATTTGGCTGAAGTGATAAAAGCATTGAAGGAATTGGAAAACTACTGCTTCGAAAAAAAAGATGGTCAAACAATCAATGATGTTCGTTCATTGATACTTCGAATTGAAACATGGAGCTTCATTTTGTCAATTGTAGTTTGGCATGATATTCTTTTTCACATCAACAAGACGAGCAAAGTTATGCAAACCACTAGTGTTTCTATGGAAGTAGTTGAAAAAGAAATCAAAGCAACTGAGGAAGTTTTAAAGAAATATCGCGAAGACGGGTACAGCGGCGCGGTAGCCACGGCACGTGAAATTGCTGAAGGTTTGCAAATTGAGAGGAGTTTCGCTGAGAGTAGAACCAGAAGAAGGAGGCTGTTCGAATACGAAGCAGAAGATGAAGGTAGCGAGATGTCGCCAGAAGAAAAATTCAAAGCAAATTTTTTTTGCCACTAATGGATCATGCTCTATCTTCTTTAAAAGAACGCTTCGAGCAAATGCACACTGTGGGTGCAATTTTTAATTTTCTTTATAATCAAGAAAGTTTATTGCAAGTATACGGGCACAATCGTTTACTTAATGCATGCCAAAAATTTTATGAAACAATGGGCGATATTGACCCTGTGGAAATGAATGAGGAGTTGGAACGGTTCGTGGTCATCGTGAAAGAAAATAAAGAAGATCTCAAAACAGCCAACGATTTTCTGAGCTATATCTATCGAAAGCATATGCTGGAAGTATATCCAAATTTGTCCATAGCTCTTCGAGTTTTGTTGACCTGCCCGGTCTCAGTAGCTGGCGCTGAGAGAAGTTTCAGCAAACTGAAGCTAATCAAAACCTTCCATCGATCCACCATGATGGACGAAAGGCTAACATCTCTAGCTACAATTTCGATAGAAAGCTCTTGCGTACGAGATTTAGATCTCGACCGCATAATTGATGTGTTTGCTGCTGAAAAGGCTCGCCGAAAAACATTTTGAAACCTGTATTAAATATACGTTATCTTCTTTGTATTAAATTTATTTTCATTAGACGAGTCAGAGTCAGTTTCTTCATCGACCAGCGATTGGCTTAAGGACTTAAGGAGGCTTTACACAGAATACGATGCGATTTACGTACGAAAATGTCGTATCAAATTACGTACGTAGATTTCAAACTAGGGTACGTAGACGCAAAATTGGACGCAATCGCATTTTGTATAATTTTTACGGTTCACTTTGTTTGCGGATAAAGGGGCCCACGTATAGTTTTCGGGGGGGGGCCTCAGCTGGCCTAGCGCCGGCACTGCGGGGACCACACCACCACGTTGAGGCGGCTGTTGATTGGTGCAGTCTCATGGGCGTACGACCTCAAACCCATTTGGGGGGGCACCAAATTTTTGCCCGAAAAGTTTGTCACTGCCATGACGTCTCCAAAAAAAAAAAAGGTCATCGTTTGTTTCGCTGCAACGTTTCCATTACTTTTGGCCTAAACATGCCATCAGACGTGTGTCCAAACATGTGTTGACCTTTTTTTTTTTTTTTTTTCTTGGAGATGCTATTGCAGTGACAAATTTTTGGCAAGTATGTAAGGACACTTTCTCAAATTGCCCGAAAAATTAAAAGTTGCCCGAAATTTTTACAACCAGGAGGGGCCAGTGCCCCCCCGGACCCCCCACTTCGTACGCCTATGCAGTCTTGTAATTCATAGAGAATATTATCAACATCCAAGGCAGTTGAAACAGATTTCGTAAAAATACAGCTTCTTGTTCTTTAAGTTCAGGAAAATATCGTTTGAATTCAGTTTCAAGATATTGGAGGTGCTGTGAAATAGATGCCTTGAAAAGCTCATGGAGTTCTTCATCTTCGTTAATAACACTGGACAAATTTTTAAACATGGCGAGTTTCCTTGCATTACTTTTCGACGCCAGTTTTGCAATTTTGAGTAAAAAGCAATCACATGGTGGCGGAGTTGGATAATGTTTGTACCCTTCCCTTGTAACTTTGTTTTGTTTTATTTGCCATATTTATCCTCCATTCACGAGAAAGCGAATTGTATCGCTATACTTTGGACGGGAAGTCCGCACTCGCTTGGGAGTTGTCTTTTACGAGGTTTATGGGCCACCTGTCTTCCACATAAAGGCGGGGGCATCCCGTTAAGTGCCTTGCCCAAGGACACAACAAGCGAACTTGCCGGCTTGTTCTCCACAACCTCCCATAAATGCCGAGCGCCAAGCAGGGAAGCTATAGATACCATTTTTTAAAGTCTTTTGGTACGACTCGACAAGGGGAATGAACCCCAGGTCTACCGACTGCGAAGCGGACGCTCTAACCACTATGCCTTTGGATTGAAGCAATTCAATTTTTCGAAAATGTAGGCTAAACAAGCCAGACTTTTCATCCACAACTGATCACAAAAAAAGATAAAAACTCTTTTTTTTGAGTTTTGGCAAACGATTTTATTTTATCCCTCGTTTCAAAAACACGGCTCAGAACGTTTTCTTTGGATAGCCAACGAGCAGACTTATAAAACAGAAAAACCTCATGTGAAAAGTTTATGTCATCACAGAGTTGTTTAAACAGACGTGTGTTGACGCTGCCGGATTTGATACAATCGACAATTTTTATCACCGAATTTAATACATTTTGTAGAGACTAGAGAGGCTGGTAAAGTTTTGCTGGCAAGCGCATATCTGTGAATAACACAATATGTACCTTTTGCTTGAGGAGCAAGTTCTTTACTCTTTTTTTGAAAGCCTGAATGCGAACCCAGCATAGCTAGAGCTACATTAGTACCAACTCCGCAAATATTTTTCCATTGCAGCTTTGCTGAGCTAAAAAAGTTTCAATTTTTTTCATAATATCTGCGCTTCTTGTAGTGGCTTCCACTTCACTACAAAACAGAAATTCTTCTTTGACGTCTTGTAAATGAATGATCGTACGAAAGCCAGCAACTACGCACATGAAGCAACATTATTTGTTTTATTCACTTGCAAGGAAAACATCGGAGAAGCTCTCATTTCATTTATCACCTGCTCTTTCACACCTGACATATTTGAAATGCGCCTCTGAATAGTATTGATTAGAAAGAGATATTTGTCTAATTTTTGCTTCACTTGATTCTCCAAGAAGTAATTTTACTGTTTTCAATAAGCAGGGTATAACGAACGATTCTCTGATCGTAAAAAATTCTAAGTCCTTTGTGACGTGATTGGGATGCTTTATCTCTAAATGCGGTTTTAACTTCAAAGACTTCATTGATTCAGCACTGAGAACTGCATTGCACAAAACATGCCATTGATGACAATGGAGGTGAAGCAAAACTTTAAAGACTTCACAAAATATCTGCGTTTCTTGTCCATGGAAGTTTATAACTAAAATATTTATGATACTGCAATATGTTATCTTTGACTATTAAGCACAACTTCAATAAATCAAATAACCAACTTAGAAAACAGTTTTAACCAACGACATTTAAATTATGAAGTCACAGTATTTTGCGTCACTTAGATTTTTCCCCGAATCTCCGACGTGCCTTTCTCCCAAATTTAACGTACTAGATTTATTAAGAAACCTACATAGGTTGACTTAGTTCATTCGTTCCACTTGACCGGGCGATTGTAAGTGGCTTACTAAGCTACGCATACTTTTGTAACATCGGCAATAGTAGGTCTACAACCGGTTGATCACTTTTAACGACATTACTGTAAGCGATGGCTGCAAAGATTTTGAAAATTCCAGAATTTTTAAATTTGGAAAGCATTTTATAAATACCTTTGCGACCTCCAGGTTGAGAAGCGCTGAACTAGATCCTTTTTTACTTTAACCACCTTGGTATTGTACCAGGACTACTTCCGACCAGGGTTGGGATCGAACCCGAAAATCGACGACTTGGCCACCACTGCAATGCAGAGCTGACTTATCCCTAGTTCGAAAAGCAGTTTTTTCAACTTGAAACCTTGACCAGCTAGGACTGTAAGATGCATGAAATTGAATACGAAACCACACACTCCCCATCTATTTATATATGACGTTTCTAGCATAATCAATATGCGAGATGTGGCGAGCTACATACTAATCTTTTAATTTTTTGAAAAATATTTAGCATATGGCATTTTTTTCCAAAGAACACTTTAAACATTTGGCACCAAATAATTAAAAAACTTTATTTAAGAACCACCACAGTGCAGGGTGCTTTACAGTTAGCAATTGAACGTAATCGACTCGTACAACCATCTTTGAAGGTTCGGTGGAATGTCCAAAACAAGCACACGGTTAACCTTCTTCCAATCATTGTTCACAGGGATCTTTCCGCCGCCTGCCGTGCATCGACGATGTCACAACCAGGATTTATCTCATGCAGATTACTTAATCGTGAATTGAGACGAAGAAGGTTTACGAAAGACGAAAACAGGCCGTTAGATGTAATTATAGACACCTTGACGTGATTTTTTAATCAAAAATTGTGACATCCAGTTTCTTTAAAAAATAATAAAATATGCAAAACCTTATAAAAATCGTTTCGTTTGATCATAAAATACTAGCACAAGCGCACTTCCCATTCCGCGGAAAACATTGGTAAGTGCCCCTTTATAAAAAGCTCGCAAGCCACCTTCATTAAAATAAATTTTTTTGCAACAATCCGGTGCAGACGCATAATGTAGTTGATGTACGTCACGACCAGACTGCATCAGCAAACGACGTCGTATTGTGTCCATGGGATATGCAACTAGTCCAGCAACTGTAGTGCATGTTTGCGCAAGCAACCAGGTCGTAACGAATGAACGTGAAGAGCCTGGTGATATGGTCTTTATTGTGTCAAATGAACCGAAGTAAATTGATCGATAAACCAGAACGGTAGGAATAGACAATGAAAGCCCACGATATAAACCTCGAATTCCATCTTTAGCTATAATATTACGAATACAGTCAGTCATACCTTGAAACTGACGAGCGCTGCTGGAACCAATATCAGCAGCAAGACGAGTTCTAGCGAAGTCAAGTGGATATGTAATACACACGCTAGTGACTCCGGCTGCTCCACCCGACGCAAGATTTCCTGCAAACATCCGCCACAGCTGCTTTCTGTTTGAATCTTTATCATAAACTGGAGCAAAATGAGATTTATACGCATCTTTGAAGGCAAAGTTCAACGCTTGAGTAAAAAAATATCTGTAAACATTTGGCAAATTACCACGCCAAAACGAAAGCAAACCTTCTTCACGTGGAATACGTAGCAAGCAATCTATGATTCCCTTGTATTGGCGATCTCTACTTATTTGAACAGAAGTTGCTTGCAATTGCAGTAACAATTTGATTCTTTCTATTGGGGCAACGACGGTCTTTGCTACGACTGCTGCAGTTCCACTCAGTAACATGTCACGACCGAAATTAAACAGATTCTGCTTATGATTCATAACAAATCAACTTGACAACAATGCTTACGGAACTTGAACAATAACATAGCTTACTATGATTGCATTTCAAAAACACCTGAAATATGCATTCAGCAATATTACGAGAAGTAAATTAGACGTTTCTTAAAATGTACTACTAGCTGAAAGGTAACCTGTTACTATATCTCGACTCTTGTTCCAACTTTACTTGTTGAAAACTACACAATATCTTTATGAGCTCATGCAGCTCGATATGCAGTCTTTCGTGATACTGATCCACCACGACGGGTAGACTGCATGACCCCACCACCTGTCTGCTACATAAAGGTGGGGGCGTCACGTTAACCCTTTAAGGGACATAAGTTTTTATAGGATAGAACTGCTTCAAAAAAATTTTGTGTTGTTAGGTTTCCAAAAAGACATTAACGCAACAAAATTTTAATTTGTTTGTTTGTTTTTTAAAATACAGCATGGGTCATATATGACCCAGTGTCCCTTAACGGTAAAAGTAGTCAAATCGCACTGAAATTTAGTTCTTACTTAGTATGACTTCTCTTCACCTGCAAATTGCTTTACAGTTGATCCATAGTGATTTCTTAATCAAGAAATAAGTCAAAACTGACACAAAATATTCAAAAGTTGCAATGTATAAAAGTAGGTTGGCCTTTATTTATTAGCAATATCTATTGGCCATATCCATGGTATGCAGCAAAGAAATAGAAAACCTTGCATTCTACACAAATATTGTTTGTTTTAAAATCTTTTTATTGCTGGTGCAAAATTTGCAACAATTTCTTTTCGATCTTTTTTGCATTGTGTGCTTGGAACCAGTAGATGATTTCAAATACTGGGCTGCATCGGACCTCAGTGGACTGAACTTATTGGTACATTCCGTTTTTTGCTACTGAAACTCCCGATCAAGCAACTCGACGATACGACTTTATATCCAGCTTTTTCATCTCGGGTTAGTCTTCACACGACTTGTTGAAGGCAATTCTAGAACTGTTGACTGCAATATCAACAAGATCAAATACTAGTCTGAGATAGTACTTGATCTTTGACCTGTTATCAAACTAATAACTCACTTTCCTTTGGTCCATTATATCGATCCCCCCCATATATTTGTTGTACTTCTGAATGACAATAGAACAAGAGATCGCTATCTTTTCATAGGAGCCTTGAAACCTTTTTCTCTTCATGTTTTGGGTCGACAGTGAAAAAAGTTTCAAATCATGTGGACCGGCCGATTGTCTAACCACTTCGTGAAAAAAATCTGATTGCTCTCCAAACATATTGTGTCACCCCTTTCCCTTTCTTTGTCTGCTGGAATTAGTTCTTGCTTGTGAACATTTTTCGATTGACGTGTTCAGTTTCAGCACTAAAATTCTTTTTGAGATAAAGAGTGACCTGTAACTGGGGAGAATTAAAATAGTTGTCAAAGTATACTTGACACTGGAGGCCTTCTAATTTTTCTGTGTGTGATAGCAGCACTGCTTCTCTCAGGCCACACTTCACCCCACCATGCTTCTTCCCATTGAACAAATTGAATTCAAAGAGATATCTGGTCTTGGAATCGCACCTGCACCACATCTTGAAGTTCTGTATTCTGACTTATTCCTAAAAAGGTGAAAATGACTCCATATCAACAAATATGATAAGGCTTGAATACTGTTCTATGTATATTACAATACAGTGATGGTGGGTTGAAATATAACAATAGAATAGACACAGCGTAATGTGAAGAAAAAAAAGATGACAGAGTGAAAACCAAAAATGAACAACAAAGCATTAATATTGAGAACTAAAATGCTTATTTAGCCGATGCTCATGCTATTGTGCATGGTAGGTTGTGTTTCATGTGTAGGGCTTAAATTTGTGGCTTTGATGACCTCTTTGGTACATCCACTTGTCGATTTTATTGTGGATTTATGTAAGTAAAGCTTTTCTGCTGTCCTGCTGTTACTTATCCGCTATTTTTGCAATCAATCAACACGTTCACTACAGTTGCTAGTTTAGTGGTTTTTCCTGAGGGACGACTGCAATAATCCACCACTGCATCGGTTTGGCACGTGTCACAGTCACGGTAGCAGGTGAGCAGCTCTGTACACCTCTAAGCAATTTGTACAAATGATAAAATGCGTAGGACAAATGTGTACACTCCATCACCCACATAATAACTCATTGTTGGTACACGTGTTGGCCAAATCTGTACCAAACCCAATATGCAGTGGTACCCATATGTACCACTTTGTCTATCAGTAATGCATCTCACGGTACATATATGTACCAATAGATAGCAAACGTGTGGTATTGTACCGATTACATATTTTCCAGAAAGTCTACTGTACAAATAGGCTGTCAGCTGTTTTTTCTACCAGGTTGCTAATGCATTCCAGTTGGTAGTGATATCAAACCTCACTATCATCATCATTTACCTTTGAGAGACACTGGGTCATATATGACCCATTGTGATTTTGACCTTTGTTCTGAGAATAAGGTCAATAAAATAGCTTGGTAAAGATATAAAATGCATGTCAGACACGAAATCATATTAACTGAACTCAAAAAATTTTGAAAATCAATCATTTCTTTTCACTAAAACAGCCCAACACCACACCATTCAGAGTAACGAAAAATCACCAGTTCTTTCTCCCCAAATATATGACCAAGAGCTTCAAAAGTGGCCGAAAATTTTTGTTATTTTAGAGAGAACCTTTTAGATTTCATTCAAAAAAAAATGCTAAAAATTTTACCTAGCTGGATTTCAATTGAAAAAAATATTTATGGGTCACATATGACCCAGTGTCCCTCAAAGGGTTAAATGCCTTTTCCAAGGACACGACAAGCAAACTTGCCGGCTTGTTCTCCTCAGTGTCTCTTTTGTGCTGAGCGCCAAGCAGGGAAGCTGTGCATGCCATTTTTTAAAGTTTTTTGGTATGACTCGACTTGGGAAATAAACCCAAGTTCTACCAACTGTGAAGCGGACGCTCTAACCATTGCACCTATACTACACAATATATGAAGTGTAACAAAGTAATGACCTCTCGCAAATTATTTATGAAAGTAGTTAAATGATACTAGTTAAAAGCAGAGCGAGAACTCCAATTTTAAATCCGGTTTTGTTCCCGCTAATGTAAGGTAACTGGATTTTCCACTGGTTTCAGCCATTTTATAATTCACGTTACGCCACTATGTTGCTGATGGCATTTTTCTTTTTAAATTATTTTTAACATTTTCTTCTTTCTGGCTTTTTAATGACATTGTTGCCCTCTTATCACAACCACGTTAAAATTTAATGTTCTCAACATGTTACCCTTATATCTACTTAGAACCAGAGTTGGATCAATTACATCATTACAAATCAATTACAATTGCACCAAAAATTTTTTCGATTACATTACACTTGCAATTACTTCTTGCTAAAAAACTCAAATTACAATTACAATTACAATTGCTCTTAAATTTGTAATTTAATTGCAAAATTGCTATTACAATTGCAATTATTTTTTAAAGTTTTAATCAAATACTTGCAATCAAATTTGTTTAATATGAAAGTAAAATTAAAAGCGATACATACGAGGTGCATTCAATAAGTTTCCAGACTTTTTTTGTACAGGCATTTATAATTGCCGTAAACTCGAGATATTTCAGTATGTTGTTACTCTATTCCTTATGAGATGATTGACCAATTTTTTCTTGTTTAGGTGCAAATTTATAGCTACAGTAGGAATTAGAGTACACCTTACTAAATCCTGATTGTCACAGCTGGTGAATTTCAAAAATGCAATCTGGACGTGAGGACACATTAGAAGAACGATATGCGATCAACTTCTGTTTTAAACTTGGAAAAACTGCCACGGAAACGTATGGTATGCTTCAGACTGCTTATGGACCATCTTGCATGAATCGATCATCAGTTTTTCAGTGGCACAAGAGATTCAAGGAAGGCAGGGAGTCCGTGAGGGATGATGAGAGATGTGGGAGGAGTAGGAAAGTCAGAACATCAGAGATGATTGGCCAAATAAATGATTTCATGAATAGGGACCGTCGTGTTTCTATAGAGACACTAAGCGCACAGTTTAATGTCAGTGTGGGAGCTGTACACATAATCATTCGTGAGGAACTGAAGATGCAGAAGATTTGCGCAAAGTTCGTCCCAAGAGTGCTCCGGTAAGATCAGAGAGAAAGACGTTGCAATGACAGCAAGGAGATGGTCGAGCTCATTAATTCAGATCCCCAAGTTCTTGATGCCCTGGTAACCTGCAATGAAAGCTGGATCTATTGTTATGACTCAGAGACCAAGAGACAGAGTTCCCAGTGGAAGCATGCTGGATCTCCCAGACCCAAGAAGACCAGACAGAGCAAGTCCACCCAGAAACTCATGATGATCCCTTTTTTTGACAGCATGGGCATAATCTACATTCACTGGGTTCCCACTGGAATCACAGTCAACAAGGAGTACTATATTGAAGTTTTAAGGGAGTTCAAGAAGAGATTCCGTCGGAAGAGGCCAGAACTCTTCGAATCAGGTCAGTGGCATTTCCATCAGGACAATGCCCCAGTCCAAACCTCCATCCTCGTCACAGACTATTTGACCCAGATGGGCATCAAGACGGTTCCCCATCCTCCCTACAGCCTGGATCTTGCTCCCTGCGACTTTTGGCTATTCCCAAAGCTCAAGGAAAACCTCAGAGGCAATCGTTATTCCACAATTGAGGACATGAAAGAGGCTGTGACGAGGGTCCTAAACACGCTCACACAAGAAGACTTCCAGGGGGCTTTCCAGAAGTTGTTGGAACGGTACAACAAGTGCATTGATGTCGGAGGAGAATACTTTGAAGGGGACTAGAGTTTTTTGTGTGTACGGTTAATAAAAGTGTCCATACCAAAAAAGTCTGGAAACTTATTGAATGCACCTCGTACAAAATAAAAATTAAAAGCAACACATAGAAATACTTTAAATGTTTCCAAGCATGCATTAAACTTTCAAGACAGGTTTAAGCTCAATCATCACCTACTATTTTGTTAAAGATGAATACTGTACATGCAAAAGTAACTTCTAGAAAGTTGTGACAAAGCAATAGACATATATACAACTCAAACGTCACCGAATTAGACGAACAAACCAAAATAGAAAAATAAGCACACAAAACTCAAAATTCAGATGAAAATATTTGATATAACAAAAGCAGACATAAAGAAAAGAACAACCAAGACCTCACTTTTTAAACACGCAGGATGCTTCTGCTTTGACAATAACTAAAGCCAAAGATAAAAAATGGTGCAGTCAAAGCTACTTTTGCAAGTCGCCGGCTTAACAGTGTAAACACATACGTGTTGTAGTCAGTTTACCCAGAAAAGAAACAGTTCATAAAAATACATGTTGCTATAGACTATTTACTTTTGAAACTGTTGATTTACAGATTTACTTTATCAAATATGTTGGAATTGCACTTAATGAACATCAATATGAAGTAAATTATCACAAGGGGTCTACATAAGGTAATAACGACACATCTCTCACCATAACAACTGCTTCAAACTTAAAACTTGAAACACTTACAAAACTTGGACTCAGCGAAGACTTTGGTGCATTGTGCAGTCTTCGCATACACCGACGCGATGGCGTAGTGGTTAGAGCGTCCGCTTCGAAGTCGGTAGACCTGGGGTTCATTCCCCTTGTCGAGTCATACCAAAAGACTTTTAAAAATGACATCCGCAGCTTCCCTGCTTGGCGCTCAGCATTTAGGGGAGGTTGTGGAGAACAAGCCAGCAAGTTCGAAAATTTTTGAAAATTACAATTACATAAGGCCAAAAAGTTGAAATTATAATTATCATTATAATTACATGAAAAAGTGTAATTAATTGCATTCAACTACAATTGTAATTGATTCAACTCTGCCCAGAACCCTAATACCTATACCTTTGCACTGCATTTGCATTTGTTTTACTTTCAAAAACAAATGTACGTAATCTAGTCCGATAGAAAAAGTCTTTTCTCACTTTTTTAAAGTTCAGCGTCTTATGAGATGTCTTCAGTCAGAGCATGAAATAAAGTGCAAGAATCAAATGGTATGAAATGATTTCATAAACACACAATACCATCATTTAATTTGTAACTTATAAATTAAAATTGTTAAAATGATTTGCGCAAATATGATCTCGGAGCATCGAGTTGATTATAGGCGTGGTTTATTTTCTAGGACACTGGTCATTATTGTGTTTTACCTGTTTACATACAAGTAGCTCACAAAAAATAGAAAACAGAGTATTACCAAAAATATAGAAAGAATTTGAAATCACTAGTGCACAACTGCACATTGGGATAGATTAAAAAAACCTTAATTATGAAAATTAAACTAACGGATTCTTAAATAACTGACAAATTGGTAAAAAACAACTCAAACAGTTTTAAGAGATAGTGACCACTATGGGTCTAACCTAAGGACTAATCACGTCATTAGCAATTAAGTATCATTTAACTATTTACCGAATGGGTGAAGAGGTCCAGATATTTGTAGTTAAATTTTTACCCTCGTAAAATAATATAGCATGCGAATATTGATCTACGTAAAGAAAAAAGAGTGATTTGCAAACGCGCATATTCGCTAGTTTGGTAAACGCAACTATTAAGTCTTTTAAAAAATTGAAACATTAATGATTGCAGCTACATGTAAAAACTGAAGGTCTCATATGGAGGCAGTTACTGTAAAAAATGGGTCAATTCTTGATTTGAAACCAGTTTTACTGCATTTGCTTGAGAGGTACCATCCCCTGCAAAAACATTCGGGTTGCCTTACCTAACGTACACGGTGTCAGTTTGTAAGGGCTGGTGTAAAAAACAGAAAATGCTGCACTAACCGCACGCTTACAATTATGTTGTAAAAGAAATTTTCTTTGGATAACGTGCACTTTATTGTAAGTTTTTCATAGTTTAGTGTTTTTTCCTCACACCAATAAATGCGATTGAATACACCTTAATGTCGAATCAAAACAGTTTTGAAATGGTACATAATTTAATCCCCTAGAGATATGGTTTAGGCAAGTACTAGTGTATTACCATTTAGTGATGTACCGATACTTTAGTATTGGTATTGGCTGGTGATGTACCGATACTTTAGTATCAGTATCGGTGGTATCTGCCTATTTTTATGGTATCAGGTAGTAGTATCGGTATCGGTTAAATATAGCCAATACCTACCAATACTTATTATGCACAAAATAGATATAAAAATTTTTTGTCATATTTTTTCATAGAATATAAAAAAATTTTGTTTCCCCCTGGAACTGGATAGCATTTGTGACATAATTAACGATTTGTTGTCAATAATGATCAGGGAGAGAGCAGTCTTCTAAACAGGACCCAAACATCGTGTAACACTCAATATTGTGTTTATATAAATATACATATTAAAAGTATTCTATAAATTTCAGTTTCTCTTTTAACTACAGAGGCAGTGGTTAAAAAAATCACTTCTGATAAAAGCATTGTATGGAGATTTCTTAATGCTTAAGCTACTGATGCCACAAAAGTTATTCACAATTTATGTAATAATGAATTTTTTGAGAGGAGGGAGTGATGAGAAAGTTTTTAGTTTTGACTTTAATATGAAGGCAGTTTATTTGATAAAATGAGTGTACTGTTTGTGAATGGTTTTCATTCTTTTAAGTATGGTAAACACATTTTTCAGTTTTGACTTACCAAGCTGCAGTTTAGTAGTGTATATTTTTAGTTTTGACTTGTGAGTGCTGTTTGTTTGATAATATCTGCAACTGGCAAATACTTTTTTATTAATACGTCTATGGAAATTTTCACTTGCCCAGGTGTTTTCATTATGTTGTCAAGTTTATTATTTTCTCGGTTATGACATTGCTACTTTCTCATTTTATTTTTTTTTAATCTTTTGTGTTTGTACAGTAAGCCTATTTTCTTTGAATAATAGAATTCAATCCATTGTTTTAGTATGTTGCTATAAAAAGTACTGCTTGATTTGTTCAACTTCTTTTACAGATTTGCAATAATATTGTAATGAATAATGAGAGATAAATACCTAGAAAAAATTCAAAATGCAATAAAAAGCTAGATTTACTAAATACATTCTTTGGTACTGCTTACAAAAGCTTTTATTGCTTGTGCTAAATAGATAAAAAGTATTGGTGGTATTGGCAGTATCGGTATTGGCTCTAAATACTGGTATTGGTATCAGCTTAAAATATGGTATTGGTACATCTCTAGTATTGGCCTATTTTTATGGTATCGGGTAGTAGTATTGGTATTGGTTAAATATAGCCGATACCTACCGATACTTATTGCGCACAAAATACAAACATTTTTTGTTATATTTTTTCATACAACAAATATAAAAATTTTTGTTTCCCCCCTGGAACTGGATAGCATTTGTGACATAATTAACGATTTTTAGTGTATCAATAATGACCGGTTCGAGGGTGGTCTTCCAAACAGGACTCAAACATCATGTAACACTCAATATTGTGTTCATATAAATATACATATTAAAAGTATTCTATAAATTTCAGTTTCTCTTTTAACTACATAGGCAGTGGTTAATAAAAATCACTTCTAATAAAAGCATTGTATGGAGATTTCTTAATGCTAAAGCTACTGATGCCAAAAAAGTTATCTGCAATTTATGTAATAATGAATTTTTGAGAGAGAGTGATGAGAAGTTTTTAGTTTTGACTTTAATATGAAGGCAGTTCATTTGATAAAATGAGTGTGCAGTTTGTGAATGGTTTTGATTCTTTTAAGTATGGTAAACACATTTTTCAGTTTTGACTTACCAAGCTGTTTTTTTGCTAGAAAAGCCACAGTTTAGTAGTGTATATTTTTAGTTTTGACTTGTGAGTGCTGTTTGTTTGATAATATCTGCAACTGGCAAATACTTTTTTATTAATACGTCTATGGAAATTTTCACTTGCCCAGGTGTTTTCATTTTGTTGTCAAGTTTGCTTTTTTTTTTTGGTTATGACATTGCTACTTTCTCATTTTATTTTATTTTTTTAATCTTTTGTGTTCTTAAGGTAAGCCTATTTTCTTTGAATAATAGAATTCAATCCATTGTTTTAGTATGTTGCTATAAAAAAAGTACTGCCTGATTTGTTCAACTTTCTTTTACAGATTTGCAATAATATTGTAATGAAAATAGATAAATACCTAGAAAAAATTCAAAATGCAATAAAAAGCTAGATTTACTAAATACATTCTTTGGTACTGCTTACGAAAGCTTTTGTTGCTCGTATTCAATAGATAAAAAGTATCGGTGGTATCGGCTCTAAACACTGGTAGGTAGCAGTATCAGTATCAGCTTAGAGTGTGGAATCAGAATATCTCTATTACCAATTATCTTTCAAGCAATGAATATAAAATTAGGTTAGATTTTAACATAAGTCGTTTTTGAAGAGATCAAAACTAGAATTTATATTTTTTCTTTGTTTCTAGGCTTATTTCAATCATGTCTGTTGAGCTATCACAACACATACCAGTCAGCTGCCTTTCAAAAAAAGCATTTTCGAGGGGACTCAAACTAAAATTGGTGAAAATTCATATTCTTTTTCACTCCTAGCTTTCATAGCTGGCAAGCGCAAAAAGGTTATTTATGGGTAATTCACAAAAAACTGAAGAAATGGTGGTTTTTGTGCTCAACTAAAACCGAGAGCAATGTGCTTTTATAGCTTAACAAGCACGTTAAAATTAGCATCGGAATGTCCAAAAAAAAGTGTAGATTTTAACCAATTCTAGATTTTACTCCTCCCCTCCTTAATAAATGATGTCTTGTAACTATCTGAAGTTGATAACTGCTGCTATTGCTCATTAGCTATGATCAAGACAAAAAATTTTTGGTCTCATTTTATGGTAATTGCATGAGATAATTTGCAAAGCAAAAAAGCACAACAGCATGCATGATACTTAAGTTGCCATTACCTATTGTTATATTATGGTCACGCAATATTTATGTGAGACATTGGATTGCACAAAAAAATCAGGCTTCAACTTGAGAAAAGGTGGTGAAACCTGCCAGACATTTTTTGCATCAATGAATTTTAACTGTGAATCTGCAAGATGTGTCATCGGAAATTAGTACTTTTTTGCATTTAAAGGGAGCATTGCTTTTTATCACCATGGGTGTAACAGAAATGCCACATTTAAAAAGGCAGAAAATAACCCATAAATGCATAAAAAGTGATTTCACTTTTAGGAGACACATAAATAAAAATATAGCAAAACAAGCATCTTCTATATCCATCCTTAAATCCTTTAAAGTCGTGTTTGACAACCACTAACGTTCTACAGAATTTGACATTAGAAAAACCTGGAAAGACTAGTGGAAAGGAGATTGACTTGAGCGAGGAGATATTGTCAAGGATCCCATACAACACCTTGCTGCCTTTTGCACAGCATCACAAAAATGGGCTATATCCAACAGTCTTTCATCAGGTCATGCCAAAACAGCAGTCAATCTGCATCATCAAAAAATATATAAAACCTTAATCTGTCCAGCATGCCATTTAGCACCCCAAGACATTGTGCACCTTGTCACAGACTGCCCCACAGAAAATTTAAATGATGGACTTGAAACAGTTCACTATTTTGAGCAATGTCATACAATTTTATATAAGATGCAAATTGTATTTGTGAATTGTTCTGCCACGTGCAACTCAAGCTTCATTCCTTAAAAAACTAATTGAATTGATCACCTGCCTGACTATTAGCTGCTTTACAACAACTACCTCAAAGAGTTTTTTCAGTCGATGACTTGATTTTAATTGTATTGTCAAGTAATGTATTGTAGGTTTAAGCTGCACCTAGTTACAATCGTTTTAATATATTTATCATTTTATAAAGCCTAATTTTTGTATTTACATTATGTTGTTAGTTAAAACCAAATAAATATTATCAAAGTTGGTTACTTCAGTCCACTAATGTGATTCATCCTTCCATAAATGGTTAAGTGAACAAAATGGTGGCACATTTATGATCATATGAAGAGAGAATGCAATTAAAACACATAGTGTATTTTCCAGTATGATTTGATATCAAACATAAGTAGCCCATTACAACAAAAGCAAAAACAAATTGAATGTAGCTGAAAGAGTTTTATCATTTCTTTCTTCAAACCTTGCAGAGATTTCAAAACATATTACAATGTAACAAAATTTTAAACATCCTGAAAATGCTCTCATTGTAAGGCAAGTTGTACCAAAGGTAAAATTTTATAGGAAAACCACACCACCAGTTGGTTCACCCCAAAATAGGTAATGTGACAGAACTCCAAATAATAAAAACTTAAAAATCAGCAGTTAAAGAAATATTGAAAGTCACTTTAGCAAGTGGATGAATAACAATAACAGAAGCTGCAGCATTGAAGAATATAAGGGAAGGTATGGCATTATTTGGGAAAAGTTCATTCTACTCAATGATGAAATCCTATAACACCAAATATGATTTCAATAATGCTTGAACTGAATTTAATCATTTTTCACCCTAAAATAAATTATAGCTGGTAATACTTAGTGGCGTAAGGCGTAGTGGTTAGAGCATCTGCTTTGCAGGCTGTAGACCTGGGGTTTATTCCCCTTGTTGAGTCATGCCAAAAGACTTTAAAAAATGGTACCCACAGCTTCCCTGCTTGGCACTCAGCATTTAGGGGGGGTTGTGGAGAACAAGCCAGCAAGTTCACTTGTTGTGTCCTTGGGCAAGGCACTTAACAGGATGCCCCTGCCTTTATGTGGAAGACAGGTGGCCCAGACACTTTGGAAATGGCAACTCCCAAGCAAGTGTGGACCTCCCATCCAAAATATAGTGATACAATTCGCTTTCTTGTGAATGGAGGATAAATACGGCAAATAATAATACCAACAATAGTTCTTTGAACTGTTTACAAAACCACATAGAGCTACCATGATGAAATATAATGAGTTGGTAGTGGCTATTTTGCCACTGATGACATTTTATCCTTGGAATATATTTTGTTGCACATAAGTATGTCTTTAAAAAAGTACATTTGCTGTCTGGAACTGAGTGATGATGTAGCAAAGTGGTGTTTAGATGGCATGTCTATGCATTTGATTCTTCACATTTGCAGTTTACTTCACCAAAGGTAGTTTACACTGGGGGTGATGGTAGTGGCCAGGTAGGAAATCCTAAAAGGGAGTGTGCACTGAGAGTTGCATCCTTTTTAAGTCACGTATTTAATAAATCATAGAAATTGACCAATCTCACAGGTTTAATAAGTAAATAGATTTCGAGGTAAAATGCTGTTGGCAGCAAAATAACAACTGCAAAACTAGTTTTAATATCAAGGTGCAAAACAATATACAGTAAAATTTATCTACAATGATACCACTAAGGGATTAAAAAAGTTGACATCACAAAGAAATTGCATAAACAACTCTCAATCTGTTTTTTGGTTGAACAAAAAGACGTATTATTTGTCATGGTTTACCAGTGTCATATTAAACCATTAAATTGGCAAAATTCACATATAATAAATATAGTGCCATACACAAAAAATAGGCATTGTATGTTTTCCCATAAAAGGCATTTTTATCTTGAGGCCTATTTTGCCATGAGACATTTGTAAGTGGTCAATTTTAATGTCATATCAAACATGTGACTTTCAGTCGTTTCTGATTGGTCATTTTAATGATGAACTAAAAATATTAGCACTCCCACTGCACAATCCCTCCCAGTGTACACTACTTTATCTAAGTTTCCTGCCAACAAGGATTCCAATCTATAACCATTACACTTCAAGGCAGCTGCACTATCCATGCACCAAAGTGTCATGGCTAGAATTGTAGCAATTATAGCTATATAAGTACACATGAATGATTATGGCAAAATAGCCTCCACGGATAAAATGCCATCAATGGCAAAATGGTCACTTCCAAAAAACATATGCTTCAGAACTCTATCATTTGTTTGCAAAAAGTTCATTGTCCTTCAGCTGATTACGCAATTTTTTTAGTTTTGAGCTGTTTGTAATCTTACTGCTGTTAAATCGGCTAACAATGTTTTTTTTTTCCAATGGAGAAATATGTTTATTTGTTTGCCATGTTACTTTACATATCTCAGAACTACTCAAAAGCAACATTAAAATACGAAAATTTATGGAAACTCATTTTGAATTATGCATTACTGAATTATGGAAATACAAAAATATGAAAAATCATATAAAATAGGAATCGCTGACTGATGAAATTACAAAAGAACCAGAGTAAAATGGGGTGATGTTGGACAAAATTTACAGAAAAATTTGTGTTTGCAATCAAGAATTTCTACTTGACCAAGCTATTGCTCCAAGCACAACAAAATTAATCAAAATCTTTGCTTTCCAATATCTAAAAAGATTAGCAACTGTGGATTAACCTGTCAACAAAAAAATTGCTGCAAAGAATGTCATTTTTCACATCTGACTTTTCCTACCAGTGGAAAAAGTGATGACGTACTTTTACTGCTGGTTTTTTTCTATGTGCAATTGTTGTTTTGGAAAAAACATGTGGATAGAAAGAAAAAAGCAATTTTAATTAGAAATGTTATATGTCTAGATATAAAAATACTTGGTGCATTACCTCCAACTTATAAAATTTGATTTTAGCCTATGTCTGACTTTTCCCAAAAATGTCTGAGAATTCTCAATGTCCGAGATTACTCCATCTTACCCTACCACTACAAACCCTAAAAAGGAAATCCAAAAATATGGAAATTTATGTAAGTCAATAATAACCAAAAGGAAGCGGCTATTTTGCCATGAGACATTTCTAATTAGTTAATTTTAAGGCAGTGGCTATTTCGCCATCGACGGCAATTTGCCCTTGGAATCTATTTTGCCGTGATCATTCACGTGTGTTTATATAGCCAAATTTGCTATTATCGCACCAGTGACTCTGTGGTGTAGTGGATAGAGCGCTGGTCTTGAGATACCAAGGTATCGGGTTTGAATCTCAGCTGGCCAGGGCTGTAAAAGAAAGGCAGTGTACACTAAAGGGGCAGGCCCGGTATGTAAATGTACGGGGCAGTGTACACTGCAAGGGAGTGTGCAGGGTGGGGGATAAAGACCTGGGGGTGCAAAATTGTTTAAATTGGTTTTTAAAATTGACCAATCAGAGACGACCAAAAGTCACATGTTTAGTACGTCATTAAGATTGACCAATCACAAACAACTCACGGCAAAATAGTCTGAGGGTAAATTGCCGTCGACGGCAAAATAGCCACTGCCTAATTTTAATGACATATTAAACATGCGACTTTTGGTTACTTCTGATTGGTCAATTTTAAGAATTAAAAAAAAATTGCACCCACCACTGTACACTCTTCTCCCAGTGTACACTAACGCATACATTCACATACTGGGTCCCACTCCAGTGTACACTGCCTTTCTTTAAGTACTCTGCCAGTTAAGATTCCAACCCACAACCATTGCATTTCAAGGCAGCTGCACTATTCACACGCCACTAGGTCACTGCTAGATCTGTAGCAGTATTGCTATATAAACAATACTTGAATGATTATGGCCAAATAGCCACTTCCAAACTAAAAATATTATCACCTAGTAGGGCAAAATGGGGCTAGTAAAGAATCGGCCGTTATGCTCTGTAATAGCCGATCACGTGACGAGCGTTGCATGACGTGTTTTACGTGACGAACGCAATGCGCGCGAATGAGATACTCTTCTTTCTTTATTATCGCTGGCTTTCTTATAACTGAAACTGTTAGAAACGTGTTTTTAGTACAGAAGAACTGTTCGCAGAGCCGAGTCACTAACAGCAGTTGATCATCGACCACAGGTGTGTACCGTAACGCCACAGCGACGTCATGATGCCATTAAAACATGCGAAAATTGCGCACTTTCTTAATATAAAGGCTTAAAATTTGTACCTTTTCAGAGACAAGATGTTAAATACAAAAGCGCTGTTTGCAAGCACATCACATTTCAAATGATTGATTAACCTTTTCCAATGGGCTCCTTTTTGGTTTTGGTGTAAAAACAATCCAATGTTCTAAACTGGCACCACCACAAATACGAGATTAATGTAATGAAAAACAAGCTTGCCATAACAACACTTGTTAAGCATATGTCCCATGAGAAAAACGCAATTTCATGCTGAAATGCATAACGCTATTGTGTACAAACCCAAATAAAGTGTAAATTCTCAAAACCAAAATAGAACCTGATGCTTAACTTCCTGCATACTATGCGAACACTTACAGATCACTCTCAATATTAGACCACAACATCATGAAATACACGACATCATCGCATATCGACCCTAGTCAAGTATAAGCCGCCATCCAAGAAAATGCAGTTGATCATGAAATACTCAACGTTATGAAATACTAATCCTAGTCATACTGATCCTAGTCAAGTATAAGCCCCCAAACAAAAACATGCAATTTATCATAGAAAACACGACGTTATTACCTATCGGCCCTAGTTAAGTATAAGCCGCCATCCAAAACAGTGAAAATTCGAGGAGAAATCAATGAAATTACAAATTCTTATAGCTGAAAAATGGTACAATATAAGATGTTTGTTGATTTGACAATTCATAGTGCCTTACACTAACGAACTTTAGTTGCTGCTGCTGCGGTAAACAATGCAATGATGAAAGGTTTTGGGTAGAAATTTCAACTGATATCAATCAATTAGAACAATGCAGCGGAATTGAATTCTGTTAACGTGCCTAGCTAAAAATAACAATGTGGCAGAACAAAGCGTAGCCCCGCGGTTACAATAATTGAAAAGACACACAAACGAGAATACGCTAATTAGGTATTTGACCTTATCAGACAGGTCAGCCTCGCAAAATTTCAGAGCAAAAGGGTTACAAGCTCAAAACTCGTGCACATCGAAACGCAATTTCAATGAAAAACGATTTATGACATAACACAGGACGTTATTGCATATCGACCCAAGTCAAGTATAAGCTCCCATCTAAGAAAATGCAAGTTATTCTGCAATACGCGACGCTATTGCACACTGACCCTAGTAAAGTATAAGCCCCCAACCAAAAAAATCCAATTTATCATAGAAGACACGATGCTATTACATATCGGCTCTAGTTAAGGTTGAGCCGCCATTCAATAAAATGCAATTCATGGAATACACGACGTTATTGCATATTCATCCTAGTCAAGTATAAGCCGCCATCCAAAACAATGCAGTTTATCATGTAATACAGGACGTTATCGCATATCGGCCCTAAGTCCCAAACCAAGAAAATGCAGTTGATCATGGAATACAGAACGTTATCGCTTATCGGCCCTGTTGAAGTATAAGCCCCAAACCAACAAAATGCAATTCATCATGAAACACACGACATTATTGCATGGCGACCCTAGTCAAGTATAAGCCGCCATTTTAGAGAATTGAGTTGATCATGGAATGCACGACGTTATTGCATATCGACCCTAGTCAAGTATAAGCCGCCATCCAAGAAAATGCAGTTTATCAAGGAATACACGTTGTTATTGCATATTGATTCTAGTCAAGTATAAGCCCCCAACCAAAAACATGCAGTTTATCATAAAACACACCACTTTATTGCATATTCATCCTAGTCAAGTATCAACCTCCAACCAAAACAATGCAATTGATCCTGAAATACACGACGTTATCGCATATCGGCTCTAGTCAAGAATAAGCCTCTATCCAAGAAAATGCAGCTGATCATGGAATACACGACGTTATTGCATATTGATTCTAGTCAAGTATAAGCCGTCATTCAACAAAATGCATTTTATCATGGATTACACGACTTTATTGCTTATTCATCCTAGTCAAGTATCTGCCGCCATCCAAGGAAATACAATTTATCACGGAATACACGATGTTATTGCATATTCATCCTAGTCATCTATCAGCCCCCAATCAAAACAATGCAATTTATCCTGAAATACACGACGTTATCGCATATCGGCTCTAGTCAAGTATAAACCGCCGTTCTAGACAATGGAGTTGGTCATGAAATACACGATGTTATTGCATATCGTTCCTAGTCAAGTATAAGCCGCCATCCAAGAAAATGCAGTTGATCATGGAAATACACGACGTTACTGGATATCGAATCTAGTCAAATGTATGGCCCCGACCAAGAAAATGAAATCAAAGATGTTGTTGGTACGTACTTTTTATGAATTGATGCAATTTATTTGAATGATTTACATACCGGAATATAATGTTTACATTACAGATATAATGAAAGTACGTATAGGTGTAAGCACTGAAACACTATGTAAAGCAAAAGAGCTAACAGTTAAAGTTTTTTATCTCTGGATGCCTTTGTTCGCGTTTGACCATATCTACTTGACGGTAAGATGGGATAAAGACTTATTAAGACTGAGTGTGTTCGCACGTTTGCACTTTCATCGCGCCCATTGCCTTGTTCTAAGTCTTGTTGAGGTACCTGCTGCTGCCGGCCAATCAAGGGTGCAACCATGGGGCCGAGAGCGCTAAACCTATGTCTTGTTATCCACGGTTTAATACCTGAAGCGTTAGGCCTACTTTTAACAACCACTGGTTTTTGAAAGTACGTCACAAAACATTTCGTTATATTGTAAACCTTGCACCTAATTGGCAAAGCAGCATACGGGCGTAAGGGGCATTAACAATTTATTAAAATTAATATGCCAGGAAACAATATTGAGTATACCACCCAAGCAATTGGTTGAGTGATATACTCATTATTGTTGGGTGGTATACTCAATATTGTTTCCTGGCATATTAATTTTAATAAATTGTTAATGCCCCTTACGCCCGTATGCTGCTTTGCCAATTAGGTGCAAGGTTTACAATTTCCATATCTTCGTCTATAATTTCGTTATATATTCTTTTCTGAAGATGCTCTACGTAACCGCCCGAGCAAAACGTTAAAAATATGTACGGTAGCTTTTAGCGATAATTGGTTGTTTATTGTTTTACCGGAAAAATAGTTAGCTTAAACTAATTTCAGTACACCTAGAACAAAAAAATCACTTTTATTCGCTAAAATGATTATGACGTACTCAATTCCATGTTTTTATTGAACGGGGCGTTTGCGTTTGAAGTCGCTTTGTCGAGCTTATTGCAGCGAATATTTCCCGTTAACAGTTCCTCCTATAGGTTGATATATGTCTTACCCAGACAGGTGTGGAGGAAAAGTTTTGCGATAAGAACAGGAGTAGGCGAGCAAAGTAGTTAGCGAAGGTGAGGGGGAGAGATACGTTAGAAAAGGGAAAAAAGCTAAATTGCTGTGTGTAGGTGCTGGAGGGCCGCAAAAAATTGGTAGGCAGGAAAATTTCAAGGCAAGCCGAGATTAAGTAAGGAGAACAACTTTAGGAGTGTCGGTTGTAAAGTTGAATTTTGAAGAGGAGGAGAGGAAGGTGAACTTGAAATGTACTCATTTGGGGCAGGTACAGAATTGCACTGACCTTTTCCTGACCATATTGCCGGCGCACACAGAGCAAGGAAAGATGTGGCATGATTGGGATGAACGTTGCTGCTCACTACAACAGAAAGAGGAAAAGGAAGGCGTGAGAGAGAAAGGCAAGGAAACAAAAGAGCAAAAGCAGTAGACTGTTGTTACAGATAGTGCGGGCTGTTCTTCTTCGGTCGTTCAGTTAGCAGCACCCTGAAAAATGTTTGCTGCATGAAGTGGACGGGGTACATAACACCTTCAGAGAAGCCAAAAGCCATTCTATTTCTCTTTTTTTTTACAAGTAGATTTTACAAACTGCTCTGCAAAACATTAATGAACTGAAAATAGTTTGTTTTTGTATCATCAATCTGAACTTTTCCTGGGGGAGGGTGGGGGTGGGGAAAGGGATAGAACCGTAGTATGCGATGAACCTACAATATTATGTCTATGACCATTTTTGCTCAGTGCAGTGTTACGCATCTTTATTTATTTTTCATTGAAAAAAACAATTTGCTTGTATTTCAGCCGATAGTCGTAAAATACATCATAAAATGGTAGATTTCTCTATTTTAGAGGGTAAAGATCCTTGGGAAGTTGGAAGCATTATCGGATTTGGGATTGCTGATTCAACCAGAATGTGGATGCAGCAGCACGGGCTTCTTGCGAACAGGAGAAGTTGCTTGCGGTGCAACAGTAACATGCTGATGCAAAATAAATCGTCGATAATAGATGGAAAAGTGTGGCGGTGTTCCAACACAGTAAGTATTCCTGTGCTCATATCGTTATGAGTTTGTGTGAATTTTAATGACTATTTAGTAAAAGCTGCTCTTGGGCATCACATCGGTTTTCAAATAGCTCATAATATATCGATTTTAACCAAGCTAAAGGACTGGGTCAAACTTGAAATCAAAAATGTTGTCTGTTTGTCTAACTGTAAGCTCATCTGCGTCAAGGTTCCACCGTTAATCACACAAAATAACTATGACACTCTACTAATTCATCGATTCCAAT